>CM034061.1:3667950-3681836 GCA_019804595.1 Bruguiera parviflora | reverse complement strand
CTTCATAAGCTGCTTTCTAGGCATAATATCCAACAACTTATATGTTACACAGAGATAGTAAATATTGCATATTAGCTCCATAAGCTGCTTTCTAGGCATAATATTTGGATATTAGGAGAAGTTGAGGTGACGAGAAGTGTAGGGATGGTTTCGGACTAATTCCCAGAATAACTTAAAAAAAGACGCCCGGCTGATCATCTAATTGTTAGAAAAAAGATAATGAGCACCCACCTAAAAAAGCCCTATAGGTTGCAGATTGGAAGGGGGCGATCAATAAAATCTGGTAAAGGGAAGATAAAAATACCCTTAAGTTGAATTTTTCGGACCAACCCTAAAAACCTTGTGAGGTGACCAACAGGTTGCTCCATGGAATTGACTGATCAAGCCGGGGACAATTTTAACGGGGAAAGGAGACTGGGGAAATTGTTCCGAAACAAAATTCTAAGGCAGGAGGGTTTACCTAGGAGAGCTACAGGAACAAGGGTATTAAACTCATCTGTGATCCCATCTTTGTTAGAAGCAAATTTTTGGCAACTCAATTTGCCAAGGTAAGGCCTTGCATCTCCCTGGTAATGGCTGGCATGCAGCTGGAACTCCTAGCAATCCCACCAACCTTCCTTTCAGCACCTTTAGGACTCACTGATTTACTCCTCGTGTTTTTCTTCAAAATCCCCCTCATGGCCTCGGCTTGCAACAAGACTGGATAAGCCCTCCCAAGGTTGTTGAACCTGGCACATGTACTCATATGTGCACTCAACGCATCCTCCATGGTCTTTCCACTGTTCTTCTCCATCTCCTCCTTCACAGCCTCAGCACAAAGCCCACAAATCCACTTCCCCAAGAATTTCCCACGAACGCGATCGATGTACTCAGGAGTGCACTCTTCACTCATCCCACAGCACTCGCATTTGGCATCTTCTACCTCAGATATTGGTGGGAGCTTCATCATATCGTCCATTCCTTCTTTGCTTAATTCGAATGAGATATCGGATATCGTCCGGTGAAGATTGTCACTGGACAGCTTTGGTGGCTTGCAGAAGTGGTTTGTCCTAGTGTAAGCGCTAGGAATTGCCTCTCCATGGGGTGCCATACTGATACTCTCAGAAGGAACTTAGAACTTTGCAGAAGAAATTGGAAATTTGAATATTATTATTGCTCTTGTTTTTAGTCACAGGGGTAACTATGCACAAACGCCATATTTATAGGGGTTCACTTCCCGTCTGACATGAATCTCAACAGTGAAGTTATGTGGATATTGGAGATTCACTTGTCAGTTATCAATGCAAGCGTGGAAGGACGTGAACCTGCTAGATTTTTCACGAAAGTTTGGAAAGAAAAAGCAACTTTTTATGTTTGATCTCAGAAAAAATAATCATTAATTTTCGTGTAAAGTTGAGGATATTTGCATAGCATGTTCAACCGTCTTTTTGCATTTATTTTGCTACATGAGATGTGTGGTTGTATTGTCTACCATTGCTTAATTTCCACTTCCTGAGTGTGTAGGCTAACGCGAGAGAGGGCATTCACAAAGAACGACCATAGGGTCTCAAACTAGAACTCGGTCAACACTCCAATGTATAAGTCCCCAACTGCCGATGACATTATGTGAGATAAGTAATTGTATAGGGAAAAATTACTTAATCGTAAATTTAGGAAGATTAAAGAAGGTAAAAAGAAGTTAAAAAGAGTTTTATCTGTTAGGTCTTTATATAAAATAAACGACGTTCAATTAGAGTGATTTAAGAGAAAATAAATTAAATTTTAAATAAAATTGAGATAAAATTATGATTACAGTATATTTATTATTTTGAATTATATAAATTTAATTAATTAATTTTTTATTTTAGTTATAATTTATTTTATTTTTTATTTTTTTATAAATAATATTAATTTAATTTAATTTAATTTACTTCTTAAATGAATTAAATCAAAAATTTGCGTGACTTAATAGGGTTCTTGGTGTGAATAATAATAGGTATACATAATTTCTACTAATGCATAACAGCACACTTTTTAGGTTTACATTGATTTTGTTAGGGATAAACCCAATGTTAATCCATTATAATTAAACTTAAAGAGATTAAACATTTAATTTGAAAATTATGAGTGTGTATATGTAGAATTTATAAGACCTTGTCATGTCGATTACTGAAAGGATAATTATGTTCTTACCGACACATATTGTAAATCAACCATACAAACACAATACCTATATAATCAAATTTCACATACTATGTAAGGTTTATTTATAAGATTTATTTGCATAAATTAAAAAAATATTTTTTTCCTACTGAAACATAAAGGCATCGTCCCATTTTCCCTATTTTCTTTCACTAATTGTTTCCAATCATTGAAGTGCAAACTTAGCTCTCACGTGTGGCCCCAATTCAACCACGTACGGCCAATTTTTATCAAACAAAAACGACTTACCCACATAGCACATTCGCGCCACAGACCATAACCACATGGATATTCACGAGCAATAAAAATGATCCATATGAGACAATGTATGCTGTACTAAGGTTAAGTGCCACAGAAAGCTAGCAGGCAACTAAACAAAAGTCTTTTTCATGTCACAGTTGTCTCGAAACACAGAAGAAATTAATGAGAGGCCTTTAATTGGAAAACGCAAGGTTTCTTAGTTAACATGATATTTGCTTTTCCCTTTTTATGACCCTAACTTTACGTTAATTGCATGGATACGTGATCGCTAGTGGCTTGGTTCATCGTATGGCTCTACTGCGCACAACGTGAGTGATAATGCTAGCACATCCAAATGGGTTGCCGAAAAAAGTGCTTTCAGTGCCCTTAACTTTATTACTCAGAAGAGGTGTGGCATATATGGTAACAGCATGCTTGGTATAGCTCCTCGGTGAATTACGTGACTTAAAATTCTACGATATGGAAAATATCTCGCCTTTCCAGTATAGGCAAGCGGCTCCTTGATCACCTTCCTATTATGAAATAGGACTGTGCTGGAAAACATGCAACATGTAGGCAATTTTCTTGGAATGGGTCCTGATTAGTAGTTCCCCAAAGAGAATATCGGGCTTGCAATGAGCTTGAGAAATCTCTGTTGTTAGTATTTTGACGTTTGAGTCAATGAGAAAGCTTGAAGGAAAAGGTATAAAATAAAGATAATATAAGAATAATAATGTTAAATAATTGCAATATAGACTTATTTGTATATAATTGAAGTATTATAGTAAGTGAATTTTAATGGTAATGAGATGACAAAGGAACTCCACCATCGTACAATGGGTTAGAGGAGGTGTTGGCCCCTAGGCTGATAATGGATATCTTGAAGAGATCTTAACCTTTTCATTAACTTGCTGAAAGTGAGACGTTCGAAACTTGCAGGTCACTATGTCGCCTCGACGTGGGGCCTCTTAGTCTTAATCTTGAATTGAGCCTGGGAATCAAACTTGGGCTTCTTATTAGGTTCATAGGGATTTCAGTTGGAAATGCTCAAGGATTTTAATTGATGATCCAAGCCAGCCGTGCAGACAGTGGTCCTTCCAGAGACATCTTTGCTTAATTAAAAGCCCTAGCAAGGGACCCAAAAAAAAAAAAAAAACCTCAGAAATATTAAATTTTTTCTCCTATTTTTAATTGTGAAAAACATCTTGGCACCTGTTTAGTTTATATACCTCTATAGCACACAAATAACAGTCAATAGTTTATAAATAAATGCTAGTTAAAATTGATATTTTTATAACTTAACATTATTTTATAAAGATAACTAATAAAAAAATTTACACTCGATATCTTAAATTTTGTCTTTATTACAAATTATATATTGAGTTACCAAGAATTACAAAAAATATATCATATTATTAATTTGGCAACAAAAAATATATTTAGTTAAATGGCCATTAATAGAAGTTTGATTTAATTACAAAAATGTCTATGATAGTCTGAAGAGACCAAAAGACTCTCATATAAACACACTACCTCTCCATCTCTTCTTTAATTTAACACTAATTCAAGATTTTGACGGAATAGAAAGATAATAGTATGACCCAACTTCAACAAATACCATTGTTCCAAGAGTCTTTATGAATCTCAATGTCAACTTAACAGTTGTGCAAAACTTTGCTAATTGAACCAAGAAAACTTTTCAGAAAAGCACACAAAGATTCACCAGATGGATTCTTTGTAACCCAATCCAGAGTAGCAAACGCTTTTTCACATCACCGGCTCCGAGCATCAATCTCACAAGTCATAACTAATCATAGTTTAATATCCCAAAGCAAATAAGTACAAAAGAAGAAAAAAACAAAGGAAATAACCTAGGCAACAACCCGAAAAAATGGTTGAAATTGCTCAATTTTAATTCAATGAAAGAAAGAAAATATAAAGGAAATTGCGCTAAGAGAAGCCTCGAGCCATTTCCTGTTCTTTTGTTTGTACTTCTCTCTCCTTAGTTTAAGATCTAAGACCCAGTAGACCCACAACATTAACTTCACCAAACACTATTGGAGTCTGAACAAAAAAGAGAAAATATAATTCCAAAAAACACAAACAAAGGATCAAGAGAGAGAGCTTATGACCATCTCTAGGATGGACACAACAAGGGTGAAGGGTAGGGAGAAGGATAAAAATTTGTTAGTAAACATGTTGTTGAGTGAGCCTAATGATGGTGACAGACCAGACCTCCGTGTTATCTCTTTGGTAGGGATGGGAGGGATTGGCAAGACGACTCTTGCCCAATTTGCCTTTAATGATGATAGGATAAAGGCCTATTTTGACAAGAGAATATGAGTATGTGTATCAGATCCTTTTGAGGAGACTAAGATTGCCAAAGTAATTCTTGAATCTCTTTTAGGCTCTACTTCCGGAGTTACAGTGTTGGAAAACTTGTTGCAAAATATAGGAGAATCTATTAAGAATAAAAATACATTTTTTATTATGGATGATTGGTGAGAAGAGAATCCTAAAAAGTAAAATTTGTTAAAATAATATTTTATATTTAATTTACTTAGAATTAAAAATTTGATAACCATATATAATAATAAGATTATAAATATTGTAAGTTGTTCTACAAATGATATTTTAAAAATAAAAATTTTATTTTGACAAAAAATGTTAGATCAATTATTAGTAAAATAATATATTTTTACTAAAAGTTATGTAAAATACAATTATTTAGAAGCTATATTGGTAGAAGAGTATCAGAAAAGTGTAAGGATTTGCCCCTTGCAGCAAAGGCCATAGGGGGACTTTTGCAGTTTAGAAAAACTAAAGAGGAGTGGCAAAGTATTTTAGGCAGTAAAGTGTGGGAATTTGGAGAAGCTGAAAGAAATGCTGTTGTCCTTATATGTTTGAGCTATTATGAAATGATTTTTCTCTTAGTGTGCTATCTTCCAAATGGATTATTAGATTAAAAAGAGAAGGCTGATAGAATTGTGGATGGCTCAAGGCTATCTGAAGTAAAGACAGAGCGATGACTTGGAGGTCATTGAAGAATATTACTTTCAAAATTTAGAAATGTGTTGTTTCTTTAAAGATTTCAAGAAAGATGAATATGATGATCGGAGGATGTAAGATGAACGATATAGTGAATGATTTAGCCCAAATTGTTGGGCAGAATGAATGTCGTACTGCCGCTTTTTTTTTTTTTTATATAAATATTTTCTAAATTTTTTGAAACCAATTTTCACATTAAGATATTTATTTACATACATTATTACACTCTCTCACTCACACATTTACTCACTGTTACTTTCTCTCTGTTTTATTATTATATTTTATTTTTCTGGGCTTATGTCAATTTGATGCAGAATGAAGGGTCTTCATTAAAACTAAGTGCTTGCAGCCGTACTTGTTTGAAATTGCTTTCTTATTCCCTTTTTTTTTTTTTTCTTTCTTTTTCTTCTTCTTCTTCTCCCCATCATAGCTATTTGATTATTTCCAGAGTTTAATGTCGGCGCTTTTATTTGGTTATATTCAGGAGTATGCCATTTACTTATAGCATTCATGGTTTTAAAGAATTCCTACATAAATGAATTTGAAAAGTCTGGTTTTCCGGGGCTTGGATTTGCCAAAAAACTTTGTTGCTGCTGTCCCTATCTTCTAAACTTTTGATGGATATGCTATCACGAAATGCAACACAACACTGGCAGAAAATTTGAATCAACAGAAGAAGGGACCATCTATCCTGCTGGAAGAATTTCCATTTCAAAGAAAACTGTGAAGCAACCAATTGGAAGCTCATGCATGACATCATTGGAATTTACTATATTTTATTTCCATCGCTCAATTTACTCTCAAAAACGGAATTTTTGGCTTTGGTGTTATAGTTTATCATAATTGTCATTGTAAAAGTTCCAATCTTTGCAATGTTGGCAAACATCTCATCTTGTTTTCCCCTTTCTCATTCAACAACAATTGCAAGAGCTTCAAGTTGGCTGAAGATTACTATTTCTTGCTCATACAATTGATCCTCCCTTACCTACCAAAGATGTAATCATGGATGTGTCCCAGGTCCCAAGCATCATCAGTTCGTGCGATAAAAACAGATATATTCCCATGCAACGAACCACAAGCCAATCAAAGACCCTATTCATCGAATTAATATGATAACACGCCCATCATAAGAACAGGAAGCGAGCACTGACCCGAATTCTTGGACGTACTGTTGCCAACCCCAATTCTCTTCATTGTCTTGTTCGATGACAGTCATCGAATCATAATCTCGTCTGAAATATAGCATGACACAGTTTTATAATGCGGTACAGAGGCATAAAAATCATTGAGCCATCATTTAAGTTTCTGAAATGTTTTAAAACTGAAATTTTGTAACAGTTAAATATGTGATCCATTATTGAGCTGCATTGAACAACTTTAAGAGTCTATAATGTTCACATTCAGTCATCATCTGGATAAAAGAACTAGTCAAGATAACCTAACATTTTTTATTTTTCAGAAACATGGAAGATCTAAGCTTTAAAATTCTCAACAGTTAGATGACAGTGAATGTATTTAGTGCTAGTGCATCAACATACATGTATGCTCGGTATAACAGCAGCTGTGGCATCAACAATAATAGTAGCAGATAGATTATGAAGCGCTACTGCATCAAATACTGTCTGCCTTATGCAATTCGGAGTTTGAACACCTAAATGAGCAAGAATCACAACTGTCAGTAATTACTGATCATTGCAATCCCTTATCCTATTCTGCAGATAGAAGTTTCATTGACTCTTGAATTTGTATTTACTAACTATTACTGAATTTTTAATTCCCTCAGTCTGCAAGAATGAATGAAGATGGTTGGCAAGGAATGCACTAAAACGAGTCTTGACTATCTTATAATCTTCTTCTTTGATCACGAGGCCATCGACCAACTTTGCCCCTACACTTCCCTTAGAAGCAGGAGCTATTTTTCCAGCAGAATAGAAATGCCAGTGGAAAATTTCAACATCTCTGCTTTTGGTCTTAGAAACAGCAGTGACACAATGTAAAGGGCATGAACAATGTTTCTATTGCAGCAGAAACTTGAGAAAACAGCAGAGCAAGAAGTTTTTAATAAACATCACAACAATTCGTTTTTAAGCTACATTTTATATGAAACATTTACAATATTTCAATATAAAGTACAGTTAGCCCATACATGGATACAGATTAGCCATATCCATACTTTCATTGATAATGAATTGAAATCCACTTTACAGCAAGGAAAATAGAAAACACAAGCAATGTCTATATTTTTACATATTTTGTATAATTTTTAACCAAAAGAGCATCAATCTAGTTAAGTCCAAATTATGTAATATAACTAGACTTTAAAATGAACTTAGAATAACCTAGAGGATGTTGGAACATTAGCATTGAATGCCTAATCCTTTGCTAGTGTTTGGTAACTAAAATAAAAGATTTTTGAAATTCTAATCTAAGTAAAAATTTTCACTTTCAATCAGGTAGGGCCTCTGATGTTCAAGCTCAGTGTTCGTCACTCCTTGATATTGAACAACTGCATTCCTAGCTTCTTTTTGAGGAGTTCAAATTTAGTTTTAAGGAGAGGTTTTGTGAAATTGTTAATTGACTAATTTGAAAACTCACAATATATCAATTTCAATCTCTCCCTCTTGTTAAGCTTCTATTAAAAAATTAAAGTTTAACCTTAAAATACTTTATTCTCTTGTGATGAACTAGGTTTTGTGACACAGCAATTGCGAGTTGATTGTCATAATGGATCACTGTAGACTTATATGTTTTTTTGGTGCAAGTCCATTAGCATCTTTCTAAGCCATGTAACTTGATTCAAAGCTACTGTGACTACAACATACTTAGCTTTTGCTGTAGATTGTGACACCGTGTTTTGCATTTTGGAATTCCAATAAAAGACCCTTAATCATAGAGAAAACACATAAGCAAATGTATTCTTTGAATCATTAGCTAAACCACCCTAATCACTATCAGTAAACCTCATTAAATTTTGCTCTCGTTCTTTTTTAAATAGAATCCCAAGTTTAATAGTTCCTTTTATATACATTAATACCCTTTTTGCTACCTTAGAATACATCTCACTTGGACTGTGCATGAACCTGGAGAGTAGATTAACAAAATGCACAATGTCAGATCTTGATTTTGTTAGATATACCAGGCATCCAATAAGGTTTACGTAGAAATCATGATTAAATGTGTTTGCTCCATTTTCTTTCATCAATTTTTGATATAACATTGGAGGAGTGGAGACTTACTTGCAGCTTTTTATCTTGAACTTTCTCAACATATTTTTGGTATACTTCACTTGACTAATGAAAAAAAATAGATTTATTTTGTTGAATTTAAAGTCTTAGGATGAATGACATCTTACTTAAATCTGTTATCTCAAATACTTAAAACATCTCTTTTTTTAATCTTTCAACTAGCTTTGCATTATTACTAGTATTAAGAAGATTATCAACATATAAGAAGACAATAAGAATGTTAATTCTTTTAGACTTCATAGACAAGGTGACCTCATTTTTATTTTTGACAAACTCAAGTTTCAAGAGATGGTCATTAATTCTATTGTAACATGCTTTTGGAGCCTGTTTTAGGTCATAAAAAACCTTTATTAACCTATAGACTTTGCCCTCTGCTCCCTTTTTTGAAATCCCTTAGCTTCTGTAACATAGATTTATTCTTTCAAAATTCCATTAAGGAATATTGATTTTATATCACGTTAATATACGATCTAGTCCTTTTGGCAAGACATATGATTGTATTGAACCCTAATTATAGGAGCAAAATTTTTAAAGAAGTCAACTCCAAATTGATATATATACCCCTTTATTTATAGCCTTACTTTTAACCTATTCACAATACCATCAAAATTGAGTTTGGTCCTAAACACCTATTTTAGACAATTACATTTTTACTTTCTGGTTTATCTATCATAATCCAAGTATGATTCTTTTTAATGGTTAAAATTTCCTTTCATATAGCTTATTTATAGCTTGCAAATCGTGATGCTTTTGTATAACTTGTAGGTTCCAATATAGCTACATTGCTTCTTATGTACACATCTAAGCGAAGTCTAGTCTCTCTCATAAGTATGCCATTAGCTTCCTCATCCTATGAAACTTTTGAATTACTATTAATAGGCTTAAGAATTAACTCAGTCACTTCTCCATTTTGTTGAGTAGTTATATTGTCTTAATTCTAAGTTTGGTTTCTTTAAACCTCACATCTTTATTAATTATCATCTTCACCATATCATAAATTCAATAAGCTTTTGAGGTTAAATTGTATTGAATAAACATTGTTGGCATTACTTTTTAATTAAGTTTTCTTTTTTTCTTTTTAAGAACATGCATATAACACAAACTTGCAAAAACTTTCAAATGATGAACTGAGGCTTTTGAGTTATACAAAGTTTCGAAAGGAGTTTTTCTTTGACAACTTTAATTGATAGCTTGTTTAATATATACATAATTGCATTGATAACTTTTACCCAAAAAATTTTTGGCATGTAAAGTGTGTATCAAGTTATAAATTAATGTTAAATCACCTCAGCTACAAAAATTTGTATAAAAATTTTTAAAGTGAACTTTGTTCTATTTTTTGAACTGAGTGTCTTAAGTTTATATCTCGATTGATTCTTAACTAATCCTTTGAATAAAAAGAATGTTGCATGAATCTTAATCTTTTTCTTTAAAAAGTAAACTTAATAACATCTTGTAAAGTCATCAATGAAAAGAATAAATAGTTTGCTACCATTTAATAACTTAATCTTTATACGACCACACAAATTAGCATGGATTAATCAGAGCTTTCCTTATGCTCTCTAAGCTTTATTAATAGGAAATGAAAGTTTGGATTGTTTTCCTAACTGGCAAGCTTTACAAGCTTTATTATCATGAGTTATTTTAGGTAAATGAAATATAAGCTAGTGTTTTTTTACAGATATTATAATCCAATAGAATGATGATGACTTAATCTCTTATACCAAAGAATTAAATCATTAGTAACAGTAGCTAAGGTGACATGATTTAGTTGGATAATAGACCTTTTTGCTTACAAATTTATTACTTTTAGCTTTTTTCTTCTCTTCTTGAGTGTGTGCTTGCCTTTTGTGTTGTTTTTTGCCTTTAAAATTTGCTTGAAGAGCTCCCCTCTATTGTTCCTTTATATGCAACTTCCTTTTTAAAGCCATTTTCATGTCTAAAGATTCCTCTTTGCTTTTGTACTTGAAGAGCATTAAGAGATTTAAAGATTATAATTTTTGGTGAGATCTTTAGAATTCTTTAAAGAAGAAATCTTTGTCTTAAATCTTTCAGAGACATTAACAAGTATCTTCTTAACAATTCTTCTATTTAAAAGGTCATCTCTAAGTAATCTCACTTGATTTATTATCTTTATGAATCTATCACTGTATCTTTTGATGGTTCTAATCTCTTTTATCATTAAAACCTTAAATTCTTTTCTTACATTTAATAGTTGCATAGTTTTGGTTTTATCAATACCTCTATATTCTTCCTTAACCTTATCTTAGGCTTCATTAAGTAATTCCTATACTATTATTTTACCAAATATGGCTTTTATCATTGCAATTTGAATACAAAATAGTGTCTTAAAATATCGTGTTACTTGCTTAATATGATTTTTCAATTAAGCAATTGTGGGACTGACAAGAAGAATTAGAGGTTCTCCTCCTAGTTCTATAACCTTCTAGGGATCATATGCATTTAATTATGTATTCATCATTACAATCTATTATAAGTGGTTCTCACTATAGAACTTAGGTGGTGGAAATGTGTGATGGTTATAAAGGCCATTTGACAAATTTTGGTTTGGTTTTGCAGCAATAAGTGTCAAAGGTTTATCTCACAAGTTTTTGGTGTTTTCTCTCCATCTTACTATTTTCTTGCACTCTTATAAAGGTCCTTTAAGATCATTTATGCTTTAATACCAATTTACTAGTCTATGAAATAGTAGTAACACAATGTAAAAGGCATGAACAATGTTTTTGTTGCAGTAAAATTTGAGAATACATCATCGTAAGAGGTTTTTAATAAACCAGACATCTATTCTTTTTTTAAGTTTTATTTTATATGAAACATTTATAATATTTCAATATAAAGCATAATTAACCTATTCATAGGTACATATTAGCCATACTACCACAAATAATGGACTAAAATCCACTTTACAACAAGGAAAATAGAAAACACAAGTAATGTCCATATTTTGACATATTTTGGATAATTTTTAACCAAAAGGAATTAATTTAGTTAAGTCTAAACTATGTAACATCATTATACCTCAAAATGGATTTAAAATAACCTAGAGGATGTTAGAACATTAACCTTGGACACTTACTCCTTTGCTAGTGTTTGGTAACTAAAATAATAGATTTTTGAAATTCTAATTTTAGTCAAAATTTTTACTTTCAATAAGATAAGGGCTCCGATGTTTAGGGTCAATCTTCATCATCTTCTTGGTGGATCATGCTCACAATCAACTTGAATAAACAAATTTCATTATTCTTACTCATATTGTGTAGGCAAAGAATTTCAACTCCTTTTCTAGTTCACGCTAATAGCTTAAAATTGTCAATTTTTTAGGTTTTTCAAAGTTAAGAAAGAGTAAAAATACAAATAAAGTGAAAAAGAAAAAAAATAAAGACAAATCAAGTATGAGCATAAGGAAATAAACTTTCCCAAGAAACAAACAGAAAAACATTCAATAATAATATCACTTGAAGTGGGTACACCATAAATATGTAAACAATTGAAAGGAAAAAGTTAACAAGGGTACCTAAATAGCAAAGATTCCATGTTGCCTAGCAAACATAATAACCTTAATAGGATTTGAGATAATAGCTTTGCCTCCTTTAACACCCATTTTGAATCCTCAGGTATAAAATCCTTTTGCAAATCACAAAATAAATAAATAAATAAACCCAAAATAATATCATTTTGAGTATCATCTAGCCAAGAACAATAAAAAGGACATCCAGTGTAGAAAGTCCCTATATTTGTTGGATCTAGAGAAGGTCAAATGATTACCAATTTACAACGAATTAATCTTTTATCTTTACACTCAGGCTTATCCTTTAGCTAACGATCAATGTACAATAAATTGTATTTCAATAACAAATAGAGCAATTTCCTTCCATTCTCTTGTTACATAGTAAAATGACAAATAGTTCTATACTCATTTAATATGGATAAGCTCTTTTTTTTTTAATTTCGAGTTAACATAAATTAAGTTTATTGTGAGATATAATTAATTTAATTTTATTTTACATAAAAAGATTTAAATAAATTTAAATTATTTTTTTAATTTTTTATTTATTAATCATGATCATCTCTTTTTGATTAAGATATTTGTAAATCAAAATTAAATATATTCAAATTAACACAAATCTTACTTTTTACTTTCTCTTCAATTAATGCTAACTTTTTCTTTTTTATTTAATGAGTATCTTTGTTTCGTATTCAGCTCTTTATAGGGTGATTACAAAATCAACCAAAACTATATGTACACATATAAATAACTATATTTTTTTATTCGCCAAGATGTTGTTTTGTCCTCGCTAATAAAATTTTTTTGAATTGCTAGCACTCACAATCATTAAAGCCATGTGGTCGCGCGTAAAAGAAAACAACATACATAGTAGGCATATGGAATAGTCACGTGAAATATAAGTAAACATATTCATTGAATTACGGGCAAGTTAATCCAACAAAATTAGAAGATTCCTTCCAACAAGAAGTTGAGGTGACAAGAAGAATAGGGAAGGGTCTTCGGTTTTAGGTTTTTTGGGTTTTTCCATATTTTGTGGTCTTAGTGCAACAGTATCGTTACTCTATTGTGAGATAGTCTCTCCGTGAGAAACAACAATCCCAAGACCTACGATGTAGGAGTTTTATGAACTAGATGTTCTTAAAAATGTATATATATATATAATGTATATTTTATGGCCTTATACAAAATAGTCTGCCTCCAGCCAATTTGTTGAAGTGTTGCCTAGGAAAAAGACTGTCCAGTTTTTACTCTCCCCCCCCCCCTCTCTCTCTCTCTCGCTCTCTCTAGTTAGTATTTGCTCATATCTTGGAAAAATCATGATGGCCAGATGATGCATAAGTAATATTCTTTTCTTACAGAGTTTATGGGGAGAAAGAAAATAAGATATCCTGAATTCTATGATTGCATTGCCCATCATCATCTAAATCGTACCTTGCAAAGTGTTTGTTCTTGTCAGTAATCAAAAGGCTACTTGATGAAAAACAACACATTTATATTTTATTTAGGCAAATAACAAATACAACCACATACATATCCACCACATAAAAGTGGGTTACATGCCACGACTGATGGCAGTCTTTTACATCCATCCAACAACTTACATTTTACACACGGATAGTAAATATTGCATATTAGCTTCATAA
>CM034061.1:3269046-3667607 GCA_019804595.1 Bruguiera parviflora | reverse complement strand
GCACTACCAAACCTCCTCCTATTATTATAATGCCATCCCTTCGCACGCTGGACTTTTATAGCTGTCCATATTTGAAGGCACTGCCAGATTATATTCTGCAAAGTACAACGCTTCATACACTGAAGATTCAAGATTGCGGTCTTCTGAAGGAACGCTACAACAAGGAGAAGGGAGAAGATTGGTCCAAAATCTCTCACATCTCTGTTGTCCAAATGGAGCACTGAGACCACGAAACAAGGTAAGGAAAATAAGAGGACTTTATTTATTTTCTTTATTTGTTTTATATATAATTAATTTCTTTTCTTTTTATTTTATTTGTTACGACTTAATTGTGTATTTTCCTCTTGTAACTGACGACATCCTGTTTCATTCCTTCTTCTTTGTTACTTATTTGCCGCCAATCCATTTTTCTTTCTCTAGTTTTTTCTTTGTTTTTTTTTTCCCAAAATTTTTAAAACTAGGCTTCACATGAAGATATTTATTTGCATACATTACTACACTCTCTCACTCACATATTTACTCACTGCCACTTTCTCTCTCTGTTTTGTTTTTCAGGCTCTTCTGGCCACATCGCACTTCCTGAAGAAACCATCTCGGAATTAAACAAGCAGAGGATTTTAATCTAGTTCATGGATGCTGCTTTTCTGGTGGATTTTAACCTTGTCTTGCAGGCCCTTCCCATATTGAGGGAAGATCAGGTGATGAGATTGCCTCATTTAAGTAAGGTTTTGGGACCATTTGATGTGTTGCAGCATCATATCTTTAGTAATGCAACTTTACATGTGCAACAGGTGAATAGGTAACCATCCAAAGCACTGTCATCAGGGAAAGCTGTCAGATCACAAGCAAAAGCATGGCATGAAGTGCAGGTGCTTGGCTGCTGGCCATTACAGTGTAATTATTGCCTTTTTTTGGATGGTCCTTAGCAAGAGGTGGCAACACAGGATCTCCAAGGAGGTTACCAATCTGCTACTCGTCCAAGCAACTTTAATTCTAGAGTTCTGATGAGATGTAATGCATCAATACGATCGCAGCTGTGTTATTACACTTGAGGAGAAACATTAGAAGTTAATGAGGGCCTCAAATTGAGGGCACACAATGTATCAGAGTTTCTATGTACAGGAATTCACATTCTTCTAGGATGAATCATCTAACTACATAGGAATTTTTTTTCTGTTCTGTATCTCAGCGAATTTCCAGGGCCAATTATTTACTGTGACAACAGACGAGGCAGGTCAGGTCCACCCTATTTACTTTGTGAAGCCAGCTCAGAATACTAATTTAGAAATGAAGACTCCTTGAAGCAATCGATGCCCTGTTTTGACAATCAGCAGAAACACGTAATGAAAAATCAAATCTTGACTCAAAATTCAAATCGTCTGCCCATATGCCATCATATTTAAATATGTCTTTGGTGTATACAATATGGATGTAAAGCACTGACCATGCTTGCCGGCATCTAACAGCTTCTACACGTACAGCTCTCTTTGGATCATCCAGAGCTTTTGCCATAGCTTGTAATACCTGAGAATGACAGCAGGCATGGCAGAAGGTTGCCATTGCCAAAATTTCAGTAAAACAGCCCCAGCAAGGGGAAAAAAACAAAGGCATCATATTAATAATCCCCGGTGATGGCTGAATGACCACATATATCCAAGTGGAAAGATGCAGGATTAACACTTTCCACGCAACATGCAAATGCTATTGAATTCACTCAGCTAGACATACATGAAGGAAAACAGGAAAACTTAACTAGCTTCAAATTGAGAAAGTGATCTTAACAACTCCAACTTGAAAAACAAACCTGAATCCTCATGGGATAAATTCTTGTATGAGGCAGCTCTGATGTCGCAACAAGACACTGGATTGCTGTCTCTCGAATAAGCTTAACATATTCAAATAAGAAACATATATCAATTTTCTAACTGTGGCTTAGAATGTGAATGTCAAGAATTACAAATCTTTAATCATCAGTTGTAAACAAGGCACAAAGCAGCAGGAATTGAGGAAGCAAGACCACTAAGTTTAAGGAAGAATAAAGAGTGGTGGGATGGTATAAGAAATAAAGTAAAATTATACAGAAATAAATTAATACCATCTTGTGGGGATAAGTGATAAGCTCAAGGAGGCAATTTACAATAGCATGTGTGTTGTCTACAATAGCTTCTTGTCCTGCATGCATAGGCAAATAAGAGAAAATGCATTACTAAACCTCAGTGGAGTTATTGCTAACAAGAGTGCAAGCAAATCAGGATACGAGTCTTATTTCCCACAAGTTTGGGAACCAAGAAAAAGTTGTCTGAAAGCAACTTTACTCTCAAGTATCCATCTTTATTTTTGTTCACGTGCAAAGAAGAGGAGGGTAGATACCCCTACTTGTTTTCCTTTCCTCTGCCCCTCAGTTTCATTCATTCCCTTATAACTGCCAAAGATTGAGTAGAAGAGAGGGAAACTGAATGATACACATGCAATAGTAAGTAAAAGAGGCATACCATTCTTATCAGTCAATATTCCTGATAAAACCAGCAGTGGGTCATATAAAGCATCTTTATCAGAAGCATCCTGGCTTAAGTGAGTTAAGCCTTCCAGCAACACTGGAATTAACTGTAGAAAAGGTGCCCTCCAGCAATAAGTATACTTGCCTCAGAGGAAAACGTAATGGCAGTGTACGGTCTTTCAAAAACTAACCTTCTTTGCATCATTCAGGATAGCAATCAGTGGAGTATTGGATATAATATGCACAAAAGCCCGAACTAATAAAGACCTGAAATGAAAGTGCCCAAGCATTTGGAAGCAGGAATTAGACCTAAAATACTAGATTGGCCAGCTCTACAAATGGCTCTTCTAGCAAAACATGGGAGACTAGGGGTTCTTTGTGGTATCAGAACTTGATAAAGTAGCGAGGTCTAAGATAAGTACAACACAAATGGACAATTAGCAATTAGTTCAGGAAAGAGAGTGGACCTTGAGAATGATGAATTGGATTTGATTATCAAAGGTTGGAGGATGGGCATCATGGTGGAGAAATATCGTTGCTTATAGAGTGGCCTTATTGTTGCATGGAACTGTCTATTTAAACAAAGTTCAGAATCAGACATGAGAATTTGAAATGCATCTGCCGCACATTTCATCACAGATGTATGTACGGTCTGCTCAGTACTGTTTTTTATTGAAGCCTGTTTTTGTGACAGGAAATCCATTTTGCCGCTTGACAATATGCACTCTAGCAACACCATAGTTATGTCCTGAACTTTTTCATGACCTCGCATAAGCAAACCTTTCCCAATCCAAGCTAATCCAACAATGGCATTATTTTGAAGCAATCCACTATTTGTAGCATCCTGGCATATATTAGTAAGACTTATCTCATTCCCAGCACTTATTCTCCCTGAAGGACTACCATCAAAAGAACAACGTTCATCTGTGCCCAAAACCATATCCACTGCTTCATCAAAGTTAAAACCAACTGATGTCTCTGGTTCATTGGATTTAAGATCCAATTTGTTGAGCAGAGAACTCAACGCCTGAGCTGCAGTCACATAACCATTAAAGAGAGTGCCCAAAAATAATTGCAGTACCATTCTTATGTTTGGAACATGTGTTTGAGGACGAAGGGCTATGATCACCGATGCAAATAATGAAAGAATCCATTTATCTCTATTGGAAAATTTGTCTGTACCAGGCTTCAACCTTTCCACTTGGGCTGGAATGGTGCACAAAGAACCCTCCCGCAGCAAAGAAGTGGTTGATGAAAGTACACTATAGGATTTATCAACTATCAAGTTCTGGCTTTCCTTAGAACAACATGCAACAGCAAACTTCATCACCCTCATCATTACATCAAGAAGATCCTGATATTCAAATGATAAATGTTATTTGGTCGGTCTACCCCCTCACTTCTCAAATTAGAGAGATTATCCTCTAGATCCAGATAATGATTAACTCCAAAATACTTCACTTCGTGAAACTAACTATCAATGAAGAACCACAGGAAAAAAAACACAAAGAAAACAGTACTATAACTCACATTTTCAAGGATTCCAACATTTGTGGCCATCAAGTTTTCAATTTGGTCCCATAGTTTGACCACAAATTGGAAAAGAACTTCCTCAAAACCTTGATTTTCCTGGATCCTGAATCCATTCCAAAATTTT
Source organism: Bruguiera parviflora (assembly GCA_019804595.1). NCBI lineage: Eukaryota > Viridiplantae > Streptophyta > Magnoliopsida > Malpighiales > Rhizophoraceae > Bruguiera > Bruguiera parviflora. The sequence goes on along the minus strand of CM034061.1, from coordinate 3,663,453 downwards.
CATATCAACAAAAAAATGTAATCAGAGATGCATCTCAACCTTTTCCACCTTCACTTCCCACAAACCAAAAAGAAAACAAGCAGAAAACAGACAATAAGTAGTTAAAAATGGAGCCCCAAATGTGAAGACAGGAAGTCACAGTTAAAAACCATTAAATATAGTTCAGCTAAGGAGCACTGTCAGGACCATACATAAGGGCATAATAGGAACCATAATGAAACAAAAACTGAGTCACAAGTAGCACAAACCATGTGGGTAAAGAAATAGTGAGGGCTGCAAAGATGTGGAACAGAGAGTGCTTGACAGGATAAACAAGAAAACAATGAGCTAAACAAATAAGAACATGTCATCCAGAAATTATACCATGGAAGCATCTCCTTATAATAGCATTCCAAGAGCTGAAGTATGATCTTTGCAGACTTTGGATTTCCCTGGACCTATCCAAGCAAAGTAGCATGAGATCCATGAGACTAGAAATTAAACAATTTTCTCCCAAGAGGAAAAAGTTGAATGGCTACAGAAAAAAGTAAAAATAAAAAATAAAAAATAAAAATGTTGCCGGTGCCCAAGTTATGCCACTTAGACAGATCCATTGGTATTGCTTGCTGGGTTTGAAGAATAGACATTTTAACTTCTAAACCTACTAAAAAGGAAAGTTCTTGACAGATGCATACATTGCTCACTGGGTTTGGAACATGGGTATTTTAGCATCCAATGAAAAAGGAAAATAGCAATATCCATGTATGGGCCCATGGAGTGTACAAGCATTAGCTGTTTTCACTGGAAAGAATTGATCTCTTGTGAACCTGGCTTAACAGAATATCAAACAGAGATATAGGTGTGCACACTTACATAAACCTCAGCCAGATTCATGCGTATACTCTTTTCCAGCTTCAGAAAAATTTCCAGCATATATTTCTGCCCACTTTTCCCAATCACAGATATAGCCTCCAGTTTCAGTGGAAATAACATTGTAATATCATCACAAAACACCAAGGAAACAATTTTATCAACAACAATTTCCATATAGCTTATTGTCTTCTCAGACTCATCACAACCATTAAGAAATGAGCCAATATACTCAAGACCTTTCAATGCCAATTTCCACAAGAATGTCTCGCAGAAATCTGCAGTGGTAATTGATATGAGAGTTGTTAAAATGTTGTCGAATGTTGATTTTGATATCAGCAGATGGCCCCCAGGCAATGTAGCCAAAGTCAGCAAGCCTTTCACTGCATTTTGATTAATATAATTGTGAATAAAATGGCAATTGACCACCAATAGAGGTAATTATAGCAAAAAATTGGGAAAAAAAATAAAGATAAAGAAAAACAGAGGAACATTTTGACTGCAAACATCAAAAAACGTTAAGAGAATTTCCTTCCTTGATTCATGACATCACATTCTACTTTGTAGAAATCTAGCATGTTCATATTTACATGCAATAATACCAATGAATGATATATGCATAAAAGGATTCACCTGCAAGATGCAAATTGGGATCAGCATTATTAGCTCTCTTTTTCAAGATAGAACAGAAGATCTTGCTTAAGGAAGCAGAAAAGTGCTGGAGCCAGTAGCACCATGCCTCATTCGCATAAACAAATTGTGATTTGAAATCCTCAGGATCCACAATCAGATATGCACATGCTCCCAGGAGTTCAACACAGAGGTAAAGAGATCCAAAGTTTGCTTGTCCACAGACAATGCCATTGCCATTTGAACAGCACATGCCAGATGTACTTTCAACAGAAAGCCCTAAAGCTGTCATCAGGTGGGGGAAGAAACTTTGGAAAATTTTATTGCACGAAGCAACGGAAGCCTTGGCAGAAACATAAAGTATACGACCAACCGCATATAATTTTTGCTTGCCTTGTGTCGGAACATCTTTATAACTCTTGTAACTTGTAGCAGTGTTGACAATCACATTTATCTCTTGATCATGAATAATCAAACCTAAGAACAAATCATTATTTTGAATGATAAGCTTCTCTAGGAGTGATAGAGCCTCTCTTTCTATTTGATTCCCCTGCATATCTGCACCATGCAGCAATTCTAAGGTAAAGGATAAGGCATGCTCTTCTCCTGAATTACAAATTGTATCTCTCAATGAAGACCAAAGAGATCCAGCATGTTTTGCTACTCTTTCTGCTCCATACTGTGATGTGCAGCAGCCAAGGTACTTCAAAGAATCAACCTAAAAGCATAAAGTGACAGAATTGAATTCAATTGGGTTTCAAAGACATTCATCTTGAACATACCAAAGGCACATTCTTTGTTTTTTAAATGGAAACAAAAGGCACATTCTAAGCTTGCATATCAACAAAAGTCAAGGCAACTTACCTTGGCAGATGGCAAGGAGGAAGAAAGCTTTTCAAGAAGCAACGGCATGGCAAAAGGCTCAAAAAGAGGCGTTGAAGAACATGCATGCTGTGTAAAATAGTGAGGGAAAAAAAAAAACAAAAAAAAAAAAACACTGAAGCTCATAGTTCAACAGGTCACTCATCTAATATGAATGCTGGCAGTTCACATGGAATCAATTGAATATATAAATTTGGCATCCTTTGAATATTTAAAACAGCAAAATTAAACAAAAATGTAAAAATACGCAGCAATTTCAGACCATCATATAACATGCTCTTAGATGCAGAAAAAGCTTCCTTTAACACACGTTTGTCTCTCCATTTACTTAATTATAAATTTTTAGAGGCTGAAATTTTATTTTAGAGAATAAATTCCACAAAATATATACAAGTAGGATATTTCAAATGAAAGGAGCAGCAACTTCCTTTCAGTTCCTTTTCCTTGATTACATTAATTCTAGATGAAAGAACCAAGTAGTAGAAGGCACAACAAGCTTTTGGTTTACATTCCACCCCTTCTTCAGATATTCTATCATAAAAATTCCCACACTTGCAACTGTTTTGTGAAAAGCTACTTACAGTTCAGGTCATGCTAAACTTTCAAATGAAGAGAACAATGCATATACTAATATCACTTCATACCGTATATTCTAAAACTAATATATCTGCTTACAATATCCAATAATCCACTGCTTTCCCACTAGTCAGAATGTAGTTTCAAACTTGAATAATGCCATCGAAGAAAAGGCCCAAAAAAGAGACAAATTTGGACCTCCACAATTTACCCACATGAATTCAGCCCTGTTTGAGGAATATGAGCAAACCGCCAATTGCCTGTTTCCAGCTCCTGACTAGGATTCAATGTTCAAAAGTGACGACTCTCAACCAAAAAAAAAATGCCTCCATTGCACTTTAAAACATGGCAATCTGAATCAAAAACTAGCAACAAATCTCCAACAATGCAGCAAATGCAGCCTGCATTACGTACCATTAGTGCCCTTGAGAGATCATCTCTTTTCACATCAACATCCTCAGCTTGTGGCTGGAAATTAGAAAGATGACAATGCAAAAGTCAATAACATGCACTAAAAGGTATCACAGAAAAGAACAAGAAAGTCCAATGTTTTAAAATGTTAGAACATATTGGCCAGAACGAAAGCGTCCAACAAAATGAGATTTACCGCCGGATCAACTGAAAATGGCATTGAAATAATAGAGTGCAAGATATTACCAAGGATCACAAGTTTGGTGATTATAAAGCATCAAAACCATCTAACAATGGCAGAGTTTTTTTTTTTTTGTTCTCCCTTAAAATGTGTTCTCTCTTCAAAAGCTGCATTCTATGGAGGCTCAATGCATCTTTTCAAAAAGGATTACATACTAATATGCCAAGAGGCATTATACTGTGTCCATGTTATCCTTCTTTTCAGCATCTAGTGGGGATTACAGATGAGCAATAGCCTGTAACTTCTTAAAAAGGAAACAATGAAAACAAAGAAGCAAGAAAAGAAAACCGCATCATTCCTCACTTCCTACATGTGAAAACAGCTGAATGGCACTACAGAAGCAAGCCACCCGCAGTCTGCATACACAGAGACCAATGCACTCAGAACAGAGTTCCTTCTACAAATTTCCAGAATTTATTTCCAGTTTCAAAAGTATGCGGAGGACAAACCTTAACATGATTGAAAGACTCAAACTGAGGTTTTGTTTTAAAACTTCTGCTAACTTCCATCAATAAACTGATGTCTCCAACAAAAGTGATTGAATCAGTGGTCCAAGTATTTTGAAGCTGTTTCAGACTCTCAACACATTAAAACACTAAAGCATCTAAAAGAAAAAGAAAAGCCTAAGACATCCAAGAAAATGAAATGCTCAAAATGTATAAGAATGAGGGCATGCATAGTTAGTTAACATGTACAGATAATTTTCATCCATTTCATATATAATTGTTTTCCTCAAAAGTCTTATGAGAATAGCTTAGACCATACAGACATAAGCATACCACAGAATAAGTATTAAGACTGCATTAAGCTTACATGTGTAAAATGAATAGGAAAGTAAGAGCCCAAAATGCCAAAAAGGTCACTGGCATAACTTGCAATAGGGCCACACGGATCTGGAAATAGTTGTGCTAGAGTCTCCACAATACAAAATATTAGCATTAGGCACTGGGGATCCTTTTCCCCATCAATAGCTTCACAGAAACCGGAAACAAGTTCATCACCCTATGTCACAATCAATAAAGTTATCAGTATATGATATGAAAATCAAATATTATGGAAGAACATGGCATGATTACAGAAGAGCCATCCTATAACCAATAATATTTAAATGGTCAGTCATTCAATTATAAGTAAAACTTGAAGAAAATGATGCTGAGGATTATACCACTGAAGCAACAGAATCAGGATGGTCATCTAGTAAGCATTCCAGAAGTTCAAGGCAAAACTACAAAAAAAAATTTACTTGTCAACATTAAACCAAAGCTTCCCAGGGAATCTCCTGAAAACATATGGACGAACTGGGATTAAATTGGCAGTGTAAACATCCTACCTTTCTGTCACGTTGTCCTAAAGACTGAATCTGCAGATTCAGTAAGTAAGAGCCGACAAGAGCTTTTGCATCACTGCAAGTGACTGTACCACCGCTTTTCCTCTTCATCAGCGCCAAACAACCAACAAGTGCACCGCGTAAAGCTCTCCAATCTGCCTGATTAAAGCATGATATATCCAAACAATTTTATTGCAGTGCAACAAATAATAAATTAAAGATTAGGGTAAAAAATAAAAAGAGGTAAGAATGCAAATTAATAATCTTTTGTTTCGTAATCATATTAAAAGAATTAGTTCCACAGCGTAAACTGGACCTTGCAGATGCAGGAACAGGCAAGAAATATGTAAAAACACAAGGAAATAGATAGATGCTGAATAAATAAAATAAAGTGAAACTTTAGCATTGGACATCATAAGTACTTGCTTTATGCATCCTCATGCTTTGAAAGCAGTACCAAACATGAATGCTTCTTTGATGACAAACCACAGTATGACAGTAAATAATAATAATAATAAAAGACAGTTAACGGATTAGCATTGGTATGACAATAGTGTTTACTACTGGTGTCCCTAAAAATACCAGGCCTGATAAGAACAGGCATGAGCCAAGTATGAAACCATCAAAATCTCAAAATGGAAGAATTATTCTCTCCTTCAACATGCAATCTCTCACAAACATATGGCAGATCCTAGCTTAGCATTCCAATTTTGTTCTACTAAATAAGTGTGTATTAACATCATAGAAGGCTATGACACAGAATAAGTATTCAATATAAATAATATAAGGGATGTCATAAGTTTGTCACCCTTTCTTTTATAGCCAGAATAACATCCTCAACACATGATTGGAAAATTAGAACAAATGAAAGTAAAGGTTGTGAAATAGTGAAGACAGTCAATAAAGTTGCAAACACAAGAAAAACAATATGTGTGCACTTGGAAAGTCTTCACTGAAGCCTCTCCCATGTGGGCTATAGTGCTCAACAATGAAGACATACTCACCAATCGTTGTGTGAAGAATGTTATCAAGCTATGTACAGTAGCATCATCCAGGGCCTTCGATGAAAGACAAGTAAGCACTTCTCCAAGCAGAAGAATACCTGAAGAAGAACGAAGTTCAGGAGCTTTTCCCACCCTTCAACAAACTAGAATTTCCAATTCCCATGGTTGAACAAAATTGCACATAATAAGTAATAATTACCTCTTGCACGAATGATGTCATCACTTGTAGTTAAATACATCTCCATCTGTCTAACCTAGTTTTGAAGCATTGCAACAATGAGTTCACATAAAAAATGAGTTAAAATTAGATACAGAGAGGAAGACTGGGAGATACCAGCAATCCTATAGTTACTACATTATTCATCAAGAGAGAGACAACCGCATCCTGACTGGCTGCCTGTATTCCAATTCAAAAATAGAGGATACAATCAAAATTGTCAAAAACCAAATTACTCAAAACAGTCTGAGATTTGTCAAAAAAAACACACCCCATCACATAAATACATGTATGCTATCACAATTATACACCCAAATACAAGTATATGCACATTTTCACTCAAAGTTGTTTCCTTTAGAAAAATTAAAATAAAACTTCCAAATCCAATAAAAAATCAAATTATCGATTGAAATTGACCAGTCAGAATCCTATATGCTCTAAATTCAACAAAATTACCCAATTTGCAGCCACAAATTCATAGCTTAAGCGACCAATTTAGGAAATTATGAACCTAAAGAATGAAGCTTTCTTAAAAAGATTCCTACTTTATCGAAAATTGTGGGTTTTAAGGGAAGTTGGGGTTGAACCTGCTGAGCTGGGGAGCGAGACAAGTCGACGAACGATTCAATGTGCTGAGTCAACCGACTCGGTTCCGCCATCGCCTTGTAATTATGGGAAAAATTTTAGGATTTTAGAAGCCTTTAGAGGGAAAGCAGAGTAGGGTTTAGTAAAGCCCTCAGTCGGTTATGTAAATGGAACGAGCATCACGTATACAGAGTCGTGTTTCCGCGCATGGTTTAGTTATTTATTGTTGTAAGCTGCCCTCTTTTGTTTCTCCTTTTTTTTCTTTTTCTTTTTTCTTTTTTTTGTCAGAATACTAACCTCTTTTTGTTATTTATAAAACTTTTAAATTTTATAATAATATTTTAATTTTTTTAAATTACTATATTATAAAAAAAAGTAACATATAAATTATTTATTATTATATCATATAACAAAATTTAATTAAAAATATAAATTATTAATTTAAATAACTAATAATAAAATCATTAATTTTTTATTTAAAAGAAAAAATTATATATTTATTAAAAAGAGATGTCATATATTTTTTAACACTTTATTTTAATTTTATTTTAAACTTTTATAATAAAAATTTTTTATTTTAAAAAATTTTAAAACATATTTTCGTTTTTTAATATTCTTGTCAAGAATTATTGTTAAAAGTATAAAAAATTAAATTATATAAACTCTATTGCACCGTGCATTGTTTATGCAATCTCTATATCATAATGAAATAACTTTACTTTTGGATGAAATTTGCGTTCTACAATATCAGCAGCGATCTTACAAGATAAAAGAGTAACTGAGATTTGGTCCTTTTTAAGTCACACTTCTAAGTATACACGAGGAAGCAGACTGCTACAATAATTAATTGATCACAGGCTAGGGCCGAAGGAGAGAGGGATGAAGAGAGGGAACAATACAGGGATAGATAAGCTGCTGCCTCATCTCCGAAAAAGGGATGAAGTTATCATTTCTGAACATTACAAACCGATTGCAAACAAAAAAATTCATAACATCGAAGGAGTACATTTTTCACCTCACACTGTCAGCCACTTTTGTTTCCCCATTGCAAGAAGCTTCATCTAGCATGTCAAGGAATCCTTTCTTGGCAGTCCCTTGGAATGCAGTGGCATTCAAACGAAGGCCGTAAGAGGATGCTGCATCAAACTTTGTCCACAACTCCCTTTTCAGAGTGTTCTCGCCAGGACGCTTCCCTGTTGTCATGGTGCTTGCAGGTTCCTTCCACACGGGGGTTTCTACTGAAGTCATTCTGCTGCTCACATCATCTGCCAAAAAGTGAAACTTCGATCAGAGTGATGTTTATATTGCTTGAGTTAACCAAGCAAGTCATGCAAACAGAAAGATGAATACCTGGGTTACAGGAATTCCTAACTTGAAAGCAACTAATACCAGATTGAACATCATGCACTTCCGATGAATTTGTCTTCATTTGCTGATTCAAGGCAGGAGGCTTTATTGACAAAAGATTGCAAGAAGCAAGTTGTGATTTATCATCAGTCGGATCTAACAGAACACAGCTTTTAGGAGGTGAAAATGACCAATTTGGTGATGCCTCCAAGTCTTTATTACCAATTCTGGATTTATAGGCCATATTTATCCCTAAGAGCTCCGGATACTTAAAAGCCAGATCATCAGAGCCTTCACTCCCAGAAGATTCAGAAATTTGTGAAAATTTTCCAACAGGAAATGGGGTCGACTTCCAAGTTCTGTCATTACTTTTGTGAGAAGAGTTAGCAACAGTTTCAAGCAACACACATGATTTTGGAGGGGACATCTTTAATAATGGAGTCATAACAAGCACAGATTGGTCTCTTTTTGAGAACATAGGAGTGGAATCATCCCCAAGCCCAGTTTTAGTTTCAGCCAAAACAGAATCAGAAGGCTTACTTAAGGTTGCCTCGTTACTTGGAATTGTTGAAAATGATGGTAGCTCAACAGGGTCTGTTGCAATCCTTTCAAAATCTGACCTCGGCAAGTTATGGCATTTGGTTGATAACGTCTTCATTATCGGAAGAGGTGTGAGCAGAAAGAGTTGCCTACCTCTCTCAATATTACAATTAGCTCGCCAGGATACAAGAGGAGAAGGAGAGATCAATGAGACCATTTTGGTTTCTTCTGGACTGCCAATTTGAATTTTTTCTTTTTCGCTCCCTGGAGAAACAGATTCACCTTCCAAAGACCATCCCCACTGGTTCTCAGGTCCCATGGAAAGACTTGAGAGGACCTTCTGAAATCTTGGGACCCATGGCTGCAAACATATTTTAGATGAAGCTTCGCATCACTATTGCAATAGAGTGTGTGCAATTAAAAGATGGAGCCGGAATTTTCTAAATGAACTGACCTTCAAAGAAGAAAGCATATCAGACAAGACATGTGTAAAAGACTCGATTTCTTTTCTCCCCTCTTTGGTTGTTGCCTTCAATTTGAATGCTTCCGCAACAAGTTCATCAATCTGTTGACCAATACATGATTAACCAAAGTCGAAGAAAATTTTGACAGAAGACAATAATTTCCAAACCACCTACACAAAGAAAGCATATAAACACGCACACATTTTCATGCAGACTGGACACGAAAGAATGGCAAAAGCTTCTGAAGCTTCAAATAATAAAAACCCAGATTACAAGATCTACAAAAGCATTGAAACAGCAGCCAACATTCATTTATAGGTAAGCACAACTTACGCTCCATTGATAATTGTTCCACCTTTGTAGAACCATCTGTTTCCAACAAACAAACTGCCACAACCCATGCAGAAGAAGGAACAAGAATTTCCTCATTCAAGCACATGAATGTAATCACAACTACTTAAAGCTGCGTGCATTTAATTTAGAATGCCTCAAATTCCTCCTTTTTTACTTTCCTCTAATAGGTTCCCATATCTTGGAATCAATGAAATAACCTCCCATCTGACTTTGTCATTACACCAATTCTCGCCTTTCAAAATGGTCATGGCAATGCACAAGCCTAACATATCATAAGTTTCGGGAAAAGGGCAACCTTACATAGCGATTGGAACCTGTAAGCCATATGTAACTATACAAAATGAAACAACCTCCCTCCAATTCCAATCAAGGTTTCCAATTTAAAAGCTTTTCAGTCGTGTAACTACATGGAATTCTCACCAATTTAAAAGCAAAACCCCGAAAAGAGAGAACAAACCGCAAAAAAATAAATAATAATAATAATAACAACAAGATGCGCACTTTCTACTTATCTGCTCTCAATTTACAGTGTTAAAACACACGGAACAGTTGAAAGTCATTAAAATCGAAACAACACGTATATCGATTATTTCTGCACAAAGCAAAAAATAAAAAGAAAATTGCAGTACGAAAGTAGTTGTCTTTCTATAACTTTCCCGGAAAACAAACAGAATCACAGAATAGCAAACCGAAATTTAATAAAGAAAAAAAGAAAAGCAGAAAAATCCAAATTGACCAAAATAAAATTTAAGAATTCGTACACAAATAATCACGAAAATTGTTAGCCTTTCTATTACTTTCAAAGGAACCAAACAGAATCACATCGGAATTCAAAAAACAGAAAATCCAAAATCACCAAAAAAAATTAATAATTTGTTCACAAATAAATAACCACGCGTGTGCTGTAACCGTATGTAGGGAACCGCGAACAATTTGTGCACATCGATAGAAGGTGACCTGGCGAGCGAGAGAGGAGAGATCGGACCGGACGAGCAAAAGCCGATCAAGAAATACGTCTTCTCCTTCTACTTCTTGATCCGTAAAGGTCCGTCGATTACCGGTCTCCTCGCCGGAAACCGCCGGCTTCTTCTTCCTCGCCACCACGGACTTCGAGAAATTTCCTTCTGCGGTGTTGATATTGCCGTTGCTATTGGGTATGTCACTCAGCGGGTTTCTCCCCGACCTCACTTTCCCTTCGTTTCTCGGCATTTTCTCGCTCGCCGAACACCCTCCGACTCACTCGGTGCGTGTGAGAGAGCGTTGTGTTTGGATTTTGAATTTCTGGAGAGGCGGGGCTGCCGCCTTCGGGCTTGTTTGGTTCGCGTGATAATGGCCCAATGTGGTAATTTCATATATACTTTAAAATTTTATATTTAAAAAATTCGAATTCAAAATAAAATAAAACAAAACAAAATATGCTTTACGCGGCGCTTGTATGCCACGCGCCCGCTCGAAACATAAAAGCCGTATTAACCGGCACGGCGATTCATCCAAGCCTGCGTCTCTCAATCTAACAATGGCGAAGCATTTCAGTGAAATCAGAATAGCACGGCAAAAGCACTGTTTCCTTATTGCGAGAGGAATGTCATTGTAGTGCTTTTGTATTCTCCTGAATAACCGAAAGTGGACAAGTTCTGTGAGATTGTTCCTCTCGGCATCTTTGTCACTTTTTCCCTCTGTTTTTTTTTTCTTTTTTTTTTTTTTTTGGGCCTTTAGGCACACCCTCGGAAAGGGAGAATTGAGTTTGATTTTTTTTTTTTTTGTATGTTTTAAACTAAAAATTCTAACGGAGGCTGTTCTTAAAATTTCGAAATCTAAATCATTGCTTTTAAGTTATACTCCGCTATTTTGATGTTTTGTTTCTGGACTAAGTTATGCATACCAGAAGAAATTCAGCAGTAGTGTGAAAATGTTGAAGTCATTTTCAGTTTCCTGAAGTTCAATTACGTATCATGCATGGGGTTTGCTGCACATGAATTGGCGGATGAGACTTTGGATCATTTCAATTTCACGCAGATTTATTTGGATGTTCTTTAGTTATGGCATTCCAAGATTAAAACAACTCCTAAATGAATCTGCTACTTTCAATTTGAAACTGTAACTTTCGCGTTGAGCTTTTGATCTGAAACAAAAAGAAAGAAAAAAAAAAAAAAAGAGTAGCTTTCTGGAGCTTGGATTTGCCGAGAAACGTCATCGCTGCTGTTCCCAGCTCCTGCCACCTCTGATGGATGTGCTATCATGAAATGCAGCACAGAACTGGCAGAAATTGAGTCAACCCGAGGGACCAGAACTAAATATCATGGTTGAAGAATTCCCATTGCTAAGAAAATTCAAGGAGGAACCAATTGGAAGCTCATGCTTAACATCACTGGAATTTATTATAATTTAATTCCGTCTCCCAATTTACTCTCTAATAAGAATTGTGGTGTTTGATTGTTGTCATTGTTAAGGCAACAGTTTCCAATCTGGGCAAACATCATTTGTTTTTCCCCTCTCTCGTTCAACAACGATTGTAAGAGATTGAAGTTGGTTTAAAGATTCCTACATCTCGTTGATACAGTTAATCCTTCCTACGTACTTAAAAATGTGATCTTCAGGCGGTGCAACTTTTTCATTCGGGAATCCACGTAAGGAATTGATTGCCATGGAATTTGAATTTGACAAGAATCTTCTGTTGTTCGATTTTTAAGCCCACGAGATAAACAATTTGTTCTTGACCTCCAACCATGGAACTTTGATAAGCATGCCGTCCTTGCTTGCGGAAATTCATTTGGATGAACAACTTCTGAGTGTTGAATTCTTCAAACTTCCTCCGTGGGTTAAAGTTTATGATCTCTCGTTCTATGTGATGACGCAATCCACGGCTATTTTCATCGGCAATAAAATTGAAACTTTTATGATGATGGGTGTGTAGGATTTCGAGCGAAAATGCTGAATTGTCTAGTTGAGGAAAATGTTAGAGGTGAGAGCAAGGAAAAATATTAGGAGTGAGAGGGAGGAGCAAGTAATGTTAATATGGAAATCATTCACAGATCCATTATCTTAGAGTTTTGAGTTGAAATATAAATGAAAAGCAACCGAACTTTTGTTTCAGTCCGAGGTGGCAGAGCCGGCTGCAAGGTCGTCGTCCTCAAAGGATCAGAACTCCAAAATGCTTCCAGAGCCACACACAGGCTGGCAGGAGTGGTTACGCTGAGCCGTTTTCTGGTGTAGTTGATGATCTCATATCTATGACTCAACAAGTTGGGAATTGCAAAATAACCGTCATCAAAACTTTGAGTGCTCTCTACCTTCATGCCCCGTTTATAGCTCTGCTGCAACACTGAAGCCCATTATTAAAGGGATTGAATTAATGGCAATGTATTTGCCATCTTCAGCCTCTTTCGATGGCCATTCCTTCTTCGTTGCATTTACTTTTCGGCACAACCGTAAACATGGCAATCGGGCAATGAAATTCACTCTAAAAACTAAAGGCAGCAGCTCGTATGCAATGAGTGAAAACTTGCATTAGACCAAGGTGGAGACTCTCATGAGGCTAGGCACTTGTTTATTGCTGTTATTGTTTATTGTTATGTTGTTAATATTGCGAATTGCTGATTACTATTAGTGATGAATTTAAAATTATTGTAGTATTTGGTTAGTTTGAATTGCCTAATGCTGTTAAATAATCAAAGAACTAATTAGTAAAGAGATGGGGTTTGGGATATAAAGGATAAGAATAAATTTGTCAATGAAAATCAAATTAACAAGAAGTAAAACCAAAAAGTAGCTGGGGGCACTTTTCTGATTAGCTAATGTTAGGTACTCTAATGAAACACAAAAAAAAAAAATAATAAAAATAAATTAAATATTCTCTAAATTATTATTGATAATTAAATAATAATTAATAAACTTAAAATATTAAAATAAATATTTTTTTATTAAATATTTCATCAGTTGATATAATATATATTTTGTAATTATTATATGTCAAATTGATATTTAAATTTTATTGGACAAAATTTAATTATTTAAATTATTATTTTAATTTAATTATTTCATATAAAGAAAATTTACTAAACTTAGTCGAATAGATTTCTCTTACTGTATTTAGTAAGATCGGATGACGAGTCACATCTAGTTGTTATTGCATGATGCATAGGGTTCTCGAAATGGGTCGTCGGGTTGAGCTCGGTTCAAATCACTTCAACAATAGCACGTGCCATTACTATGAAATCTCAAGAGAAAAAGATGGGTTATTGCTAAGAAGAAATTGACCAATAATTTTACCTACACGGAAGACTATCATGTGAACATAAAATTAGTGTATTTAAGTGAGTATAAATAATTTTTATGTTATATTTAAGATATATTATGTTATATATAAAATATTAACATAATATAATATATTTTTATATTCACTTAAATTTTTTCCTACATTTATATTATATATTAAATATCTCAAAAAAATTGACACCTTAAATATCTTTTATTGTTTATACATTTTTATTCATAATTAATTTAAAACATATGAAAAATTCAGTTTAATCAAATAAAAAAAAGTTCATAAGGAGAAAATGAGAAACCACCTTTAGTCCAATCAAATTCGAATATTGCTTTTGTTAAAAGTCGTGGCCGGCGGCGAAAAGGCCTGCCCCTCTGCCTCCACGATTGGTGACCCCTTCAACCACCCTCCCATGGTTGATGGGTCCACTTAAGTATTTCATCGGAATCTTCTTGCAAATACATTGATCTCATATCTTCAAAACTAAAGTCACACTTGATGTCTCGTGTCTTTTTGCTCTTTTTTTTTTTTTTTTTTGTATTAATCACTTGGCCTACCACTAGACAATTATATAGGACAAAGTCACGCGGCACTATTATCAAATTCCAAATAAAAAGATGGGTCACCGTCGAAAAAAAAATTAATCGATAAATTTAATTATCAAAAATTTTACATAAAAGTAATACATTTGAGTGAATACAAATAATTTTTTGTAATTACTTCAATTCACCGCTCCTGCATCCACCTGCCACTCATATTTTCTCTTATTTATATCTATATCTATACCAAATAATTTTTTAATTTTTTTATTTCAAATAAATAGAGAATTAACTAATTTTGATAAATAAAAAATTATTTTAAATATCTCAAAAATATAATAATATATTAAATATTTTTTATTATTTATATAGTATTAATAATATATTTTCATGTGATTAATTTAAAATAAATGTAAAATACAGTCGAAGCAAATATTTATTAATTTTAAATAATTATTTCATCGAAAGTTTCTTGCAATTTCATAGCAAGATTGACCTCAGACGCCTAAAAATACTTCGTACTCGGAAGAAAAGTCCAATAAAACAAAGAAAAATTTTATTTTAAATATAAAAAATGATATATTAAGTATTTTTTCTTGTTTATATAATTTTGTTAACAACATATTTTTTACACAATCAATCTAAAATACATGCAAAATTCAGTTAAATTAAATACTGAAAAAAAGAGAGAAAATAAGAAATTATTTTTAGTTGAATTGCAGGAAATTAGTCCCATTGATAAAGTCCTGGCTTGTATTTCGATGGTCCACATAAGTATTTCGTCGAAAGTTTCTTGCAATTACACAGCTTGATTGACCACAGATGCCTAAAAATACTTCATACTCGGAAGAAAGGTCCAGTGAAAAAAATGCAAAAAAAAAAAAAAAAAAAAAAACTCTTTAAAATCTGTGTGAAAATTCAATATACACAATATTTATTTCTATTTTTATATATAAAAAAAACAATTATTATTACTACAAAATTTTGTTGTATAAAAATTACGATAATATAACGTTATCGATACAATAAGAAATCTTTCAAATTAGAGGGCTTGTTTTAGCGTGGCCTTGATAAAGGCCTGCCATATGACAGCAATGCCCCCCGTGCTTGCCTCGATGACTCCTCCACAACCGTACTGTTACCATGGTCAACATGACTCTATTATTAAAAGCTCCTCGTATACCATGACATAAGGATAAAAGGAATTCGATCTCAATTCCTCGAAACTGACCTCACATACCATCAAGAAGTGTCGAATTAAAGAAGCAGAAAGAGAAAAAGATCTACACAAAGTTTGAATATGTGCAACTTAAACCTCATCGTAGGAGATTGCAGTAATGATGTCAACTTTCCCAATGTAAATGTTCAAGTTGACCAAAAATGCACACTTCCGTGCGCATACAATTGATCCTTCTTTTGTACTGAAGATGTAAACTTAATATGTATACGATCCTTCTCGTTCTTCTTGAATGCCATTACTTATATTACGTCAGAAACAGAATATCTGTTACAGTCTCCGTACGGTCAGCTCTGTTTCCAATTTGCCCAAATACGGTTGCCAAAATGGAAAGGGTGTATGCCTGCTTAACCCTAATGGAAACTAAAGAAATAGCAGTCAATTTTAACTACAAACATTATGAGTTAGATTTCTCTATTTGTGTTTAGTCGAATTCATTATTTTTATCCCCACTTAAATTTTTTCTTATATCTATATCATATAATTTTTTAGGCATTAAAAAACTTTTTAAGTTAATTTTGATAAATAAAATGAGAAAAAATTCTATTATAAATTACTCAAAAATTAAAAAAGAAATGGCACCCTAAATATTTGTTTGTTATTCAAGTACTTTTGACAACAACATATTTTTACATAATCAATTAAAAAAATAGAAAATTCAGTTGGATCAAATATCCCCCCCCCCAAAAAAAATCAAAAGGTTTGGAAAGTGAAAATAAGAAGCAATCTTTGGTTGAATTTTGGGCAAATTAATCTAATCAAATTACAAAGAAGTCGTGGCTAGCGGCAATAAGGCCTCGCCCTCCGCCTTTATGATTGATCACCCTTCCACAACCCTCTCATGGTTGGTCGGTTCACGTAATTATTTCTTTTCCTTGTCAATTTTATTTTATAGTAGACTTAAAAAATTTTTTTTTTCTTTAGATAAATAAATAATTAATTAATATCATTCTTATTTTAGTATAAATTAATAAACTTATAACTTCTTTTAAAAATCACACTAACTTTCTTAATATCATTACTCTTTTAATCAAATAATTATTTAAATAAAATATAATATTATTTAAATTTAATTTTATGTAATTTAAATAATAAAATTTGTAAATTTTCAAAAGAGTAAAATAAATAAAATTTGAATAAAAAAATATTCAATTTAAATAATCACTTAAAAATATTTAGTATTATTCAAATTTAAAATCTTTTTATGTAATTTATATAATTTAAATAATAAGTTATTTAAAATTTTTAAAAAATAAAAATAAGTCAAATTTAAATAAAAATATCTAATTTGAGTAACTATTTAAATAAATTTTAATATTATTTAAATTTAAAATTTTTTATATAATTTTTATAATTTAAGTAATCAGTTAATCAAAATTCAAAAAATAAATAAAAAAGTCATATTTCAATGAAAAAAAAATCTAATTTAGGTAACTCATTAAGTAAATTATATCATCATTAAAATTTTGAATTTTTTATATAATTTATATAATTAAAATAACAAGTTATTCAGAATTTAAATAATAATAATAAAATAAGTTATATTTAAATAAAAAAATACTTAATTTAAGTAATTATTTAAATATATAAATTAATTTTACTTATATAAAAGGATTCAAATTAAAAATCTCCTTTTTTATCTTATTCGAAAAGTTTACTTAATTATTTTATCAAAAACTTCTTATAAATACTTTGAAAGTGATTGATCTTAAATTTTCAAAAATAATGCCACGATCCTAAAGGGTCTAATACAATAAAAAAAAAAAATCTATAAGGGTTTTGCAAAGATTACATTTGGGCATTTTTACATTTTTTTTAATTAAAAAAAGTGTTGTTGTAACTTAACTATATTACATAATAATTACAATATAATAAATTTATTAATAAAAGAAAATTTTAGTCATGTTTGAATTGTTTCGAATTCTAAATATTCGATTTCAAGTTGATTTACAAGTTGATATATTATTATTTGTATCAAAAGTATACAATTTTTTATTTTTAGACTTATTTTTATTTTATTAGTTGAATTTAGTTATAAGTTAATTGTTAATTTTACATATATTACAATATATAAAAATATATTATAATTTATTTATTATTTTTATATATTAATTTTTATAATAAATATATATATTATTTATCATATCTATATGTACATATATATGTATTTGTTTATATATATATTGTAAATAAAAAATAAAAGTAAATAATTAAATTAATAAATAAATAAATATTAATATAAAATAATTAAATATATATAATATATTAAAAATTATGTAAATTAAATATACTATATATTTGTATGATATATTAAAATAAAATAATATAAAAGTATGATGCATATATATTGGGGTATATATACATAAAGTAATAAATATAAATATAAAAAAATCAAATAATAATTTTTTCTAATTTTTACAATTATATATTCATAAAAATTATATTGAAAATAGAAAACACTACCTTTTCTTTTTTTTTTTTTACATAAAATCTATGGTTCATATATTATCATATTTTTTGTTTTTTCTTTTATTAAAAATAAAAAATAAAATTAAGTTTTATTTTAAAATTTTTAATTATTCTAAATTCAGATTATTTTTGGATTAAATAATTTTCAAAATAAATATTTTTGAGTAGATTTTAAATTTAATTGTTAGTTTAAATTTTCATCTTATCTATCATATTAAAATTTATAAAAAAAAATAATCTTAATTAATTATTCACTCAATCCGATCGATTAATAATTAATTAAAATTAAAATATAATAATTTTAATAAATTAAAATTAAAATATAATATTTAAAATGATTAAATATAAAAAAATTTAAAATTTATATTTATATTTAATTCAAAGAAAAAAAAATGTAATTATCATAAAAAAAGATTGGTATACGTTCACCATCTGAACATAACTTTATTTCAATGAAATTTACAGAATGCCAAAGGGCATCTGAGTATTCACATTATAAATTCCAGGCCAAATGGCTTTGATGCCGACGCTGCCCACCACACTAAATCTGAAATCAAGACCGTCCAAGGCTTGTGGGGTCAGAAACCTGCACTGACTCTGTCATCCACTCCATGTCTTGCGTTTTTTTGGCGCTTTCTTCTGTATTGGTCACTCGCCCTACCACTAAAGCATTTATATATTTCCGACAATAGCATGTGCCATTACCATCCAACCTCCAAAGAAAAAGATGCTACGGCTGCTAAGAAAAAATTGAATAATAAATTTACTTGTCGGAGAGCACTAAGCCAACAAAAATGGTAAATTTAAGTATATATGAATAATTTCTATACTATATATAAAATGTTTTATAAAAAATTTGTGTCTATACTAAGTCTCTTCTGCCCGACCATAATGAGTGAACTACCTATCCTTTTATATTTCTTTATTTTTTTTTCACTTAAAACATTTCATAATTTTTCTAAAAAAAAATAATTACTTATTGTGGACGTTACCAAAACAAACACTTCTCTCACCAAGGCTCGAGCATCATCGTCCTATTTATAAGAAACGCAAACAACTTCCTTAGACATCAACCTAAGCAAAAGTATTCCTTAAGATCTCAGCTTTCACTTCCTTTAGTCCTTCAATTTCCTGCTTTTTGTTAACATATAGTAATGGCTGAGGCACTTGTTTCTCCGGTGGTGAAGCAGCTGCTCTCCGTCATGGCTCGTGAGCTGGAACAAGAGGTGAGGCTCGTAGTGGGCGTGGAAAATGCAGTTACCAAGCTGAATAGCAATCTGACTGCCATCAAAGCTGTGCTCGCTGATGCAGAGACAAGGCAAGTGAGGGAGGCCAACGTCAAAGATTGGCTGGAGAAGCTCATAGACGTCACTTATGACGTTGGGGACGTGTTGGACGATTGGGAAGCTGCCATTCTCAGCTCAAAAAGGAATCCTGGAGATGAACAGGATCTGAAGAAGCTTCAGAGAAAGGTATGCTCCTTCTTGCGGTCCTCTTGCTTTTGCTGTAAACAAGTTGTTCTGCGTCATGACATTGCGAGCAAGATAAAAGATCTAAATGAAAGGTTAGACAGAATTGCCCGGGAGAGGCATGACTACCACTTTGATGTAAGAGAGTGCAACCTACCAATTGAGCCACCTACGACCGCCTCTTCGATTGACATAAAAGAGGTGAAGGGTAGGAAGGAGGATAAAAATGTGTTAGTGGACAAGTTGTTGAGTGAGCCAAGTGATGGTGATGGGTCAGGCCACCAAGTTCTCTCCATAGTTGGGATGGGAGGGATTGGCAAGACAACTCTTGCCCAATTTGCCTTCAACGATGATAGGGTAAATGACCATTTTGATAGGAAAATTTGGGTTTGTGTCTCACATCCTTTTAACGTGACAAGGGTTGCTAAGGCAATTCTTGAATCTCTTCGAGGTTCTACTCCAAACGTCGCAGAATTACAAAGTTTGTTACAACAAATAGGAGACGATATTAGGGGAAAAAAAATACTTCTTATTATGGACGATGTTTGGGAAGAGGATCCTAGAAAGTGGGAGCAATTGAAACCATCTCTAAACTCTGCCTCACCAGAAAGTAAAATTTTATTGACCACGCGCAAAAGGAAAGTTGCATTGATCATGCGTTGTTCTAATAATAATATTTTAGATATAGAAAAATTATCTGACGAGGAGTGCTGGTCAATTGTAAGTGAAATAGCATTTAAAGGTTGGAGTGATACAGAAGACAAAAAAAATTTAGGAAACAGTTTCGGTAAAGATATATCAAAAAAGTGCAGGGGTCTGCCACTTGCTGCGAAAGCTTTGGGGGTAGTTTTGCAGTCTAGAAACACTAGAGAGGAATGGCAAAGTATTTTGAATAGTAAGGTGTGGGAATCAGAAGAAGCCCAAACAGATGTTATTGCTACTTTATGGTTGAGCTATTATGATCTGTCTCCAGCTTTGAAAAGATGTTTCTCCTATTGTGCCATTTTTCCAAAGGATTATGAGATTAAGAAGAGTGAGTTGATAGGATTGTGGATGGCTCAGGGCTATCTTAAGCAGGAAGGACAGAGCGACGACTTGGAGATCACTGGAGAAATTTACTTCCAAAATTTAGCAATGCGTTTTTTCTTTCAAGATTTTCAGAAAGATGAATTTGGTGATCGGAGGATATACAGTTGTAAGATGCACGATATAGTGCATGATTTTGCCCGAATTCTTGCACGGAATGAATGTCTTGATGTGGTGGTCAACGGTCAGGCGGAGTCAATCAGTGGAGCTCTATCCAGCAGCCAAGTGCGCCATTTATTCTTAGATTGCACAGATGGCACGTCATCCTTCAATTCCTTTGGCGGTACTCAGAAGTTGCGAAGCCTTATAATTTGGGAATCATTGACGCTCACAACAAAAAAAGAGTTATCAAGATTATTCAGTGAATCAACACATGTAAGATCGTTGAGCCTCAAACTCGGTAACTTTGCAGAGATCCCTCCCTCCATCCGTAAATTGGTACGGTTGAGGTGGCTTGATCTGTCTTTCAATCGTACATTGAAGCAGTTGCCTGAAACACTATGTGAACTGCAGAGTTTGCAGACCATAGATGTTTCTTACTGCAATCGTCAATTGAAGTTGCCTCTTGGGATAGGAAAACTAATTAACTTGAGGCATCTTCATAATTCCCAAGGAAGCCCTAGTTGGTTGCCAAAAGGAGTTGGGCAATTAACTGGTCTGAGGACATTGGAGGTGGTCGATGTCGGCGGTGATGGAGATGCATTTTCTCTCGGCGATCTAAAGAACTTAAACCAACTTCGGGGAAGTCTTCGAATAATAAATTTGGGAAAATATAATCGTCACGCGGAAGAGGCTGGGCAAGCGGAGCTCAAGAAAAAGGAACGCATCACTCGATTGAATCTTTCTTTTACTTATGAAGGAAAAGAGCCGTGTGAACCAAGGAATGAAGAATCGCTGCTGGAAGCCTTAGAGCCATCTCCATACTTGGAATCTCTTGCTATATGCTACTACAGAGGTGCTGCCTTTCCTGGTTGGATGATTTCATTAACGAATCTGAGGTCTATTCGGTTTTCTGTGTGTGGATCGTGTGAGCACTTGCCTTCGTTGGGTAAGCTGCCGGCTCTCGAAACTCTTGAGTTGTGGAGAATGGAGGGCGTTAAAAAAGTGGGGCGAGAGCTTTTAGGAATAGAAACTCAAATTGGCGACAGTAAAAGTGAGATATCAGCATCTTCATCTTCTTCTTCACCAGTAGTTGTTGGGCCTTTCCCCAAACTGACAACACTCGTACTCGAGGAGATATTTAACTGGGAAGAGTGGGAGGATGGTTATGATGGCACTACCAAACCTCCTCCTATTATTATAATGCCATCCCTTCGCTCTTTGTCAATTCGTGACTGCCGACGGTTGAAGGCACTGCCAGATTATATTCTGCAAAGTACAACGCTTCATACACTGGAGATTGAAGCATGCCATCTTCTGAAGGAACGCTACAACGAGGAGGAGGGAGCAGACCGGTCCAAAATCTCTCACATCCCTAATGTTGTAATAGGCTGAAACCACGAAACAAGGTAAGGAAAACGAGAAAACTTTATTTATTTCCTTTATTTGTTTTGTTTTATATATTTATAATTAATTAATTAATTAATTTTCTTCTCCTTTGTTTGTTTGTTATGACTTATTGTGCATTGGTCTCTTGTAACCGACGATATCCCGTTCCATTCCTTCTTCTTTGTTGCTTATCACCGCCAATCCATTTTTCTTTTTTTAGTTTTTTCTTTGTTTTTTTTTTTTCCAAGATTTTTAAAACTAGGCTTCACATGAAGATATTTATTTACATACATTATTACAGTCTCTCACTCACATATTTACTCGCTGCCACTTTCTCTCTCTGTTTTGTTTTTCAGGCTCTTTTGGCCGCATCGCACTTCATGAAGAAACCATCTCAGAATTAAACAAGCAGAGGATTTTAATCTAGTTCATGGATGCTGCTTTTCTGGTGGATTTTAACCTTGTCTTGCAGGCCCTTCCCACATTGAGGGAAGATCAGGTGATGAGATTGCTCCATTTAAGTAAGGTTTTTGGCTCATTTCAAATTGATGGAGAATGAAGGGTCTTTACTAAAAATAATTGCTTGTAGCCGTACTTGTTTGAAATTCCTTTCTCATTCCACCTTTTTTATTCTTCTTCTTCTCGCAATAGCTATTTGATTATTTATACCCTTGCAATTGTTATTTTCATGGCTTTTATTGTAGGGCAAATAGATAACATAAGTTGGGAAAGCATCGGACAGATTTGTTTGGTTATCATTTATTTATAGCATTCAAGGATTTAAAGAATTTCAGAGGTATGAATTTGAGACTGAATTTTTACATCGGGACTTTGATCTGAAAATGCTTGGATTTGCCAAGAAACTCTGTTTCCGCTGTCCCTAGATTCTGCACTTTTGATGATGGATATGCTATCATGAAATGCAGCACAACACTGGCAGAAAATTTGAATCAACAGAAGAAGGGACCATTCATCCTGCTGGAAGAATTTCCATTTCAAAGAAAACTGAGAAAGAACCAATTGAATTCTCATGCATAGCATGGCGGGAATTTATTATATTTTATTTCCATCTCTCAATTTACTCTCTAATAAGAAAGTTTTGGCTTCGGATATTACAGTGTATCATTATTCTCGTTGTAAAAGTCCCAATCTTTGCAATGTTGGCAAACATCTCATCTTGTTTTCCCCTTTCTCATTCAACAAAAATCCCAAGAGATTCAAGTTGGCTGAAGATTACTACTTCTTGCTCATACAATTGATCCTCCCTTACGTACCAAAGATGTAGTCCTGGGTGTGTCCCAAGTCTCAAGCATCATCAGCTCGTTCAATAAAAACAGATATATTCCCAACCAACGAACCACAAGCCAAACAAAGACCCTATTATCGAATTAACCGAAGTCTTATGATCATCAAAAACATGCCATATGATAACTCGTCCATCATAAGAACAGTTAGCGAGCAATGACCTGAATTCTAGGAAGTACTATTGCCAACCCCATTTCTCTTTATAGTCTTGTCCGATGACACAGTCATTGAATCATAACCTCGTCCGAAATGTTGCACGACACAGTTTTATGATGCGGGACAGAGGCATAGAGATTACCAAGCCATTATTTCAGTTTTCTGAAAAGTTGTAAGAGTGTAATATGTGATCCATTATCGAGCCTCATTCAGCAAAGTTAAGAGTCTATAATGTTCACATTCAGTCGTCATCTGGATAAAAGAACTAGTCAAGATAAGTTAACATTTTTTATTTTTCACAAACATGGAAGATCTAAGCTTTAAAATTCTTAACAGTTAGATGACAGTGAATGGATGTTTTTAGTGCTAGTGCATCAACAAAGATGTATGTCCGGTGTAGCAGGAGCTGTGGCATCAACAATAATAGTTACAGATAGATGATCAAGCGCTACTGCATCAAATACTGTCTGCCTTAGGCAATTCGGAGTTTGAACACCTAAATGAGCAAGAATCACAAACTGTCAGCATATTGCAATCCCTCGTCATATTTTGCAGATAGAAGTTTCATTTATTCTTGGATTTGCATTTACCAACTATTACTAAATTCTTAATTCCTTCAGTCTGCAAGAATGAATGAAGATGGTTGGCAAAGATTGCACTAAAACCAGTCTTGACTATCTTATAATCTTCCTCTTTGATCACGAGACCATTGACCAACTCTGCCCCTACGCTTCCCTTGGAAGCAGGACCTATTTTTCTAGCAGAATAGAAATGCCTGCGGAAATTTTCAACATCTCTTCCTTGTGAATCATGCTCACAAGCCTGGGAACACAATTTCCATTATTCTTGCCCACGCTGCATAGACAAAGAATTTCAACTCCTTTTCCAGTTCACACTATCAGCTCATAATTGTCAATGTTTGAAGTTTTCTGAAATTGTGAAAGAGTAAAAACACAAATAAAGTTAAAAAAAAAAAAAAGACAAATCAAGTATGAGCATAAAGAAATAAACAGAAAACATACAATAATAACATAATCTGAAGTGGGTACAACATAAATAAGCAAACAATTCAAAGGGAAGAGTTGACAAGGGTACCTAGACAACAAGGATTCCATGCTGCCTGGCAAACTCAACAGCCTTAACAACATTTGGGACAATATCTCTGCCTCCTTTAACTCTTATCTCTGAATCATGAAGTATAAAATCTTTCTGCAATTCACATAAAAAAAATAAAAAAATAAAAATTAAATAAATAACTGAAAATAACATGCTTTTGAGTATCATCTATCAAGTGAATAATAAAAAGGGCATCCAATGTACTAAGTGATGTCTTTAGGACCATAGTTCTTCTACTTTGTCTATCCAGCAAACTTTTAGCCTTCATTGCAGCAAGGTCCCTCCAAACTTCAAATGGTAGTTATGGTAGTTACAAAAGCCTCTTTTGAAAGGTTTATAGCAACCAAAGTAATCATCTTTTGGCTGTAAAATTGTGTATAAATTTTTGAATTTGAAATATTTTAAAAATGTGTAATGATTGTTATTAAATGAAATTATATAAGTTTGTACATAGTTTAAATTTGAATTAAGAATTTCAAATTTGTAATCCAAATTAATCTTCCTTTATCTTCTCCTCTCCACCTTCTCTACCTTTTCCGCTTGCTACAAGCAATCGAGCAAACAACCATAAACCATTTTTCAATCCCTTAAGTTACAACACTTTGGTATTAGAGCAAGCAACATCCTAAAGACCTATAACTAATAATAATAAAAAAAAGGATAAAATTTTCATCAAATTGAAAAGAACTTGAAGTAAGCGAACCAATCTAATGGCCTCATTTAACCATCCTACTCTATCACCTCTTAAGTTTATCGGAAAAAATTGTCCTTAATGAATAGTGATGATGAGAACCTATGTCAAAGCTTTTAATTTATGGGAAGCCATTGACAAAGGTGCACAGTCACCTTTATTACTAACCAACCTTTCTTTGGCCAAATAAAATTGCATAGTAAATAGGTTGTAAAGCACGATAAGGCATTGACTTATATCTACTCTACTATATTTGAAACCATTTTCAATAGAATAATGGCTTGTGAGATAACCAAACAAGCTTATAATAAGTGAAAGGAAAAATTTTTTAGCAGTGAAAGGACCAAAAATATGCAACTACTTAATTTTAGAAAAAAATTTTAATTTTTTATGATAAGGGAAATAAAAACTATTAAGGAGTATAATGAAAGGCTACTTAAGATAGTTAATTAAAGTAGGCTTTTAAGAGAAGAATTTCCAAATAAAAGTATTGTCCAAAAAATTCTTGTTAGTTTTCCAAATAAATTTGAAGTAAAAATCTCCTTTCTATAAGACTTTAAAGATCTCACCACCATTAAGCTACTTGAGCTCATTAATGCTCTTTAAGTTTAAGAGCAAAGGAGATTGTTGAAACAAGAGGAAGCAACTAAAGGTACTTTTGTAGCAAAGCATCAATAAAGGTCTTAACCAAAGAGAAAGCAGCAAGGTAAGTAGGAGAATAAGCCTAAGGAAAAATTTAAATCTAATGGCAAAAAGTAGTATCTTTCATGTTATCACTACAACAAGACCAACTATCTTTTTAAATATTGTTGGAAAAAAATTTGATTTTATATGTAAAATATATGATGAGAAAAGTCATTTTGAAAGAATATGCTAGTATAAAAATAAAGAGCAATAGCAACAATTAGCTTAAAAGGCATAATAAGCCCAAATAATAAATGAGAAGTAGATACTAGAAAAGCATTTGTTTGTTATAGCATTTAACTTTTAGAGATAAGATAATACCAATTGACTTGTTGATAATGGTTATATAAATCATATGTCCCATAATCTATAACTTTCAAGGAAATTGATGAGTTTTTCAAGTCTAAGGTTAGGATAGGCAAAGGATTGTTCTTGAAAGAACTAAAGAAAAGGAAGGTTATTAGTCATACAAAATTAAGTATTAAACTTATACATGTTGTATTTTATATATCTAGGATAAGTTATAGCCTACTTAGTGTAAGTCAATTGATAGAAAAAGATTATTATATGTTGTTTAGACAAAATTACTATATTACCTCTGATGCAAATGAAAGGTAAAGCCTTTATGTAGATGCATAACATATTGCTCTGACCAACTTATTTGATGCATCAATGCTTGGCATTGAAGATTTGCCTATTATCATTATGCTAGACTTCTAAAAATACAAAAAAATAAGCTTGTTCATAATATGCCTAAAATTGTAAACTCTAAGATCACTTATAAGACATGTCATCTTGGGAAACAATCTAAGATATCATTCTTAACAAGTATATCTTTTAAAGTAAAAGATAAATTACAACTCATTTATAATAGCCTTTATGGTTTTATAAAAACTGTCTCCTCAAATGGAAATAAATATTATATCATATTTATTGATGATTTAACCAAATTCATTTAAATCTTTTTCTTCAAATAGAAAATTGAAGTGCCAACCATTTTTTTTAATGTTCAAGGCTTAGATTGAGAAACAATTAAACCTATCCATCAAAGAGGTTTAACAAGGACTTAAAATACACAATTAAGGTATTTAAGCATATTTACAGCACAATAAGTATTCATTAGCAGTTTATCATTTCTTACTCACCTTAACAAAAAAAAATGAGTGAAAGGAAAAATAAATCCATTATGAACATAACCAAAGGCTTTCTAACTAAGAAAAGACTTCTAAAATAAGTCTAACTTGAGGCAACTACTACCTCAGTTTATCTATTGGCACTAAACCATCCTCAACTCATTTGAAGGTGCTTAGAAGTTTATGTTATATCCATGTACCTCAAAGAAAAAGAAACAAAATAGATTATAAAACTTATATCTTAGTGTTTGTACACATTTAATACCTATAAGGCATATGATCCTATCATAACCAAATTTTTTGTTAGTTAAAACTTAAAGATTCAAAAAATCAAGAGATGGGATTAGGAAAAGTCTTTTATCAATCATGATCCAAATTAAACACTAACTACACAGCCTTCATTAGTATAAAAACCAAATTCATCAAAAGAGGAAAGATGTTGATGATCCTTTTGTCAAAAGCATTAGGCAACATGTAAATATGTATAAAAGATGTAATGAAGGATATTTAGAGCCAATTAACTATGAGGAGACTTCAAATAATCTAGGATGAAATGCAATTATATAGGAGGAGATTAATGCAATAGAAAGGAAAAATATTTTTTAGTTCTAAGACCAAAAGGCAGAAAAGTTAGAGGAGTCAAATGAATAAATAAATCCAAACATAATATAAATGGAAGGTTACATAAACTCAAGGTCATATTAAGTGCTAAAGGCATCTTACGATAGTAAAAGGTTGATTATAGATTTGCCTCTATAGTTAGATTAGACACTATAAAGTTTCTTTTAGCTATAGCTGCATAGAAATAATTATCGATTCACCAAATGGATATCAAATTTACCTTCCTAAATGACATCTATTAAGAAGAAATCTTCATTAATCAACCATCAGGTTTCATTAAATCTAAAAAAGAAGATAAAGTGTATCTTATAAAGAAAGCTACTCATGGGTTCAAATAAGCACCTAAGGCTTGGTATAATAAGGTGTATAATCATTTACTTCAACTTGGATTCCTCAAGAGCCTATCATAAACCACTCTTTATGTTAAAAAGAAAGTTACTCGTATTTTTTATATTTCCATATATGTTGATGATCTATAATCATTGGAAATGATAATAGACTCATTCATCAATTTAAAGCTGAGATGAAGAGCCAATTTGAAATGATAGATCTAGGCTGCATGAATTATTTCCTTGGTTTAGAAGTTTAGTAATCCAAATAAGGAATTTTTGTGTGTTAAACAAGATATGTAAGAAACATACTTCAAAAGTTTCAGATGTAAGAATGTAAGTAAGCAAACACATTATTAACACTTGGTGTCAAATTATAATAAAAAAATGAAACACCAAAAATTGATGCAAACAAGTTTAGATTTATCATTAGTTACTTGTTGTATCTCTCAACTTCTAGACTTGACATCATGTTCTTTGTAAGTATGTTATCTAGGTTTATGCATAGTCCAAGTGACTTGCATCTTAAAGTGGCTAAAAGAGTACTAACATACATAAAAGGTATAATCAATCCAAGAATCATGTTTAACAAAAATGCAAAGTTCAAACAAAAAGGCTATACAGATAGTTACTAGGTAGGTTTAGTGGACACAAAAGGCACATCAAGGAATACCTTCACCTTTAGCTGAGGAACATTTTGTTAGAACTCTCAAAAGTAATCAATAGTGGTTTAATGCATAATTAAAGTATAACATATAATTGCTACATCAACTATGAATCAAGCCTTTTGGATCAGGAAGATACTAATTGATTTAAAACTAAAATGAGATAAAGCAACAACAATTTATTGCGAGAATCAATTCACCATTTCCATTTCAAAGAACTCTATAATGCATGTCAAGACTAAACACTTCAAGATTAAACTTTATTTATTAGAAAGGTGAAGGAGAACAATAAAGTGAAGTTACTGTATTATAACTCTAAAGATCAACTTGTAGATATATTATCCAAGAGATTGTAGAAATCTAAATTTGAAGAACTAAAAAGGAATTTAGGTATGTAAAGTAACAGCACAAAAAGAAGTAATGTCCATAAGACTATGGTTTTTTTGCTTTACTTGTTTAGCAAATTTCTAGCGTTTATTGCAGCAAAGTCCCTTCAAACTTCAAATGGCAGTTTTAGTAGCTATAAAAGCCTCTTCTAAAAGGTTTACAACAACCAAAGTAATCATCTTTTAGCTGTAAAGTTATGTTTAAACTTTTGAATTTGAAGTATCTTAAAAATGTGTATAATTACTATTATATGAGATTATGTAAATTTATACATAGTTTAAATTTGAATTATGAATTTCAAATTTGTATTGAGATTTTATATATGTAACCTATAAAGAAGAGCTTTTTTTTTTTTAATGAATTAATTAAATATACTTTTGTTACCTATCATTTGCTAAAAATTTATACAATTGTTTTGAGTTTTTATAGTGAATTGTCACTTATCTGCCTCTTTTTTGGATACAACACTTACTTGTCTTTAATGAAGTTTGTTTTCTTTATTAATTATGTGATTGTTCTTGAATGGAAAAAAAAAAAAGTGTTTGCTTTATATGTGAAAAAAGGAAAGAAAATATCACACAAAGAAAATAATTTAATATCAATTTATAAATATGAAACTAAAACATAAAGAAAGTAAAAATGTTTATAAATTCATTAAATTCATTTTTTTAAGAGATGTCATTCACCAACAAATATACTTTTTTTAATATTTTTTGTTCTCTTGTTACATAGTAAAACAACAAAAAGCCCTAAACTAATTCAATAAGGATCAACTTATTTTTTACTTTCTCGAGCTAATATGTAACGAGTTTAGTGTCTCAAGGATCTTTTTTTTTTCTTTTAACAAAATAGGACAAAAGAGGATAATGAGGTATTGAAATGTAAAGAGATTAAAGAAAATAAAGAGAAATCTTAAAATAATAGGTTAAATGACAAAATTAAATTTGAAACAAAGAATAAAAGAAAATAAATTAAATTTAGTGAAATGATAAAATTAAAAATTTTAATTTCATACTATGAAAATAATAGGTTAAGTGATAGAGATGAAAGATAGAGAAATGAGAGAAAATGGAATTATATTCTTATTATCATATTTGTAAGTTCTAAATTTTTCTATAGTGCAATAATACAAAATATTTTTTTAAAAATTAATTTTTGTATTTTTATTAAGAATAGAAAGTATATATAATTTTTAAATAAAAATTAAAAATTAAATAATAAGAGTCCAATCATAATTTTTATTTTTTCATAAAAATAACTAAAAAACCAAAAATTTCAATCAAATAATTTTAGTATTTTCTTTATATATATATATATATATATATATTACTTTTTTATTAAGTAATAATTAATAGTCAGCTTAATCAATATTTTTTAAAAATGAAAATACGAGTTTGAAAACACTAAGGAAAATACTCTGGAACCTAACTCATATTTTTATTTCTATGAACTTATATTCTTTAAGAGTTAAGAATAAGAGAGAAGTAGATTGGAAATAGAACTCTCAGGTTTTTTTTCCAAGGATCATGACCTTTCGATCATCTCGGTTAGTACTTTAACATGACTGACTGTGATGCAATGCAATGGATGGCGTCACGATTACGGTCGCAACACTTGTCACAAAGAAGGAGCCTCAAGGGTGTGGCCCTATGTCACTCGATAAATGGGGTCCACATAGGCACATATGGGTCGGGCAAAAGCCACAGTGGCCTGGCATGGCATAGGGTTGCAGTTTGGGAACGCGACAAAGGGAAGAGGAATCAAAAATTTTTATTGCCATACGATTAGTGCTCAAAATGAAAGATCAATTTAGACAATGTAGAAAGTCCAGAGGCTGTCCTGTAACTTTAGTAAAATTAATTAGAACACTTATTTGAGGACCTGTCAAGAACATTCCAAACAAGTGGAAAAAAATAATGATACTTACAAAGAAAATCTGATTAAGGAAATGTCAAGTAAGCATATTATATATTAGGGTATTCATTAAGAAATAAAAGGCAACATTCTTTCTTTCGATTTTTTATAGAAATGATATACCAAACTTTCTTTCTATATATATATATATATTTTTTGTTTGAGACTAACACTAAAATCAAATTCGTTCTCACTTACCCTTCAGAAGATCCTGAGTACTGAGCATATCTAAGGAAAGATGAATTCTAGAATTTTAATATTACATAAGAAACCATTCACGGGCCAGAATATATACAAGGAAGTGGAATGATTTTTTTTTTTTTTTTGTTTTTTGTTCATTAGAAACTTTAGTAGGTCGAAAGTTATACGGTAGAAGTAGTTATTCTTATCTCCATAAATCTCATTTCACAAGATTAGAATTTAAAATTTTTAAAATAAAATTCTAAATTTTTACCTATTGGATGTTCTTTGAGGGACTAGATTTTCTTTTTTTTTTTTTTTTTTTAAGCAACATGTTATTTGTCACAAGTTGTGCTCACGATTAATTGATAGCGCACTAGGCATTAGTCCCGTACTAATTCTTTTTTCTTTTTTTTTGTTTTTTAATTAATATAGTCAGTTGGTATTATGGGCCAGTTTATGCACATTGTACAACTTTCAGTCTCACTCTTCAAACACTTTGTCCACTGCCACCACCAGACATTGCCAAGAAAATGAATATACTTATGTTTGCCTTTGATACTCAATGATCTTGTGATCAACACACTGGATTGTGAGAAAACTAAAAGAAACAATCGACTAGAACAAAACTACTTATAAGATTGTAATCGTGGAGATTATCCCATGTTTAGTTTGCAGAAATATAAAATTTAATAACAAAAGTAGAAGAGGAAATTAGATTTGAGAGGAGGGCATGGCTAGGTACATTGACACTTCATGTAATCATTTTTCTTATTTAACAAGTACTCAATGCGCTCTCAACTTACTGCTGTGTGCTTTCTTGGACTTTTCAACTTAACCTCATTAAAATAAACACCCACTTATCATTTTGGAGATTGAAAACGAATACTATGATTCTTTCTCACAAAAACATTTTAAAGTTTGCATAAAACTTGCTTTATATTCTTTCCTTCTTTTTTTTTTTTCTCTCCTTTCCCACTTAGAATTCTTCTAAAACAAATTTCTCCTATGAATCCTAAATTTTCCCACAAATTAAAAAGAACCCTAAATTATCTGGACAGATATTTTACAAGGAATTAATTAACGAAAAAAAAATAAATTACTGGAATCTCTAGTGCTAAATTAAAACTACAAAAAACATACATAGAATGCATATTGCAGGGGTGTCTATTTATTACCGAGAAAGAGAGAGACAGAGAGAGGATGGCAAGTAGTTAATATGATCCTAATCCCTAAATAAAGTTTTTTTTTTTTTTTCAGTGAATAAATAGAGAAGTTTTTAAATGACAGGAAAGGTAATTGAACTTCATATGCATGAAGCTTTGATAATATAAGACTAATAAAGAGGCATTAACAATACAGAATTATGTATTAAATTAGAGGATACAAGGATTAATATGGTCATATTTCTGAACTTGAAATGCATAGCATCATGAGCAATCAGCCTTTAGATTGCAGCAGAATGACTGCTCATGATGTTATGTCATTCAAGAAAATTACCAAGCTAGCATAGGAGCCTGACTAAAACCCACATGTGCTTGATTAAAACCCGCCGCCGATTGCTGCCGAAGCCCAATAATCGGCACCATTGTCACTTCCAACATGGTGGGTGCAAGACACGGGAACCAAGCACAACCCTTTACTTCTCAAGTCCTTCGGCTTATCTTGGCCATACTGAATATTGAACATGTTACGTTCCCATACAAAATCCACTAATTTCATGTTCAATTTTTTTTTTAATTTTTAAAAAAGTATATAGCAGTGCCAATGCCGTGCTCACGGCCAAATTCTTCTACAAATAATTGGTACTTTTTTTTTTTTTTTTGAGAAGAACAATTGGCACACTTTATTTCCAAATAATTGTCCAACTAGCTAGTGCAGTGACTTAGTGCAGAACAATGATGATGAGAATAACAGCGATGATTGTAAAGTAATAAACACAAGAATCTGAGGTATATTTAATGAAACATAAGTCAAATGAAAAGGCCACTTTAATTGTAATGGGAATATTAAGTAGACCTACGCAGATCTATAAAAAAAATATAATTACTAAGTTGTATATTTGTAATCATATCTTTACACAAACGGCTCTCACTGCTTCTTTTTAGATTAGTTTCATTTTTGCATCAAAGACTTATGTCCAAACCCCAATGGTTACAGTATTATACCCAGTACCACAAAAGGAGTACCTGGCTAGGAGCTCCTTTTCTTTTCAAACCCATGTCATTTAAGGGCTAAATAAAATAAACTAAAATAAAATAAAAGAGGGGGAAAAATGTTAGTATAATCTCCATCTTTCCAAACTCTTTTCTATGATTTCCAAATAGTTTTAAGTATTCACAAATTATGGACCTATGGTCCTAATAGCCTTTCAATTAGATAAAATGCATAAAGCCGGGATTCTTGTTCTTTCCTTTATGGATAATATAATGGTAAATTAGATGCTTTTTATACACAAAAACTTTCTTCAATTCTTTTATGGAGGTGATGGATCCAATAAAGCATATTACCTGAATTGGGTCTTCAGAAAATACACAGCTCCTTTCTCCTTGAACCTAAAAAGAAGAGAAAATTCCCTGCTGTTATGTAAGGACATTAGTTGTTTAATATAAGTAGCCACACTCAGTTATTTAATACATGTGCATACTTTTCTTTCAGAGAGAAGAGAGAGAAGATCTTGGTCTTGCATTGGGAAATGAGAAATGGGTATATGGGTACTTACAGACTGTTGTTTTCTCACGTTTGATGATGCAGTACCCATGTAAGGGGAGCTAAGAGCCTGCATTCAATGGGGTAACAGAGTGAAAAAAAAAAAAAGGGAATAAGAGCTATAATTCAGGGTCCCCATCATATGAGACGTAAAAGATGTTTGATTAAAAAAAGTGAGTAAATATAAAACACACTTATAATTCAGTACAAATGGATTGTGTCCAACTGAGATTGGGAGGTGCATGGAGACAATGAAGGGAGAATGAAGTGCTTAATTATTTTCAAAATGCGTGGGAATAGTTGAAGCCTGATTTAAGGCCATGTACACAATTTTTAACAGCTTATTTAGCAATTTGGAGGGGCAGTGCATGGTGGAGTTAAATGGGGGTGGGGAGACAACAGGACCTGGTGGCATGGATCTAGTTAGGAAGTTCCATAGTGTCAGGACAGATGTTTTGGAGATGTACAGATGGGGTGGTGAGCAACAAATCATGAATAATTGAGAAACTTTAGCTTCATGCTTCTCACTGATTCTGAGTAGCTTGCAGAGGTTATAAAATGTGAAGAAACATTACCTCAATTTGACCCTCGAGGAATCTGATATACCCAATAGCTTCTAACAAGACAGAAGCAGTGTCAGTCTGCAAAAGAAAAAAAAAACACACCCCATCATTCCCACACCCCAAGTCATCTTTTTGATCTCTTTAAAAATGTTCAAAAGAAAGAGCCAAAGGACTAAAGGATAAAGCAAAAGTAAACAATTCTAATGGTTTGATAAGTATTTTATTATTAAAATTTAATATTTGATACATATTTTGAATATCACCTAAAAATTTAATTTTTAAGTTAAATAGTTTCTTCACATTATAATTAAAAAAAACTTATTTTAATATACACTATTTTTATTTATGAACTTTTTTGTGAGAAAGGCATGATGGAGATACGTAGTAAAGTTTTATATGTGATCCATTTGACTTACTTAACTGGTTAAGTTTTTGGGCTGGAAGATTTTCTGGCATCATCTAGACATAATTAAACTAGTTTTTTGGCCTTATGAGGTTGAGTTTGTGGATGAAGAGTTAACCGGGGAGTTCAATGCTTCATGTATTAAATTCACCTTTCCAAATGGAGAAACTAGCTGGTGAAGGGCTGTGATTCTATCACCTAGCTTCTCCTTCCTCACCTGGCACAGAAATAACATGCAATAATATAGTCTAATGACAGACTACATCATATCAGGTTTTTTGGTTACAACTTTAATATAAGAAACATAGCAGAAGAATCACACATGTTCCAAGTAATGGACAATCAAGAAAGACATTAACCGCATTTGGACCCGGACAGGCAGTCAGGCACGCACACACACAAAACGAACACTCAGAGAGAGAGAGAGAGAGAGAGAGAGAGAGAGACAGCATGTGTGTTCCTTGTATACCTTGATAGGTGGTTGGCTTGAGGAGGGCTCAACCCTAGCCTTTTTAGACGCCCCACCAGTGGCTGTGCTATTACACTGGAACAAAAATTCACAAGAAAGAAGAAAAACACAAGATAAGCAAGAACTTGGGAGATTATGATTGAACATCTTATCAACATGAATATATCCTTATGAGCATGGAAATGCATACATACATACAGATGAAAGTATGTATGTATGTATGTATGTATGTATGTATGTATGCAACACGAAGGATGAAGCCTTGATCTCAAGAGAGAGAGAGAAAAAGAAAGAAAGAAACTAATCATTATTGCTTTCTTATTTCTTTCTTACATCTGGTGATTGGTCAGGATGTTGATTTCTTCCATCTGAATTGTTTTTGTAGGAAAACTCCAATACATTGCTACCGCTTAAACTTGTAATATAAGACTTGGGAGAAGAGATAAGCATGGCTGCTGGAGAAAAAGCTGCTGCGGGCCTGCTGCTGAGGGCTTGAAATTTTTCATTCCCATGACTGTAGAAGTTGCTACAAGCTGAAACATCTTGCTTTAATTCAGTAACTACAGGCAACCGTGGAGTTGAAGATGGGGTCAAGATTTGGTCTTCACAGTTTTCTAAATTTTTAGACTGAAGATTATGACTAAGGCCACCAAACCTATCCTCGTCACCACCCCTGAGATTCAAATAATTTGTGAGCTGTATATAAAGGATAAATAGTCCACAGGGAGGGAGAGAGAGAAAGAAAGAGTGTGTAATTTGTCAAAGGCTTTAGAATTTTAGAAAAATAAAGAAAAAAAATCAATCGAGTTTCTAAAGAAAAATGGTGGTTACTTTAATAAAGTGTAAGAAAATGAAACAGATACATCTTGCAGATGTTAAAAGTAAAGGTGAACTACATGAATCAAGTGTAGCATGTTGAAGTTGAACAATAATAAATTGAACTTGAGGTAGAGAGAGTTACAAAAGCAACTGGCTCCATGACTGAGGAAGTTCTTGGTTATCAGGCAAAGAATTCAAAGGGAGTGAAGAAGATCCAAGTAAATACTGGGGAGGAAAGAGATGTGGAGATGGAGATGAAGATAGCCAAGCAGAAGGCTGCTGTGATGGTGGAAGCATGCTCCACCAGCTAGGGTTTCCTGCCATCATTTGCTTTGATGCACTGATGAGCAGACACTTCAATTCATGCCTTCACACAAAAAAAAAAAAAAAAGAACAATGCAGACAAACAAGAAAAATTATATTTTTTTTTCCTCTTTTACTTCTCCTTTTTCTTTCACTTTCTTTCTCATCATAAAGCTGGTGGCCAGTGTTTTCAGTTAAAAAATAATGTTTCTATGGGAGCTCATAAAACTATAGCTTCCATTATTTGTGGTGGTACATCGGGATTGTTTTTGGCCTTAGGGTTAGGGTAGGATTAGGATTAAATAATGGCATTTTTTTATTGTTTTTGACATTGTGATGCTTTCTCTTTTTGTGTGATATTCCAAGTGGCAAAAATTACTGAATATAAGTAGCCCAACATTCTCAGTATTACAAAAAAGTTTTGTTGGCACCACCCTTTTACACCTAAACCATTGTGTAGTGGTACTTCCCTTTACTATGTTATTGTTGTAGGCCAATTTCCACTTATTTCACATGCTTCCAGGTAAAAAAGGGAGTGCAAGCCATTTGAAAGTTTTCTTTGTTAAAATTTGATGTCCCAATATGATTCAATTCTAAAATTTCACCTAAAAAATATTAAAATTTTGAATTGATGATTTTTTTTTTTTTGTGGATGAAATAATTAAAATTTGTATTGCATACGTAACAACTTAATTGGTTATATTTATGCGAATTCATCCAAACTTACAATTCTATGCTATAAAAATTAGCATAAAGATCAATTATGAAGCTCGACTCTCTCTGTTTTTTTTTTTTTTCTTTTTTCTTTTTATCATTAGGGAAGGGAAGGGAAATTCTCGTTGTTGCAGGATTTTTTTGAGGCACGGGTCTCCAAGCTCCACTGCAGTTGTGAGACTTTTGAGTCCCTGCAAAACTTTTCCATGGTGATTTACGAATTACAAGTGCCCTCTTTCTGCGAGACAAATTGGTCTGGTGAAATGCTCCCATCTTGCCACGGTAGAAATTGTGAATACTACTTTGCTGCAATAAGAAAAAGCATAGAGGACAGTGGCATGTGATACTTGATGCACCTTACTTCTTTGTCCAATAGGAGGAGGAAGTATTTTCAGGTGACGCAACAGCAAAAATCATGGGATAAACAATATCCTTTGAC
Organism: Bruguiera parviflora; assembly: GCA_019804595.1. Taxonomy (NCBI): domain Eukaryota; kingdom Viridiplantae; phylum Streptophyta; class Magnoliopsida; order Malpighiales; family Rhizophoraceae; genus Bruguiera; species Bruguiera parviflora. The sequence continues at coordinate 3,625,874 of CM034061.1, read as the reverse complement.
TAAGGAAAACTTGTATTGCATCCAATATCGGTAGGTCCACTTTTTGAATGCAAAATGATGGATTTTATGAATCCAAACGCGCAAAAAGGGTTTGGATTAAGGAGGTGGACTTGATAAAAAAAAAAAAACAACAACATCACATTGCACAAGGGTTCTCACATTGTTTGATCCAAGAAAAGGGTCAAATGTTCGCAACATTATTCTCATTTTTAGAGAGGGATGGAATTAATAAGATGCTCAAGAAAATAAAAAATAAAAAAGCCTTGGCATGTGATACAGTTTGAGTACCACGAAAAAGAGAACAGGTAGGGACGGGAAAATATTAAGTAAAACAAAACTCTAGTACGCTTACAAGATAAGTCTATGTAGGAATAATGTCTAAACACTACGTATAGCCTCATGATGACTTTGGTGAAATCAAATGGCACTTGCATTCAAGAATAGTAGATTACCACAATATGTGTGCAGAATATTCCTCCTTTCAATTCTTTTTGTTCTTTGTGTGAGTTGCTTTGTTTTAACCTTTCTGTGGGAAGATTGGGATACGAATTCTTCATAATCAGTTTGTTATCAAGCCTTTTGTGTATATAATGTTGAAACATAATGCTTTGACAAATAGAAGAAAACAAGTTTGATTTGAGAATATTCCACTAGAGACAAGGCCATGTCGGGTAACAGCACGTTAGCCTTTTCATTTCAGATCCAGCTGGAATAGTAATTAAATAATGCATTATACTAACACCGAAAATTTTGAACATAAAAGCATCGTACCATCAACGTTTATTAGTTGCATATTTTTAATCCCATTGACAACTTGTAATTATAGATTGAAATCTGTCTAACAATATGTGATCAAAATTAATCTGTATCTATTTTATGTCAACTCAACTTCGTCGATATGACATTTATGTATACTAAATACCTTCTTTTTTTTTTTTTTTTTTTTTTGGTTGTCTATTGTGAAATTTTATGTCAATCCAAAAATTTATTTAAACTGTTACACACGCAAAACACAGAACTTGTTTTGATCTGCAGAGAGAATTGCGGGCCATCGTGGGGAAAGGGAGAGGCCCTTTTCCCCTCTCCCCAAAGCGGAGGCACGTTGCCTCCACCAACGCAATTTGGCGACTTCATCCAAAAACCAAAATTTAAAACTAATGAGTTAACGCATTCTGAACTTGGACATAGGCTTAGGCGTCAGCCCTACTGAAGTTAACTAAGTTGCCCTCTATTGGACCGAACCGGGCCTTCGATTGGTCCCCTTTAACCAGCCTTCTTGTCAGGCCACGACGCCTGAAGTGAAGGAAAGGTAAAAATTTACTTCGTGCCTTCACGTTGTGGGGGGTGGGGAGGGGGGTTAATGTCCTATTTGGTACATGAAACACGATATGATAGTATAAAATAAGTTAATCTTATTATACTTTATAAAATCAAATGACACAAAAAAATTTAAAAAAAAATTCGAGCTCTTGAAGAATTTATTCATTAAGGAGAACAATTTCCTAACAGCTGAAAGATGAAAAAGAATGATTCCCCAACTCAATCGGGGGAATAAATGTTTATAGAGAAAAAAACACACACCCCCTTCAATGATACTGTGTTCCTAATTTAGGTAAGTTCTTTATGCAGTAATCAACTGCCATGATTTTCTTTCTACCATCTATGTTTGTGATTGTTTGGGATTTGTATGACTTGCCGAGTCACCATGCCTCTGCATTGCAAGCACCGGCTCGCTGCACCTAGGACACCGGAATGATGAAGCCGCAGCGCAGCGTGTTCTGAGGCAGTAGTAACAGTACCTGCCAACAACAAAAATTCTAACTTTAAGCGACCAGCATGGAGAATAATGAAAAGGATTCCATGAAACATATTTTTGAAGCAACACGTTTCTTTTCAACCGGAGAATACAACAGTGGAAGATCATTTTGGAAGTTGCACGGCATCTTTTTTTCAAACTTGGTAACTTGGTAACGAGTGATTAGTCACTACAGTCATTGTATGGCGGGAGTTTCGGAAAAGGTGGCATGGATCCTCTGCATGACATCGAGCACCAGTTGCTAGGAACTGCAAGTTCATTATAGGTAGAGTAATGCCAACCCCACACAAAAGTGACCATCAAGAAAGGCCTTATGGCTTAGGTAGCATACTTTAGGGTGTAAATCTGACACAAAAATGCAGAAAACTAGGATAAAACATCCCTTATGGTTTGCATTGGCCTATGTGCATCGAGCATTTTGCTGAATATGCCCCATAGGTAATACCATAGTCTTGAAATTTTGCAGCCACTAGTTGTTCCCAAAAGCAGTACACAATAGCATCAGATCAAATTAGCCTAACAGATGCTGTGTGATATGAAGAGAGATGGTGAAAGTTAAAGCTGCATGTTTTGTTTTGTGCACAAATGAGGAAATAGCATCCACGAGGTTAAAATAATCAAAATAGATGGGAAATAATTGAACCTGTGCTGACAAGGGAGAGCATGGAATGGAATGGTTGGGGTTGCCAGGCAAACAGGACAAGTACCATCATCTGCAGCGGAACTTGAAGATTTGTCCTTTGAGAATGGGTTGAGTAAGCTTTTAATGGATGCAGAGTTAAGAAGAGGAAGAAGTAACAACAACATTTCCTGGAAATTATCCAAGGAAGTTAGTACCAGAGTGAATACATTAAGACAGATTATGAGGGGTAGTAAATTTGTCAGTTCAGAAAGTGGTCAGATGACCAAAACTTCAAATTTGTCCCCTTTAGGGGACAGTGACAACAGACATGAACTTCACGATATGTCATGAGAATCCAGTTCCATCAACTATTTTTGGCTTAGAAGTTATCAATGTAAAGAACCCAAATTAAAGAGAGCAGGTAAACAACAGTTGTTTTTACATATCATAAATGAAATAAAAATTGGGCCTTAGCAATGGATCAAAGCTGTGTCCTGACAGAGGCAGCCTCCATAGATTAACCTAATTAAGTCCAAACAATGAAAAAGAAAGATATTTTGTTGGTCATTTCATAATAAACATGAATCATCAACTTGGCCAATCGGTTTTAATTAAATTGCAGAAAATTTTCAACTTTAAAAAACCAATTTGTTGGAACAGTCAAGACAGAAATCCTTGAAAATAAATCAAAGCGAACATGACATGACAAAGCATTCCTCAAATCAATTTTTACATTAACATATACCTAATGGCATGTAAATCTCAAGGAAAACAAATAAATTTTCCAAAGGGAAAATCAATTACCGAAAATTCATTCCACACCAACTGACGATTCATATACTCAAAGCTAACAGCACGGTTCATATGTGGGCTTCCATAGACGAGTCTTGCTCTTAAAACTCTTTCAATCAGGTTCCTATACCTGCATCAGATAATGGAATCACATCCCATGATTAATTCCATATATGAAATTATCGAGGAGCACGTATCTGCAAAAGATTACTCCTCAATTTCTGCTAGAACAATTCTCTCCTGGTATCCGAAAGCACTACAATCTGAATAAAGGCTTCAGTTCTAACTCTGGGATCAATGAATGATAAAATTAACTCTAGAAAGAAAATAGGACTGCATGCTTTAGCCCCAAATAATTGACCATTAGTCTCTTGTCTTCATATCACACTGTCATATTAAGAATCTGAAGCAGGGAAAGGAGGCGAGCAGGGCAAAAGGTAGGGACGCAAACAACATATCAATCATATTAGCCAAGAAGTGTCAATACGTTTGAAGATGAATATAGGCATCAATATTCATCAATACAGTGATCGCATTCCATCAATGCACAACCAGATCATAATTGTAATGAAGTATGGCTATAAATCAAGATGACCACTTTTTGGGACCAATAATAAGGAAATTGAAATATCCATGAATTGCACAGCATGTGACTCACTGTGATTCTTTTGTGAAGTTAAGATGACATGAGAGAAAGGCAACACAAAGGCAATAAGAGTCACACTAAAACGATGAAAAGCCATGCATAAGAATATCCAGGAGACATCAGCTAGTTAGAATTGAAAAATGCCTGAAAGAAAAATTTTGCCTGCTTGTGTTCTACACAATATACTAAGTTACCTTATAGCATTTTTCCAGAATTTCCTCAGTCCATGTGCCATTTTTTTTTCTTGCATGCTAAGACGAAAGCTACAGACAATTTCACTTTTTTAACTAGCAGATCTAGAATAGTGCATTTAAAAAGCCATGCTCAAGACATACCTTCCCGTGTACAGAAATATAAGTAGGTTGCCAAATGAAGCAGCCTTATAAAGACCCTCAATACGTTGTATTAAAGTCCATGCTCGTCGTGCCAATGGCCTCTGAAGCACATACAGAGAAAGCGAGTATTATTTTCAACCCTAACTTCCTTCCCAATTTCCTAGTAAAGTTGAAATAAAGGTTCTTTAAAAAATAGTACTTGCTCAGAATCACCCCATCGACGAAAAGCAGAGAAAGACTGTAAACGTGCCCAGATGTACTGACCACCAACACTGGCAATGCAATACCAAATCTTCTGTGGAACAGTAAGCCCAGGCCCTTCCAGACCTGTTCTAACTGTAGGGAACATAGATAAAGAAGCACAAATCAATGTGTGTTAGACTATAGGTGGTCTTCAGTTTTAAAGGAAAAGTAAGCTATAATGAAAGAACTCTCATGGAACTTGTCAATAAGGCTTTCTAAGCTAGAAGTTTTGACCTCTACATCTAGAATTCACGTGTGATCAAATTCTTTAGATATATATGAACATGGGCTCCATGTGCAAGGAAAACATAAATTTTTAATGTATGATAAGCATCTTTTTTGCATACAGTCCCCGGTTAAATGTACCTGCAAATAGTCAGAACGCGATTGCAACGAGTCCAAAACCTTTCTTAATGGGACCCTAGGGAAACTAAGCACAAAAGGAAAGGCCCTTTCCATTCAAGTTTCCAGAACATTAGTTATCAAACTTGAAGGCGGTCAATAAAAATCAATTTAAAATCAGCTAGAGCACACATTGAAACAAAAAGTTCCAGTCCAACTAGTCATTAGATTGGTTAATCTACCTAGAAGTTATCATAGAAGCTTTAACAATCCATTCACCATTTGTTACTCTGAAGTAACCATATTTCATCTCAAACTTTGGATAAACAATCAAACAAAAGATTCAAATACATCTGAGAGATAACTTGCAACTGCACAGGCAAGAAATGGGCAGACCTGCCTACCTTTTCCTCTAGGTAGCACTGCACGATCATCCCTGTACCTCAGATTCATGAGAGCATTTCCTGGTGTGGGCTTATCTACCCAAATAGAGAATCTCCAAATGAGAAACTCAAGGAAAGCATCAAGTTCTGGCTCATATTGAAATAACATTCCTGGCTAACCCCAACAAATGAATAAAACAACAAAATTAAACAAATTGCCCAAGGAAGTATCGGATCTAATTATTGTAAAACAACTCAAACAAATGGGAAGAATTGGCAGAAATACCTTCATTAAAGAGAAGACCTTAACCAACTGTTCTTTTAACATGGCTGACATTTCAATGTCCAATCTTGCAGCATCAAATTGATTTACTCTAGATATCGAAATTGGTATTTGTGACTGCAATAAAATCAATATTAAAATTAAAATTAAATTACAAAAAAAAAAAAAAAGTAACAAAGAAACTTTGTTTGCTCATAATCCGGTGTTAAATTCTTCACCAATGCATACCCACAGGAAAAGATTCAACCTTTTCTGTTATACCGACAGACATATTAGCACTGTTTGAAAGACATATAATCAGGACATGAATACAACCCAATGGCATTCAAGTTCAATCCAGCTTTTTGGCAACCAAAAAAACAAAAAAAAAAACAAAATTCTCTTTTTTCTGCTTTTTCAATGGGAAAGCACACAGATTTTCTAGGAAAATAAGTCCTCCAACTATCCAGTTACATGAACAACACCCATTTATATGCACAAGATTTTGGTAAAAACCTAAGAAACTGAACTCTCATTCATCCAGAGAAAGTTTATTTCTTGATCCCTTTATCTTTAAAGCATAAATTGGGAAAAAGCGAGAAAAAGAAAACTACAAAAAAGGAAGAGTCAATCAGGTAAATGAGACTCAAGCTGTCGAGCATGAACCTTTAAAGGAAATTAGAAGGGGGAAAAAAAAAGAAAAGGGAAAAATCTAATTCAAAGTATACAAGGGGGACTCAAAGAAAGAAAATTGAATAGAAAAGGTTAAATTTTCATCCAAAGGAGCAAAAGAAAAAGGTAAGATGTGGGGTTACCTGGTGTGAAACAGTGAGAGATTGCCAGTGAGGAAGCAAGTTAAGGTAAGCTTGAAACCATGCATCTTCTGGTGGTGGGGGCTGTGGAGATGGAGAAACAGTAGTACTGCCCATTTATCTGAAAGCTTTGATCTTTTGTGATATTTGATATGATTATAGTTGTGGGATTGCTTGCTTTCTCTAGGGTTTATCTTCTTTATGTGTATCAATATTTGGGTGCGTGTGAAGGAAAGAATTTCAAGCAGGGTATGGCGTGAGAAGTCGAGTTAAAGCTTATGTAATTACTGTTCACAATTAAAAAGGAATGGGGGCCATATTTAACAAAAGATCTCATTTTCTGTTGCAGGAACTCACGAGCGAAACTCAGAGTGAATGGTAGGTAGCTATCTGACCACAAGAGATGATAAACTGAATTTCTTTCTGAACGGCATAAAAAACTGAATATTGGCATGTATCTAATGTCAATTGAAACTAAATTTTATATTTGTATTATCATCAAAATTTTAAATTTTTTTAAAGATATTTGATAAGTTACACATAATTTTAACATTATATTGTTTTAACAATAAGTAATAACTTTTAATAAATACCATAAAATTTATTGTTTTCGTACATTTCATATAGCATCCCAATTTACTTTACAATATAAATTTAGTGTAATTTTCTCTAATAAATTTGTAGGACATTTTATCTTTTTACTTTTATAAAAAAAAAAAAAACAACTACATACACAGGAAAAAATAAATAAGTACGTGGTTTTGCAATTGTAAACTCAAGTGGATGGTTTTGCTCACTTTCTACGTAAAAAACTTGACTTTATGAATAAAATAAAGAAATAAAATGGTAGTGAATAATAAATCTTTAACGGATGCATAAATGGGATATCTTTACACACCTAAAACCCTTAGTTTTGATATGTTCACAAATTTGATCGCAATATACTAACTATAGGAAATCAATATAAAGTTGAAATCTTGTAAGTTTCCTGATTGTCAAACCAAATAAAATTATTGATGATGCCCACAAATATATAAGGTTTATATTTCAACGATATCCTCTCTTTCTATACACTTCAAAAAAATATAAAATAAAATAAAATAAAACAGAAAAGTTGCATCGCATGACATATTGGTTTGGATACAACCATGGAGTCAGTTGAGCCCAAGCCATTTTACGCTCCTCCTCCCATATTAAATTTTGAAATCACATTAGTCTTTTTTTTTTAATTTGAAAAAAGAGAGAGAGAGAGAGAGAGAGAGAGAGAGAGAGAATTACATATATAAGAAGAGAGAAAAAGAAAATAAAATTTAAATTATTTTTTGATATAAAATTTATAAACTAACTTTAAGCAGTCCGTTTTTATAATCTATTTAAATTAAAGGGTAACATGCTGTACAGAAGTAAAGGGACCTGTAAATGGGCTGCTTGGAGAATGCATGTTCAAACCCAGGTCCATAATTGTTGGAAACCGCAACCATGTTATAAAATGACGGCTCATATTGCACACTTTTGTCCGTCTGTTAGCAAAAATCAAAGCCTTTGGTAACATATCGTGGAACTAATGAGCTTTAACTCAAAAGCATTTGTATTACTTGTAAAATTAAAAATTTTAAATTAAAATTTTAGTCAATACAGGTTAAATTTAATAACATATTGTGCAAATTTCAAAGATGTATCATCTATTAAATATAAATAAATCTATGGCTACTATCCATGTTAACTGGGACCTGTAACTTCGAGGGTTACCAAGGTTCAGTGATTGAAGGCACAATCCATGGTTTCTTATTAGTTTGTACTTTCGTGCCTACAATTCACCTTCCCTAAAAATTCTGCCTTATGATGTCGGCAGCTATGTGCAGAGGCTTGAACAAGTTCAGAACTGCTTGTCAAAGTCCTTCAACAAATTATCTCCTCTTTTATTGAGTTGTTCTTAGAGCAGGATGTCTTTTTAAAAAAGACATATATGTTAATACAAGAGTATCATCACTCAAAATAAAAATTTAATAGTAATTTGGTGTATTTTTGATAATATTCCTTTCTAAACAAATGAAAATTTATACACAAATACACATAAATTTAAAATTTAATATATCACTATCAAATATATAAAAAAAAAAAATTACTCGAACCTATCACAATTCTAGTAACAATTTTTTTTATAAAATATTTTAATCAAAATATCAATAAATAAATCTAATTTCAATTTATATAAAATATAATTAATATTCTTAAAGTATCTATTTTTTATTAACCAATATATGTATATAAAAGAGTATTTTTGTATTGTATATATTTAATACACTATCTTGGTTTATTAAGATTGAACAATAATTTTATGGTTTGTAATTACATTTTTTGATAAAATTTACTTAACTTATCAAAGCTTAAGGGATCAAATTGTAGAATGATTATCCTTCAAGACATCAAAAGTTTTTATGAGTGCAAATCACACTAAGTTTAAATTTTTAAATTAAATTTTTTATTGACATTATGAAAATTTGAAAATTCTTTGATTTTTTTTTTTTTAACCATGCATAGGTGGTACTTTTCAGCGAAAAATGTCCACCATTAAGTCCCATTTTGAACTCTTTTCAGAGAAACTTTGTACTGATTGAACCTGGAAGCCTCAAAAGAGGTTCTTCGCTACCAAGATATGCCTTCTCCTTAGCATGCTATAATACGGCCAATGAACTTACAGTCAGCACAGTGGCAAATGGCATTTCATTTATCTTCAACATTCTCAAACCTTCTTCCCAATCTGCAAATATAAGTGTGACTGCAATTTATTAGATTTCACTGTTTAGTTGATTAGGACAACACGTAATTAATCAGGTACAGGAGATGACCTATAGACATATAGGTACATTGTTCTCTTTGATAGGGTTTTTTTAATGGACATAGGCCCCTCAACACATATACGAGTAAAATGATATTATTAGAACTACTAATTATATATTTGTAGATTTTATTCATAGTTATAATTACACACCAAACGAATTATAATTATGCAACCAACATTTGTTATAGTTCGACATGACACTTTTGTAGACCCCGCATCTATCAGGCATTAGTAGACTCGAGTATGTGTAACCTTTCCGTTGATCACAACGTATTAAAGGGGCTCTCTGCTGGCATACTCACGGTGATTTGACACCGTAATCAGGATTCGTGGTTTTAGTTGCGCAAATGAACATGTGCCACAACTTCCATTCTCTACTCGCTATGATTAGGTTTGTATCACTATCAGTAAAAGCTTCAAGGAATAAACTTAACTGCCCATTAAATCTGGACTATTTGAAATATTCCCTGACAAGATTATCTGATGATGATTGATTTGTCATGTTGAATACCGGGTAACCAGTACATTCAGAAAAAAGAAAAAAAAAAAAAGCAATCTTGCACTTAAGTGTTTCACCTACACATTCCCGAGTTAGTTTAGCAGTTCTTGGAGGCCAACCGGTGATCAGCAGCTCGGTGTCTAAGTTTGATTATTGACTTCCAGTCACTGGTACTGCTATGACCAGATTGATGTTCAATGTTTCTGGATTTATATCTATCTATCTATCTATATATATATATATATATATATATAGAGAGAGAGAGAGAGAGAGAGGCTTATGATAGGAATATCCAGTCAAAATTTTGATCTTTTTACAGATACTTCAAACATTTGGATAGCAACAGCCCATCAAGAATGTTGTCATGATTTCTTCTCTATAATGGTTTCCCAGCAATAGTCTATACTCTATAGCTATCATAGCTATCTTTTTTCTTTTCCTCTCCTTCAGTTTGAACAGAAGAGATCCAAACAATTTGAGTTGAATCGTCTAAGTGACTTCTGATATCTGCTATCCAGCAGATAATGCACTCGAAAATTAAAAAATAAAAAATAAAAACATCCCATTGCACTGAGAAAGGGTCGTATGTAAACTTATCTTATTTTCATAAAGAGATTATTTTTGTAACTTGATCTTGAAACTTCTAGTTTGTAAAAAAAAAAATAATTTTATCGATATATCAAGAATCAGTGTTTCAGGAAATGCCCCTAAATATTGGAAGGAAAAAGAGCATGCCTGGTGCTCTTAGGAAAGATAAACAAAGGCTGCCAGCTTGCTTGCACCAATAAAAGGAGAAGACTACAAGCTTATTATATGTGGAATAAGCACAGAAGGTTAAAGCTCTTGTTGGTTACACTGGACAGTGCATTTATAGCTGGAGAATAACTGATAGTGAATTAATTAATGCAGATAGGCATTACATTTGCGTCAATATCTTTAAAACATTCTGCTTGATCCATTCGAGCTATCATTTAATTAAATAATAATGTCAAAGACATCTTTTTTGGAAATGTAGCTGAACTTGACACTGAGGCTATGTTTTTTGGTCTAGCCTTGATGGTGCATTCCATTGTACTCAGCAATCAGTGCAGTGATATTAGGTTTCCATCATTTTCTTTGAATATTATTGACTACTCTTTCAGTTCAGACTTGTATATTTTGTTCTTAAAAAAATTTTCTTGTTCGGATGTCATAAACCATTGATGGACAAACAAGATGACCAAATAAGTCAATAATTACTAGGAAAAAAAAAAAAAAGAAGTCATAGTATCAGAGATTTCTACAATGTAAAATTCGAAAAAAGAAAAAAAAAAAAAAAAGAGGCAGGCAAACATATGGAATCTTAAATTATTGTTAACTAGTGGCATCTCCTTTGACTCAAGATGTGGAACAACTTTGTACCAAAATTGTACAATCTACAAGACCTAAATGTGCCAACCTAACTACTAGTGGTGCTATATTCCAAAATCCCATTAACATTGTCTGGGCTTCACTTATCGTTTTGAACTGTGCTAGAAATAGTGTTGGAATCTACCTCTCGCAGCTGGCCTCTATGGGGACCCTACCATTATCACTGTCTATTGGAGGGCTTGCTAGTGACCCCAGGACGTGCAGCATTAATTGAATGATGCCTAGAATGCGCCATTTTGGGGCCTCACCAATAATTCATTTTATCTTTAAAATGCCACCCCAATTTAAAGCAAATGGATTATCATCAATCCTGTGGGCTTTGAGAGTGCTTCGCTGTTAGGAAACCAAAATGCTAGGTGAAATGCTGAAGTATATCAGTAAACAAAGAGATGATTTTAAGCTACTCGGTTGAAGCAAACGTCAAGGCTTCAAACCCTAGCATATGATGTTACATGGAAGCGGATGGTTGACGCAGAACAGATCTAGACCTACATATTGCATTATTATCAACGTTGATTGCATATTTTTAGTCTAATGTTGAAGACCACAGATATGTAACCGGCGGTCATTTTTGGCGCTTGTCGTGCGTCTCATTTCTGCATCTGTGTTTTTGAGCTCTTACAATTCCCGAGTATTTGCTCAGACTTAAGAGTTCACAATTCAAGCAATCAACGAATTGTTAGGATTCTCATGCAATTGGACTTTAAGCACTAAAAACTGAGGCACTCATCATCATCAAATGAAAAGCAAAGGCTACAGTTCAGAATTTGCCAAATTTTTCTAGCATGAGTTGGGCAAGGATGTGGCCTTTACGTCTTGATTCATGTACCTACACAAAATGGCATGAAAACAATTCCAGATAATGCCTTGTTGACCAATATCTCCTGATACATACATCAGATGTGTGTATATATATATATATATATATATATAATAATGACATTAGTACTTTTTCAGTGCCATGGCTTTCAAAGATGCATGAATGGCTGTAAAGTTTAAACTTATAAAAGTCTATGAGTCTAACATTGCCTTTTTTTTTTTTTTTCTTCTTGTTTGAAACTTTGCAGGGACTAGGTTTTGATGACTTATCTCTTTTCACCGGCCACTTCCTCCCACAAGCTCCACCATTGCTTCTTCTTGTGGTTCCAAAGTTCAAATCCATGATTTGACTCATTCTGTTACCATCATTGATAGCTTTTTTGGGCATATGAAAACCATAACTTCAGTACTATAGTACAGTCAATAAATGTTGCCAAATCGTGCGTACTATTAAATTGTTTTCTGATTTTTACTACTCTGGAATGCACTATAGTGACTAAACATGGTCACATCTCCCTCACTAATTTGTGGAGATCCACCAGTTTAGTTTAATTGTTAAAGTTTCTTATAATTTTTGTCTCAAAGAGATCTGAAATCAAATTTCACTAAAAATCGGTGATGTAAATCTTTACAAATAGGATCAATTATTAGTTGAGATCCGAGCATTTTAAGTGGCAGCCTGACCATGAGACTTCTCTTCTTTCTCATTCTCTTTTTATCTTCTTCTCATCTTCTGACTGAAGTATTAGAGTGTTAATATATAGTTATTTGGCAATTTGAACCTCTTTCCTTTCTAATAAGTGATAAAAAAAATTTGGATTGGGGTATTTAAGGAAGAAAAACAGAGAGAGAGAGAGAGAGAGAGAGAGAGAGAGAGATTAAATCTCCAATGGACTGAAAGTAGAAAATAAAATAAAATAAAAGATTGATAAATTTTGGATTACTCCATGGCAATATAAGTGGAATTTGCTCAAAGTTTGGGTTGAGTATTTGCTATTTATCCTAAGCTATTGATAAATACCTGACGAAGGAATATAGGAATTGTGGCAACTGAAATGTCCCGGTAGAGTGGGGAAAATGCAATGGCTTTTTAAGACTGCAACTATTGCAACTTTGCTCCAATTGTGCCAGCTAAAAGGCAGCTGTTAATAAAGGAAATAAAACACCACTTGGGATTTTCAAGCCAGTTCCATATGTTTTAAAACAGCATGGATTTTCCACTGTTCTTTGATGGAACAATTCAGGGGAAGTTACAAAATTGTGGCCCCGTGGCGGCTCCTTTTAATTTTCTTTTTGGTTTTTTTTTTCCTTCCCTTTTTTCATTCTTGAAAATGACTCGCAATTTCATTTCGTTTGTTTCTATCATATGAACCAACCGTTCAGTTAATTTTGCTTACTCAAGGACATATACTCGACCATGATATATCAATTTGCCCTAGCAACTAGGTTTCGCCTGTTAATTCAAACGTTACTCATAAGAGATTTATTTCGGGTGGAGCTGATCAATGATTTTTCAACGGAAACGAAGATGTTTTAATCAATTTTCTGTTTGTTCTACTTTGATTGCCCTTTGGGGGCCACGCCTACACATATATATCACTTGTGTTTCGCGGTGAAAATGGGGGTTTAGACCCGAGTGATGCTTAATAATCTTTTTAACACACAGAAAATTGAGGCAATGAGATATGTTCTCCGACCAGTCTTAAGCTTGTAGAACCTGTCGTTTTAATTCTCACAAAATGTGCGTTGTCCATAGAAACATGAGTTAGTCTTCAAACTTACACTCTCCTTCTTTTCTAGCATTTAACCTAAAGAACTATTGATTATTACTATGTAACCAAAAAAACACAAAAAAAAACAAGTATACGAAAGTTGACTATATTATTGTTTTTTAAAGAATAAATTTAAATATTAATCAATGATTCTCAATCCGTATCTACTAAAACAAAAACTTATATTTCGTGCCACGGTTAGTTAGATTAAAAACAAGATCACGAAACTAAGCACAGAAATTTTAGATGGGTCATTGGGGAAGAATAAGATGAATTTTTCTCTCATACTTTGGCTTATCATGTAATTGATTTCTATGGGTTAAATTTAAAATTTATAATAAAGATATTTATTGTTAAATCAAGTCTATGAGAAATAATAAAATTCTTGAAAATATATTAAATAAATCTTTTTTAAGTTAAAATTTTATATTTACATTTTTTTCTTAATAACAAATTTAAATTTTATCAAATTAAAATTCATTGGTATTTTTATACTAACAATTTAGAAGTTTTTGGATGGCAAACGAAGCAAACAAATAGTTTTTTTATTTTTTTTACAGTTTTTGCATGCGCCTAAATTTATAACCCACATGGATGCGATCCCAATTAACAAATTTTTTGATAAAACTTCGTAATAATATCCTTTTAGCTTTCATGTTTATAGACTTTTTAAAGCCTTACTCCCACCCAACATTCTGCGGGGGCCACCATCCAGTTTAAGCATGTTGGCATGTGGGGCCCGGTTTGCAATAAATAAAGCACCCTTCCACCTCATGCCTATGCTGTTAGTCAAACAAAGCCGCAATGCGTAGGGCCTCCCGCTTTTGGGCACGATAGATTAATAATGTGATTGATTATATAAATTATAAAGTAAAGAATCTACCAATTAAAAACCTTAGTTAAAAGGTGATTGTAATTTTAAAATATAATTTTTAATTCTCACAAATAAAAAAAATTAAAAATAAAATAAAAAAAATTATAGATGATTGTATGAATTATTTGCATGTGATATGATGTGATATTTTTTTATAATTAAAATGAAAAGCACATAAAATATATAGTTGATTTAATAATTTTTACATTTTTAATTTAATAAAATGTTAATCAAATTATATCACATTAATTAGCATTTATCATGCTATTTTTACCATGTTACCATTAATTTTGTTTTTTTAATTATATTACATACTAAACGACTATAATCTACAATCAGGATATTGTTATATAAAATCCTTCACTAGTTTCGATACTACTTGCGTCACTTTTCCCACGTCCATGCAATTTAACTATAAGCTAAAGCGCAGTGATCTGATTTAATCCCATGATTGTTATTCAATAAAGTGCGAAAGATGCAAAGCTGGCCATTCATTCTTTCAGGAAACATTAAGGAGCCCTACCCCATATTGAAATTTAAAATAGAGAAAAAAGAAAAAACAAAGGCACATTACATTGTTAAAGCACTACTACTGTGGAGAAGCTTATTGGTTACTGATCGTAATGAGAAAGTTGTCAAAATTTAGAAAAAGTGTTTCGTTACATGGCCAATGCGGTTTCAAACATCTTAAGTAAGCTCAGATTGTCAAATGTTACAAGGAATATGGTCGAGTGGTAGGGGAGGTGAGATAATTTATTTTGACATGTTATGAATCTGTAATGGTCTAAACATTATTTGATATGCCTGGATGGGACGGTTTTTCCAAACGATTATTATTAAATTGAACTTTTATCCTATTCAATGAAAAACAAACATGATAAGGTAATTGGGAAAAAGAGAAAAAAAAAAAAAAACCTGATCGAATGGAATGTTTTGATATTTACAGCAATTGATTTATTCCTCTCGTGTCTTTATCCCACCCAAAAAAAAAAAAAAAGTTGAGATAATGCTCTCGCTAGAACCCTTAGTAGTTATCCCGGAAGGGACCGAGCTACTAGTTAAAGTGATAGTCCAATGTGTACTTTTTAATGTGGCGTGGGAAACCATTGGGACCCCATTCTCGTTCAAGTAAATTCCATTCACATATTATCAAAATTAAAAGGCAAAAAAAGGCTGCATTCATATACTATAAACAGAAGGGAAGAATTACACCTTCAAATATATGCCACTGAAATTATAACAATAAATAATTTGACTTAAATAATTTAATTTAATTTATTTAAAATCTAACTCGACTGAATATATATTAATTAAAAAAATCAATAATTTATAACTTAAATTCTAAATAATTTGATATTTAATTGATTTAAAATTTGACTAACTTATAATTTAAATTTAAAAAAATTAAAATTTAAAATCAAAATTTGGAAAATATAGAATTTAATATATTTAAAATTGAATGGATTCAATATGTTTGAAACCTAATATACTTAGAGTCCAAAATCTGATGTCTCAAAAGGAAGCAACCCAATTTATTTGTTTGTCACCTTTAATCTTGAGGGTTAATTTATGGCGACGCAAAAATAATGAAGTAATTAAGGATAAAACTATCGGATATGTGGGTGTGTGTATATATACATACCCTCAATTACATTGTGAAATTAAAATTTTCTCTAACATGGCACGACAAACGGATCTAGAGGCATGCACTTAAAGTTGAAATCTGCCTGCATGGACAAAAAGGGTTCCTTTTTTTTTTTTTTGGTCTGTAGAGGTTCATCTTAAGATATTTCAGGGATTCCGAAAATGGCATCACCATGTGTTTCAAGAAGGGAATATAGAACCAAAATATTCGGGAATATGCAAAGACACCGAAAGTTGTAGATTCAGGCACACCTTGGCCAGTTGAAGGTAAAAAGCCATTGAGAATGGACCATGAAATGTGTGAAATTCAAGAGGCCAAGTCGATGGGGAAGCAAACATGTGTTTTGGTTACCAAGATGCTTAAGCATTAGAACACAGCAAAGTTTGATAGACGTTTGTGATAACTTGACATGTTCATATTAATAAATAAAATGATATATATTATGTCAATAAGAATACTTTTCAAGTGTTATTTGTAATATATAATATTTTTTAAATGTGAAATTGTAGCCAACCAATAGGCAAGAATATTGTAAGCAATTTCACAGAAGTAGAATTTGTGGTCCATATAGCCCAAAACTGATTGTGGGTATATCCCTATTGTATTCACTGTGCCTTATTTAGGTTATAGACAGACTAACCATTGATATATTATCATATGCCACAAAAACATGAACTTGAAATCGAAAGAGATAGCGAAGTAGTTGATTACCGTAAGAACTTCGAGTCGGCATGCCTCTTACCATATAGTTAGATTTATTTTGATTAAATTAAATTGAAATAGAGAGGGAAAGTCAACCACGAGTGAGATCTGTGTTCAACTCATATATCTCACCTCAAATTTTATATTTCGTGGCACATAAAATTAAGTGAACCCATCCATTTGTAGCTGCGGTGTAAAGAATAAAGATGCATGTAATATCTTTGGATGATTTGTCACGGATATACTATTTGATACGCTAGATCATCAATAATTGAATGAGTCTATATATATATATATACTAGCAAGGTATTTTAAACTAATGGAAAAAATTGGAGGACTTACTTATTGGCACACATGGCTATGTAATCTGTATTGATCCAGTCGATTTACACACACACACACACACACACACAAAATAAAAAAGATGACCAAGACCTCAAATCCAGGCATGCTCAACATGGGATTTTCTCAATAGTGGATTGGGTGCTCAAGATTTGTTGGACGACACGGCATCTCGTGTACCAAGATTATGTATAGCTCAATCACTTTCTCAACCTCACATTAAATGTTTAAAATCTTGTTATCCATATTATTTAATTGAACTTCAACGTTCAACCGTTAGAATTGTATATTACAACTCCCTTTGAGTGAATTTAAAAAAAAAAAAAAAACACAAAAAGGATAGTGGCATGTGAGACCAAAGTTCGTACTGGCTATGTCTTAATAGTGGGGGAGATGTTAGGTTATTGACTCTTTGTTTAAGAGCAAATGGACAAGGATTTCTGGCCTGTGTCCTCAGAAAACGATGACTAAATACAATTTCTTATTATGTTGAACCTATATATATATATATATATATAGAGAGAGGGGGAGAGAGAGAGAGAGAGAGATGAGTAGTAGTGTCTTGTAATGATGGATAGGTACCAATTTTAATCTAAAACGGCAAGTGGGGTGCTTGTAATGACCCTTTTGATTTGTGTAAAGAAAGTAACTCCTAACATTCCCTTTCTCTAAATCTTCAAATCTCCAAGTTGGACCCCATAATGTTATAAAAAAAATATAAATATAAATAAATAAATAAGGCATCGGAGGTTGAATATATTTTAGAAACCTTACAATCCCACACGGGTAAAAATGTTGGATTCAATTTCAACTTATGCGATTCTCCTTACATTTTAATATTGTAATGAGATTTATGAAATGAGGAAGGACAATTCCTAATGATTCAATCAATCTCCCGTTAGAATAATACGTCCAAAGATTTGTTTTTGTTAAAATTTAACTTAATTTTAAAGAATCAAAGACCATATAGTTTGAAAAGAAAAAAAAAAAAAAAGAACGATTCTGACCCCAAAAATTTTGAATATCTAGATTAATCCTTAATAATATTATTATCTATTCTTAGTTAAAAATATAAACTTAACATATTTTTCTTATAATTTAACGAAATTGAAGTGGTTGTAGTTTTTATATTTTATTAGAAAATTAAACTAAATTATATTAAAAAAATAAAATCCCATAATATGGTCTTTGCATTTTATTTTTGCATGAAGATTTTATGGTTCCTGAATTTTCATTTTACCAAAAGGAGAAAAAACAAAACTTTGTTTTCCTTTTATCCTTTTTGCCTTCAGAAGTTACCGCTCTAATTGACCGTTTACCACAGTGAGTCAACGTAACTGGTCAACGTTCCAGTCATGACGGGTTTACTTTCCGTCAACTTTCCAACAACAAAACGCCGTTTTTGTCCCCAACAGACAGATATGATGACGTGGGCGAATCAAAACCAATCTTTTTTTTTTCCGTCGTCATCCACCGTGGGATCAGTCCAGCATGATCCACACTTTTTTTCTGTTTTTTTTTTTTAATTTTTAATTTCTGATTACGCTACGCCGCAAAATAATTACCATGGATGTGACCGTGGTGTAACAGAGGATTTACTGATTCACCGCTCAAAGTCGTGAAATATTTTTTTCTTTTTTTATTTTTATGACGAGGTTCAAATTTGGAGTTGCTAACACTATATTCCATCATCCCAACTTTTCACTTACTTAAAATATAAATTTTGTTTAAAAATTTCAAATTTGAGGTTATACGCTTAACTTATATACTTTTAATTTCACTTTTATTATTAGACTAATTATAAATGTTAAAAAATAAGTATATTTTAAATATTTTATATTTTATATCAAAAATAAAAAAATTATTTTATATTTATTTACAAAATAATATTTATTTTATATCATACAAAATAAAAAAAATTCGTATATAAATAAATAGAGTAAAATTTATAATAATATGATGTGATATTTTTATAAATTGGCATGTATGTTATGTCAAAAACTAATTATACTTACAGATCTTCAACCCATTTAACAACTTCGAAATTTTCAACCAAATGTACTTAAATTTAAGTAGCAGAATATATTATTCAGTGGAAAATTCAATTTAGAACGAGTGATAATGGGACCATGACTCCATATTTGTAAAATTTGTAAAATTGTAAAATTGTATATTCAATTTTATATTTGTAAAATTGTATCTTTTATTTTCAAAAGTACATTCAGAAAATGAGGTTTGAAGTTATTATGTGAAGCATCTAAATACTGGATCTTAGTTCACTTAATCAACTGGATAGAAGACCAAGCCTCTAGCCTTGATGTTTTTTTTTTTTTTTAAAAAAATTTAATAACTAAATATTTGTAGCCAATTTTTCCATTTACTATATGTATTTGTGAAATTTATTTGGGAGATTTTTTTACAATAAAGGAAAAGTTTAATAGATACACTTAGCTGAACACATTCATACACATAAGAATGAAGAAAATATGAGACCGAATCAAATTATTAACTAATTTGATGTGTAAATGTCACAATTGAATTCTATTTGAGTAATTAATTATTTTTATGTCTTTTACGGTGTTAATTCTCTCTATCCGTGTACCGAAGGTATTATTATCAAGAGTAAATTGTTATTTGTATAGAGGCTAAAAATAAAAAGGGTTTGCTTTAGGCGAAAAAAAGAAAAAAGAAAAAAGAAGAAGAAAAAATGCTGTAACTTTTTCAGTAAAAATATCATAAAAATATTAATTATCAACTTTATAATATTAAATTTTAAAAGTTAGCTGTCGACTCTAATCCCACTTTCTCAAAAAGAGGTTCTACTTTCAAAATAGTGATTGTTTTAAGCGAGTTAAAAAAAGAGGATTATCTTAGAGATTTGGACTGGAGAGGTTAAATTAATTCATTTTAAGTAGTATTAACATTATTGATCATTTTTAACGCCATAGTTGCTACAGAAAGGCACAGAGAAGCTTCTTTTCTGCACCAACAAAAGCCAGACCAGCCATTGCAGACTAACCAGACTGCCTCTGCCTCTCTCTCTCTCTCTCTCTCTAGTCCCAGGTTTCAATCTTTTGCTTGGTTTATATTTTTTTCCAACTTCTTGCAGTGTGTGGCCAACTTTGATGTCTACACCACAAGAACATGATTACATAGGCTTGTCAGAAACTCCTTCAATGGAGAGAAGCTCTGACAAGTTCTCCTCTTCTTCTTCCTCTTCCTCCTCGGTTCTCTCCACTGAAGAGAGCAACAGCAACAACAACAAGAAGAATAACACCACTTCTCTGAACCTGAAAGCAACTGAGCTAAGGCTTGGCTTGCCTGGGTCTGATTCTCCCGAGAGAAAGGCACAACCTGGGGTGTCTCTTTTTAGCAAAGATATTGACACCAAAGGGTACTCTGTTAGCCCATTGAAGAACTCAATCTCAGGAGCCAAAAGGGTTTTCTCAGATGCCATTGATGGGCCTTCAGGAAAGTGGATTTTTTCTGTGAGTAATGGATCTGAGGTTGAGTTGAGTAAAGGTGCTGCCTTTTTCTCCCCAAGAGGTGAAAATGGTAGTACCCAGAAGTCTAATGTACCTGGGCCCGCAAAGAAAGAGGTTGTTGATGTTGCTGCCGCTCAATCTCCAAATACAATTCAAGAGAAGAATAATCAGGTGCCTGGTGGAAATGTGAATAATAGTTCTCCTGCTGCAAAGTAAGCTAAGCTTGCCTTTCTGCCTTAATAAATTGTCTTGGTTTGGTTATTTTGCCTTTTTATTGCGTGTTGGATAACTGCTGTAGAAATCATGGAAAAGAACAGAATAGTCCACAATTTTGGTTTCAAGTAGATTCCTCTGTGAGCACGTCAGAGTGTTTAATTTTATGTTTGATGCTGCTTGGGTTTGGGGAAAATAAATGAAATAACTTCTGAAAGATAATCGAATTTTGGTGACGCTGTCAGTTGAGTGTATTAATTGTGTTTAGAGACTTGGAGACTGCTAAATGAAAGTTTTTCTTTTATTTTTTTTTTATCTGGTATCAATTTCGTATATTATCCATTAAGTTGATTTCCAGTTGGCCTGCTTGTTGCCCCTTTAGTACAATTTTCTGTTTTACAGTCACTTGTATAATTTGGTTAATATTTGCACACCTTGTTTAGTGTTTACAGCTTTTTAGAGTCTATTTTCTTTTCATTTTGATAGTTTTAGCCTCTCTTTTGTGATAAATTGATATTTATCTCTTCAGTAACACAATATATGCATCTTTTTCCTTACTACGGTTCCTGAGCAAGTGATATGCTAAGCAAAGAATCATCAGATTTAAATTTATAAACAGAATTTTGATTGTGGGAGTTTTCTAGTGTTTTTTGGAGATTTTGTGCAATAAATGAATCATCACTTCTGGTTTAAATTTCCTCTTCACTGAGGTAGCTTAAATATATTCCTTCTGGTAACAGGGCACAGGTGGTAGGATGGCCACCAATCCGGTCATTTCGGAAGAACACCATGGCCTCTAACTCGGGGAAAAACAATGAAGTTGCTGAAGGCAAGTCAGGAATTGGGTGCCTATACGTGAAGGTTAGCATGGATGGCGCTCCTTACTTGAGGAAGGTTGATCTCAAAACCTATAACAATTATATGGAACTCTCTTCTGCTCTTGAGAAGATGTTCGGCTGCTTTACCATCGGTACTCTCTCACACTTTTTGTCTGTGCACCCACTGTCATGTGCATACAGAGATTGTATGCAAATTGTTGCATTCAAAATTGCCAACCTCCCTTTTGTTCTGGTCCAGGAAGCAGAAATGCTTAGTGAATGTTTTCCTTGTGCAAAATATGTTATGGCAACCTTAAGCTACAGTGAGACCAACTTTTGGTAAATGATATAATTATTTGTTTGATCACCAGATTACAAATCTCAACTCTTTTCCCTTCAGCATTAAATTTATTTCCAAACTTAAGAAATGGCTGCTGATATTTTTTTTTTCCCTGTTTATGTTGCTTTGTACGCATGAGTGCCTGTAATTCAGGTCAGTGCAGTTCTTATGGGCTTCCAGGGAGGGATGGCTTGAATGAGAGTCATCTGAAGGATCTTCTCCATGGTTCTGAATATGTTCTCACTTGTGAAGACAAGGATGGTGACTGGATGCTTGTTGGTGATGTCCCCTGGGAGTAAGTGCAATTCCATTGCGTTGTGCTTCCAACTTATATGATACAGTCCTTTTTTGTTTTAAGACATTACACTGAAGATTTACAAAAGGTTGCCATATTAGAATACTGTGAAGGTGGAGACAGAAGCAACCCCAATATTTTTCAAGCTTAACTATTGTCTATTTGATCCTCATAAGTCGCTTCAGTATTTGTTGATGTGAGACTTGCTGCAACACTTGCATTGAGTTTGCAGTTTTAGTTGAATGTTCCTTTTTGTGATTTCCTACTGTGAAATTTAGCATCTAGCATTACCACTACAACTTCTGATAGTATGTTATTTTGTATAATGACAGGATGTTTAGAGACTCATGCAGAAGAATGAGAATCATGAAAGGTTCAGAGGCAATTGGGCTTGGTAGGTGTTTCAATATACTAAAAGAGGTCATCTTTTGATTTTGAACATTGCTATGTCTGGGAGATAACTTCCATGAACTATTATAGACATTTGCAAATCAGAAACCAAATTGGATCAACTCTAATTGCCTCCCATTTGCATGCCCTTATTTGAACCCTTTTGCTTCTTCCTTCAATTGATTCTGGTCTTCCTTCCTGTTTGCAGCTCCAAGAGCCATGGAGAAATGCAAGAACCATAATTAGCATCAAAGTTGTTGCCAAGTCATGAAGCTCCAAAAGGGGTTTTCTTAGTATAATAGAAGCCTTAGAAAGCTTGGGTTGAATGCTTACTCTCGAGCTATATATGTTTGCAAGTGGCTGAAGAATGTATTGTATTTTGTTGAATTGCACAAGTTCCTAGTGGACAGAATGTCATGGGATATGTATCCAGAACTGTTTTAAATTGTTGTAGTTCACTTAATGTATGGATTGCTTGTAATTGATTGACCGTTCTCTCTCCAAAACAATTGAATGCTTGTACGCGACACACACAATTGCAAGTTAGCTAATTGTGATTGATGCTGGGATGAACATGCACCCCAATATGCTTGTCAATCTTATCTCCAACGTTCCTGCTTTCAGCTCTACAGGTTATTGATCCATAAAACATGCATCAACTACTACCCCACCATTAATGCCATCCCCATCCCTATCTCATTAAAGCAAGCGATGCTTGATATCGCATCTATGGGTTTATACTGATATGAAGCTACCAGTTACGCCCAATTCTTTAACTAGACAGAAAAACCCATCCGGGTTTCAGGTGCTTGGTCCTCTTTACAAACTAGAAATCATTTTCAGACGGTCAACAGTAGCAAACACTCATAATATAATAGAATTACATGAAAAAATTCATATAACTTCAATTAAATTTGTGATTAAAATTTTGTTGTTGCCGCTGACAACAGCAAACACACAAAAGATGACAACAAAGCACTAAAATTGAATGGCAGGTTTTATGCACAACTCAAAAAATTGATGAATTAAGAGACGGAATAGCAAAACAATTACCAATATTGGATCTGAATAGCTATGGAAAAGAGTATTCATATTAACAGCTTTGATGTTTCAATCAAATGCAAAACTCAATGGCCTTGTCATTCATTCTGGAAAGCTTTTAAGATTTTTGTTGGGAGATTTGAAGATATACCATCTGGGTGTAACCATTAAAAACAGATGCCTCAAGTCTACCTAAACCTAACCGCTGGAACAAGCCATACCGACCATCTTCTACAATAGGACTGGTGGCACGAGCAGGATCATATCGTGTTTGATGAGTGAGGGAAGGGCCAGCCACAGGAGGAAGCTCCCAATACATGTCAAGTATTGATTCGATAAACCGGCTATTCTGAAAATGTTCCTCATATGAAATTGGCTTATTGCTATGATTAAAGTTATCCCGCATCTGACCTCTAACACCCCACCATTCTTCATTTGGTCCACATAGTTCATCTACATCAACTGCCTTTTCCCAGAATTTCTTCCTTTTTGATCTAATCCTGGCTTCATCACTCTCTGCAAAGCAGCTATGACCCCCTCCTATACTTTGTTCAAAAATAAGAAAAAAAGGTTGAAATGAGTTACATATCAATCTGGAATAGAACATTTGATTCTGAACCTGTACATCAAATTACAATATTATGCAAAATAAGGGAGTGACGTTGACATATAATATTAATCACATCAGAAACTCAAGATGAATGCTAATTACTGAAAAACTACTATCAGTTATGAGTTTGCATTCTTAAAGCGAGAAGATGAGCCCACATTATGAGGTCTAGGATGATAAAGGGTCAGAGACTTCACAAAGATGAGCCCTGAGGATTAAGAAAAGAACTTGATAAGGGTGTCCTAAGGCACAAAGCTTCCACACGATGGGGTCTAGAATGGGAAATGTTCAAATACAACCTTACCTTTGTTTATACAAAAAGGATGTTTCCACTCAAACTTCTGACCTCTGGGTCATGAAGCAACTTTACTGTTACATTAAGGCTAGTCCTTCACTTAAGACACCATCAATGTTATTAAATTGGAGAATAGGCCAAATAAAGCAAAATGTGAACAAAAGACTGCATGTCCTGTGACTCTTGTACATCAAAGTTTTGCCAAGTCTAAGCTGTAAAGACAATACTGCTGAAATATTATAAGACCAAAATTGTCCTGAATAAAACCTTTGAAATGTTACCAGCCATATAATTAAACAAGAATGGTTCTAGTGGATCAATCAACTGACACCCATTAATATTACAAAGCAGTACAGTATTATTCACAATAAATTATGGGAGCCAGACATCTTGCAACAAAGTCATTCATAGTGTGCTTTGTAAACCTTAACTTCATTGACAAGCACCACACTTACTCCCCTAACAGAATTGAAAGTTGCTAGAGGACAAGAATGAAAGATTTCCAATAGAATGCTAGACTGAAGGACATTATGGATTCCAAAGAAACAAAGCATAAGAATTATTAGAACAAAAGGGGGGAAGGCATTCACCTCTTATGTAGAACTGATCACATATCTGCCTCAAAGAGTAATGATCTCCAGTTCCAGTATCATAATTATCTTCAAAAACAAGATGTTGAAACCCAGCATTCAGTGCCTCCTTTACCCTGCCCAGAGCACCATTAAGAGAAAATCATCCACAAATTTAGGAAATGACATATGCATAAAGATTACAAGACATATCCTGTATACCTTTTAAACTCATTCTGATGATCATCAAAAAAGATGAGAACTCTACTGAGATCATGGATCCCATGCTTCTTCATCACACTTTTCCAATCAACACTTCCAAAATCCACAAAATCTTTTCCTGCAAAGTATGTGCAGTTTCCATCAACATAAGCAGGCCCCTTCTTTAGGTATTTCTCGGGATGCCTGGGTGAAAGAGAAATAATTGGAATGTGTGGCATGGCTTGCCGAAGCACCCAAGTGGAATGCCCCTTGAAAGCACCGCTCTCAATCATCAGATCTGGCTTCAGCCAACTAGCAATGAACCAAAGCCCAAAGCTGTGGTCAAAACCCATACCATGCATGTTATTTTTTATTGGCCGAGTTTCATATATCAGTAGAAACTCTTCTAAGCCTTTGATTAAATCCTTAGATGTCCACTGAACTGTTCTTCCATCTTTCGATCTGCCTTTTGCCAAGGACAAGATTAAAATGGGAAGCAGACAATAAGAAATCATATTTCAGAACCAAACTCTAGTTCTTAGTAGTATTGCATATCTTTAGTAGTATAACTTATCTCAAACAGCAGTAAAGTTGAATGCAAAAGGAAAAATGCCAGCAGAAGCTTAGGGAACTACACACTTAGCAGATTGACTAAAGTAACTCAACCAACCATACAGATGTTTGAGATCAAAAAGTATGCCATTACAAAGAAATGCTTTTAGGAAAAGAAAATTTTAGAATTTTTCCAAATATGCCAGATGATCAATTCTCAGAGAAAATTGCGTTTAGTCGTTCGCCTATTCAATTATCACCATTCTCTACATCCCTGCCCACACCTACCCTCAATCTCTACCAGTCTATGAGTGTAACTACGGTTAAACTGGAAATTATACTCTTTCATAACTCCAGAAGATAATCATGATTAATGATCAAAACATTTAATAGAGAAATAAACACCACAAGGTACTTTGGCATACACAATATATATGCCAGACCAACACTAACAAACTCAAAACCCACATCAAAGTATAGTCCACTGGATTAACTCATGTCGTCGATCCACCTTCCCACAATCTCTCAATGTCCCACTTGAGCAGAGCACAGATTGCAAACAAAGGAGAGAAAAATTCCATTTTCGCTAACCACTTTTCAATATCTTATCACTAAAGGAAACCAAAAAAGGAAAAAACAAGCGTTCCGATGAGGCAGGTTAAGAGGTGGTACTACTTTTTCCTTCTTCCCCAAATAATGAAATCCCACCTTATTTCCCAAAAAACACAGTCTGCATTCTTTTCCCACATTTTCTTGGCAACCAAACAGAATGTAATTGACATAAAGTTCAGAACTTTTATCAAATGCCACCCATTAACGAAACCAAACCCAGAACACATTTTCCCATAACCCGAAAGATATATGAGAAAAGGAGAATTACACCAGGGAGACATCTTCTTGGCAACCAAACAGAACGTAATCAACATAAAGTTCAACAATCGAGCCCAATAACGAAACCAAACCCAGATCTGTCCCAAACCCATTTTCTCAAAACTCTTAAGATATTCATCACCGATGAGAGAAATAAGACTTACACCAGGGAACGCCGAGGGAACCAAAATCGGAATCAAGCCCATCAAGACCAAAGAACCCGACCCGGGACGCGGGCGAGACGCAGACAATGCTCCGAGAATGGAGGAGAAGAGACACGAGGGACACCAACGCCAAGATAAGGCAGAGGAGAAGGCAGGCTATTGGGGCAGGACAGAGGCAGCAAAATTGAGAGAAACGGGACAAGTACTTGGAGGCCATTAGATAAGGGCTCTGCCTCCTGTTCTTGAACTCATCAGTGCCGGAGACGGCGGTACCGTCGTCGTCATTGGAGTAGAGCGCGACGCGCCGGGAAGAGATGACACCATCGAACATTGTGGTGGCGGAGGAGGCGGTGGCGGAGAGCGGAGTTTTTGGGCTGTGCGGGTGCTTTAGTGTGGGCATGGTGAAGTGTCATTTTTTTCGTTCCAGTTACAATCAGAGGTTACCACCGATATGAGATAAAATGATAATTTAATATATTTATTAATTTTATTAATTTTAATTTTAATTTTTAAAAAATATATTAAAAAATATTTAAAATTATTATTGTGAAAATGATATATTCTTCTTATTAAAAAAGTTGAATTAAGTTGTGAAAAAGTGACAGTTAATACTCTTATCACGCTGTCTTCTTTCCATGCCAAAAAATAAAATTTGAAATTATTTAAATATTAAATATTTTAATTTTAAGATAAATTATAATTTTTAAAAAATTTTAATTATTTGTAATTTTAATTTTAAACTATTTAAATTTTAAGTGAATTTTTAATTTTATTTTATTTTAAATTATCGTTAATTCACTTTTTATTAATTCATATAATAAATTAAATCAAATTAATCAAATTAAATTAATTTTTATTTCTTTTGTTTAAATAAAATTTAAAAATAATATAATCATTATCTTTATTATATTCAAATTAAAACTTATTTCAAATAATTATTTTATTAAAAAATTTATGGTTAGAGTAATAAATTATTATAAATTTAAATTTTTAATTTTATTTTTTTAAAATTATAATTCTTAAATTGTATTGTGTTTAAGTAAGTTGAATCATATTACTTAAATCAAAATAATTTTTATTAATTTTATTCAGATAAAATCTAGAAGAGAATAATTATTATTTTTATTAGATTTAAATTAAAAGTCACTTATTTACATCTTGTCTAATTTTTCTATAAGAAAATTTTATCGTTTAAATACTTAGTGTGCACATTTTTTTTGCATGTAAAGTATTCAATTTTAATCTCACCTACCACTCATCATTTTATTTTTTTTTTCGTAATTTAGAACAAGTTGACGTGCATATTAAAATTAGAAAGCCTAAGCTCCTATCTAAGATGGTAGTAACCCCTTGGCTTTTTCAAGGGCTACTGGCCCCCGAGGCTAGGGGAGGAGATGGAAATTTGACCCGTGTGTCTTTCAAAATACTCACAATTGTGAGATTTGGGGGTCTAGTTTCCCTTGAATTGTTGTTTATTTATTACAGTGCCTTTAAACTCGCTCTCTCCTTCTCTATCAACCGCTAACAGACTATCACTATGTCTAAAAAAGATACATGGATCTGGGGTGGTAGCTGAACATCTTTAATACCTTAGCCTAGCATGTGAAGTCCCATAATACCAACAATGCTTTCTCGGCAAATTTGCATTTGCACATTGCATTGCTTTTGGGAAAGAGAGAGGAAAAGGGAAGGAATGGCTTCGTTGGACTCCCCAAACTCACCTCCAAATCCACCTTTTGCAATAAGGGGAACAACCGACAAGTTCTTGAGAAGCATTTCCACAAAAGAACCACCCTCGTTCGCACAATTTGCCTACTCACCACCTCGTCTAAGCAATCCAACCCACCACGCTTTCCTCTCTCCTCCACATCCTTGCTTCCAATCTAACGTCTCTACCAGCCCCGAGACCACCTATAGATGTATATCTTCGGTCCTCGGGAAGGATGGTCAAATACTTTGTATAGCCGTATCAAACGGTCTTATTTATGCTGGCTCTGATACTAATTTGATACGGTTATGGAAATTGCCTGAGTTCACGGAATGCCGTCAACTCAAGACAAAGGCACGCAGGGTTGTTGCGCTAGAAGTGTCACATGATAGGGTCTATGCTGGCTACGGTGATGGTAAGATCAGGGTGTGGCAAAGATCATGGGATGGATCTTTCAGGCATGATAGGTTGGCAACAATCCCTAAGACCATTGGCTATGTCCGGAGCTACATTGCCGGAAAAGATAAGATGGTAAGTAGGATTTAATGTGGCTTTAGCTTTGTATTTATGGTTTCATTTACTGTTTTATTGGTGCTGGTGGGGATTGACAACCTCCAAAATTTATAGTTTCATTTAATACGATAATCAACGTTGCTATATGGTATGGTATTACATACATACCGCGAATTTTGTGTCATGACTGGTCTGAGAAGAAGTGTTGAGTCTTGGTGTAATCGGTAAGATTCTATTATGACTTGTAAATCACGAGTTCCACTCTCTTTTTGAAAAAGTTGGGATAAAATTGTCTATATTTAACCCTTGCACGGACTTGCTTTGAGTACTAGGGTGCCCTTTCCTAGTCTCGGAAATCTATCTAGATCAAGGTTTTAAGTTGTGGTTGATGACTGCAGTTATGACCACAATCTTATGACACCAATAATTACCATGATACTGTCTTTGCTATGAGTGCGATTGCCTTCTACCTGCAATTTAAAAGCTTAGTTTCATGCAATGTTTATGCTCATGATCCACGGAAAATTTGAACTCCGACCTCCATATCCATTGGAAGATTCATTGATAATGTGATTTGAGACAATGCCAAACTGTACTTATTAATGTGCCATGCAACTGCCCGACCTTACTGGCTTTGCATTAAAGATGAGGCGCACCAACCTCCATTTATGTCACAAACTCCAACCAGCTCATACACAAATGTGAGAATTAAAATGGGGTTTAAGCATGTGTCATTAGAGAATCCACATGATCAATTCTGTCTGTAAAGTAGTTGCTAAAATTAAAACTGCTTTTCAAGATAAAACTTTCATCTTCTCGGTGGGGCTCATTAATGAAAGTTGAGTTTTATAACATATCAGATATTGATCTTAGTCAATTATAATTTCTTCTGGTTCTTCTACCATGTGATGCGAAGTGTGGTTATGGGCTCTGCGGATGATAGTAGAGCAACTGAAGTTGGACTTTTCTAGGGGCACTTAGACCTACCGAGACAAATAAAGAAGTAATGTTACAAATAACCAAAATTTTATGTCTTTCATGGTGTCATTCAAGCAAACTTTCTGTTAGACAAAATTTTCAATTGGCTTACTGTTTACAGGTTTTTTTATTGATTAGGTTATAGGAAACACTTGAGTGTTTGTTGCCATTAAGTCGATGACTAGAACATAATAATTTGTGATTGAAATCAACTGGACAGATGAAGCATATGGGGCCAATAACATCATTGGCATTCAACAATTCTGATGACATCCTGTACTCAGCTTCCCTCGATAAAACAGTGAAAGCTTGGAGAATATCAGACCTCAAATGCATTGAGACCATCCAAGCACATTCGCAGCCAGTCAATTCCATTGTGGTGTCCGACGATGGAGTACTCTATACTGCCTCCGATGATGCCACGGTGAGAGCTTGGCAGCGCAACTTTGGCAGTGGAGACAGACCGCATTCTCTAACTGTAACCTTAGCTGCCAAGAACTCACCCGTAAAGACCCTGACTCTTACTACAGATAACGGAGTCTTATATGCCGGCTGTGGTGATGGTTATGTTCACTATTGGCTTAGAGGCTGGTTCTCAGGCGTGTTGCAGTATGGTGGTGCACTCCAAGGTCACACGCATGCAGTAATGAGCTTAGCCAATGTGGCAAATTATGTGATCAGTGGCTCAGCTGACTCAACTTGCAGAGTTTGGGCAAGAGAAACTGATGGTCAGCACATATGCTTGGCAATTCTAGTAGGACATAGAGGACCTATAAGATGTGTTGCTGCATTTTCAGTGCAATCAGGGGAAAGTAATGAAGATGGTTGCACAATTTGCAGTGGAAGTCTTGATGGAGTGCTAAAGATGTGGCGTGTGACGCGGACCAACAAAGACAGTGATCATCTATCGCAAAGCGGCTGTGAATATTTTGAGCTGCAATAGGGACATTACTCTCCCTGCATTTGCACCTTAGTTTAGTTTGCAGTTAATGGTAGCCAGATAACTAGTGTTGTTGCAGTGAAATTGACCAAGTGTAGTAGTAGAATTATTCCTTACTCTACAAACTTCGGCTGAAAATTAAGTTGATCAAGACCCTTCAAATCAAGCATGTTCATTGACAAGAAGCATTTCTTGGATTACTTTCCAGATTTTCCTGATATTTTAGAGGCTATTATGATGCAACATGTACTTGAATTGGTGACCATAACAAAAAATTCCTTCAACTTCAATGTTAAAAGATGAAAGATATAAATGTTCAATGCCTGAACAATAATCTACACAAATTGTTGTCTTCTGAAGTTTGCATAAAGAGAATAAAAAGGCACATACCATAACATGCAAGCTAGCTAGTTTAAGATAGGTTAAAATGTTGAGCAACAGAGGAGGCCTCCCCCTGCTAACACCAGATGCTTGGTCTCTGGTGCCAGAGGTCTGGCTGGACAAATCCTATGTAAATGGACAACATGGCCTGTCCCTCCTGTCATCAGTTCCAACACCCCACCCCAGTCATCCCTACCCCGCTAATGCGGTGGTTGTGCCTCCCTCATCAACCGGTAAACCACGTAACAAAATATCCTCAAACAAATTACAATGGCTATGATCATCAAAGCTATTAGGACATAGTCTTTGATGGTATGTTTGCAATCAAACAGAGATCCAAGGCACAGCATGGCTAAGCAGGTGACAGAGGTCTTGGAATGTTAAAAGACATTTTATGCTCATCTTTCTTAGGTTCTTTGCTTAGCTGAAGTGGAAATCGTTGAAACTCTATAGAAGGATTCCTGGTGTATTCTTGCCTTGAAATGTATTGCTTGATCACTTGTATTTCAAGTTTGGTATGATTGGATGTACTGTAAACACTAAAGAGGATCAAAACGAGAGTCTCTCTTTTTGAGAATAGCTCACAGCCTCACGCTAAATCAGTAGTGGGGTTGTGGTTACTTCGTAACTTCTAATGCCTAGATTCTTAGGAACCCAAAAAAAAAAAAGAAAGAAAAAAGGTAAACCGTATCATGATTTCTCCATAAGGTGGGTGGGGACTGAGGATTGATTATCTTTAACATTCCATACTTTGTTTGTTAAAAGAGAAAATTTACAAGGAAAAAGAAAGAGAAAAAGAAAGGAACAGAAAAAAAACCCACCCATTTCTTCATTGCAATTTTTCTTTCTTTGTCTTCGATTTTTGTAGTTTTGATGTGAATTCCATTTAAAGCCATTTTTTTTCTTTTTCTGTATTCTATTCGAGCAAAGAATAGTTAGGTTATAGCTTGTACCGCATGCACTGTTCTGCTTCATTTATTGCATTGAGTATTTGGAACTTTTAAGATAAAAGGGAAATTTTGGTTAATTTATATGTAATTCAAAGGGTTATGAAAGGAAGTGAATATGCATTTCCACGACGAAGAAACTAGAAGGAAATGAAGTAATTGAAATGTTTGCTTCTAGTGCTTTTGGCGTTATTGATTGAAGGTAAGGGGAGTATACCAGCCCACTAGGACATGAAAATGCAAATTCAAAGAGATTTGTACGTTTGGGCAATTGCACAAGTTTTTGCAACTTATTTTTATCTATCCATCTCGAGTTAAATGGTAACTTGTTACGACGAGTGGCGAGCTCTACAAGTGAGCTTCCATGGATGGTCTTCGGAGGCCTGCTAGGCCCAACGGTTAGCTGGGTCCAAACCTTGTCAATAATCTTGGGGAAAAACAGATGCAACTAAACTCAGCATAGTCTTTTTAAGTGAAATGTTTTGTGTCTGTCACAGGAATATCATTGATAGTAAGCTGTTCTATTAATGTCAACACACGGAAACCTGAAGTTAGCTGACTGAATTTCACTACGGTGTTTCCTACGCGTTTGTTTTGCTCTCTACTCATCATTGCATGTGCCATTGATGATGTCTGAAAGGTATTAAAGGGTTGGTTGCTGAACTGCAGTTGCAGGCCTCGGTGATGAATGTTAGACATGGGGAAGGGGCACCAGTGTTGTTTCCTTCTCTTTCTATTTGGCTCCTGCTATTAGTCTATCTCACGTCTTTTTCCTTATATCTGGCCAACTAAGAAAGTTGATTCCTCCGTCTTGTTGGTGTTACATCATTATTATATCATGGGTTACGTAAAAGTAAAGTTTATTATTTCACCAAATTGGCCTCAGAAAATACCCTTTTGACTATGGATTATAATCCTTTGTTTATTCGCATTGTTCCATGAATAGTTGGGTATGATTTGGTTTTAGGCACAACATGTGACAACTCAAAAATTCTTAATCTCTGTGCCACACACTGTTTATAGTTATTATTATTTATTATTACCATTTTTTTTATTAATCATTGTGCGTGCATAATTCCTAGAAAATTTACAAAACAAGGAATATCACTAACATTTAGCACTTACAGGGTGCAGTACATTTGTGGCAACCCTTAAAAAAGAGATACAAATTGTCTCATTTATGGAAAAGTGGATCTATGGATTAAGATTCTCTAACTTATAGCTTAATCGGTCTCTTTTCTACTTAAAAAATAGTAGAAATTCGAGGGCACAATTTAGATTATTTTTCAAGAAAAATAATTAAGATTTGAGGAAGTTGGCGTAACATGGTAAATTATGTTTAAAAACATTAATTGGAAAAAAAAATTGTTTAAGATACCAATGAGTTTTAATTTAATAATATTCTAATTATCTCTAAAATTAAAAATCTGAAAATTTGAGTACTAATCGGCATTAATTAAATCAATAAAAAAAAAAAAAAGCAATCTTCGATTAACTTTTGCCGAGTGACACACCCGAGCCCCTAAATTTGGCAAACTTTGTTATATAATTGAAGCCATGATGCCCAATTAGAGAAGTAATATATTATAGAGGAATTGTTATTTGCAAACATGGAGTGCTTTTATACAGATTAAAACCGTTTGCTTTAAGTTTTGTATGAATGTTCTTAAAATGCGGGTGCAAATAGTAATTGCATGTAATATATACCATAAATTGGAAGATATATATTGTCATTCTAACATTTCAAAAATAAATTTTTTTTTATTATTTGTACTCATAAATGCATGTATTTTTTATAACTAACAAAAAAAATTAACTATATTTTGTACGAGACCTATGATAGATCATCACTAGACATCCGATAACAATTTCTAGACGAATTTAATCAACGTGATGCTATAAATACAAGGCTCAATCGAAGTACAAATATATCTAAATGAAAGATTGTATAAATTTAGAAACTTTTTTTTTTTTTTGCCTTATCTTTTTAATGATTATGGTACGAACAAATATATTTGATTAAACAGCCACCAATTATACCGTAGGTGGACGAAACCTTGCCAATTTCTCCAAGGAAGTGTGCCCATTGGCATGTGAGAAATTGCCATAGGACAAAAGAATCACAAAATAGTATATCACAAGTCCCTTTTCCTACACGTTAAAAAGCAAAATAAAGATGATTGTGCCGACACGAAACAGGAGAAAAATCAGTGAAACAAAACAAAACACCAACAAGAACTTTTGCATTGTGGGGGAATAATTTTACTTTATAGAAGAAATTTGCATAGGGATTCCTTTGAATCCATCTCATTGGGCGGACCCTCTCATAACAATAATCAAAACTACATTTGCCGATGAGACATAATAATTGCTCAAACCTAAACACAATTATAATAGGTTAAACACAACTAATACAAAAGCTACCCCATCAATCTTATCCACTCATTTTTCAAATCCCACAAATTTCGTAGCCCATTTTGGAACATGGACGGTGCAATATGTGGCCCAAAGTTAGTCATGCCCCCACCACCTTCCTGTCCTTTATCATTGTTTCTATCGCACATGGCCCCCATCACCATACACAACTCTATCTCTCTCTCTCTCTCTCACACACACACACACACACACACACGCACGCATTCATGGAGAGCTTTGGTCACATGGAAGAGTCATTGATGTGCATCCAGACATTTCATTTAGGAGCACCAAGACATGTCCAATTAAATAGCCATTGACAGCTAGGATATGTCGAAACATCTATCTGGACATGCATGGAATTACTGCAAATAACCAATATTCCTTCTATCCTTCTAACATCGTACATACACTACAAGTATACGATTTGGGAGATGGTATTGCTCAAGTCTTATGTTAAAATATGTTTAAATCATATAATTGTGAGTTCCAATAACTCCATATTTTAGAATTTAATGCCTTAACACAACAATCATCAGTCCAATTTATACGTGCGAAATTTGAGACTTCCTCAAATATATAAAAGAATATATACAAGTATACAGAGTCCTCCGTTATGAAGTTAAAAGAAAAAAAAATAGATCTATGCATTTTCACATATATAAAATATATATTTATATGTATGTGTATAACATTTTCACGCTACAAGGATTGAAAAAAATGTCAAATTTAAGTCGTAATCGAATAAAATTCAAGATATGCACTTTACACAAATAATATGACAAACCCCACCTCATATAGTCACGTTATGCTCACATTCTTTTATGCCCCAACTAGCAGTATATGTATATGTGACACCATAAAGGCGTTCCGGCTATCTGTACTCTTCCTCATCCTTATCTTCTTCAACTCCATTAACACCTTCCCTTGGGCTATTCTTCTCTCAACAATGGCCAAATTAGCCTTCGGTCGCTTTGATGATTCATTTAGTTTAGGGTCTTTCAAAGCCTATCTTGCTGAGTTCATCTCCACTTTGCTCTTCGTTTTTGCCGGCGTTGGTTCAGCCATTGCTTACAGTTAGTTCTCTTCCATATAATATCACCAATTACAAGCCCTTTTTCAGCTAGATTATAAGCTAAAAAGTACAACTTTATTTTGATATTTTGTTACTCAGCTAATTAGATTATTGTTAGAGATTAATATACGAGTCATTTCCAATGCTTTAGGCTCTTAAGCGAATGATTTCTAGATTTAGTATCAGAGATTTTATAGCAAATTATGTGATTAATGACCTATATTGGAGGATGTTTTTAAGAATTAATATAGAAATTAATAGTTTACATTTAGAATTTCAGATTAAATTTCCTTTTTCACTATTCATAAGGTGAAAATAGTGATCAACTTATAGCTTTACTAGCATGAACATGTAATTACAAGTGAGGTAAAATAATTGTTTTTCCCTTTCCTTTTTTTTTTGTTTGGGGGGGGGGGGATTTGTACAGATAAGTTGACGGCCAATGCAGCCCTTGATCCCGCCGGGCTAGTAGCAATTGCTATTTGCCATGGATTTGCTCTCTTTGTTGCGGTCTCCGTCGGCGCCAATATCTCCGGCGGCCATGTCAACCCTGCCGTCACCTTTGGCTTGGCACTTGGTGGTCACATTACCATCCTCACTGGTATCTTCTATTGGATTGCCCAGCTTCTTGGCTCCATCGTTGCATGCTTCCTTCTCAAATTTGTCACAGGAGGCTTGGTAGGTTCTTTTTTCTTGGTCTGATTATGACTTTCCTGACCTCCCGATTTGTTGTTCATACATTGTAGAAGGACACCTCTGTCACTTTATTGTCTTCCTTTTTTCAAATTCAGGTCATGGAAAATTATTTTCTGTTAGTTTGCAAGTGTAATTATCAGTTTTGTATATATAATTATCAAGTGTTATTATGCTAACTATATGAAGATTTTTTTTTTTTAATTTTTAGCTAGGAGCATTTGATAGTCTTAATTCAATATTAGATACTTTGTATTTACTCTTTTTCTTTTTTTGTAAATATAATTTATTTATAATTTTACATCATATAAATTTATTTTATTATTTTTTATTTTAAATATTTTTTATTTATTGTATAATATAAAATTATAAAAAAATTTATATTAAAAAATAACAATAATAAAAATAAAAATCTCTCAAGTTTAATTTTATTGTTGCTTGTTGTGCAGTCAACCCCAATCCACAGTCTGGCAGCCGGAGTGGGAGCCATTGAAGGAGTGATTATGGAGATAATCATCACATTTGCCTTGGTTTACACAGTCTACGCAACTGCAGCCGACCCCAAGAAGGGATCATTGGGCACCATTGCTCCCATGGCCATCGGCTTCATCGTTGGTGCCAACATCCTGGCCGCGGGCCCGTTCTCCGGAGGATCCATGAACCCGGCTCGTTCATTTGGGCCTGCTGTGGCTAGCGGTGACTTCACCGATAATTGGATCTACTGGGTTGGGCCACTGATTGGTGGTGGACTTGCTGGGCTCATATATGGAAACTTGTACATTTGTTCTGACCACATGCCCTTGCCCCATGACTACTGAGCTGTGAGGATCAATTATTGTGTGTTTTATCTCATCTCTGTTGCCCATTGTCCTTAATAAGAGAAAGGGAAGCAGATGTTGTTCTTCTTTCTTTCGAATTCTATCTTGCCTTTGCTGGTGTAATGTCTTCTGATCGATTAATTGTTTTGCTTTTAGAGAATGGGTGAAGTTGATGCTGAAGCAGGGGCAGATTTTTGGTGGTGGGGGGGGGGTTTAATAATCTATTCTACATCCAAATTGCTTATGACGATTTATCTAAACTTTAATCCAACCCATTTAAAATGATATGCTAATTGCAGATTAGTAACAGACAGTTTGAGTCTATTTCAATTATAAAGTGAATAATATACTACAGCGAAAAGAGGTTGTCGTGTTAATCATAAAAGCAAACAGCAACTCCTTTTCATGTATCTTATTCATCTCCTCTGTTTTCTATTAAATTAGTTTTATTTTAACAGTGCAAGTCTTCCTTTTCCAATAATGTAAGAATAATATGATTTCAACATGATTATCCACAGATCATTGCAGATGTACCTTTATGGATATAATAAGAATAACATCATCACATAAGGCAAGCGATGCATAATCTTTAACTTACAATTTTGTTCAACACATTATAGATACTAATTTATTTTGCACAATCATAATTATTGGATTATATGGATGAGTTTTATTATTAATTACAATTATTTATAAAAAAAAAAAGTTAAATATATAGTTATCAATTATGATAACATAATAAATAAACTTATACGAACAATCTGTTAAAATTACTGAGTTTATATAATATAAGCTCATATTCCTAAGATTGCAGCCACGAGAATAGGACAATTGTGAGAGAGAAACAATTGAAAACTACACAAATGACATGACAGTACGTTGTCGTTCGTGTTCAACCCATATAAGCAGATCGCAAGTTGATTGACAAGAACGAATAATGGCATCACTTAAACGACAGAAGGCTACATGCCATCAACCGAAGGAAATGCAAAACCATGGTAATGAAATTGTTTGACCACAACACGAGTTAAAATCATGTTGGCCTTTTGTTTTTGGTACATACAGAGATCTGAGGGGACCTGAGAAACACAAAGAAAGAGACTGTTGGGTTGGAGTAGTCCATCGATCCTAAACTGGCCCATTTTACGCTCGTTTGCCTGTTTGAAATCAACGTGGAACGACCCCAGATAAGAGAGAGGCATGTTCTAACCTTTTCTATTCGAAGTTAAACTCATAACACTTTCCGTGAATAGAAAAGGTTAGAACACATTAATCTTCTCTTTCTCATTGCCCGCAGCACACAGTTAGTCGCTTTGTAAGCAAAATTTAGACATATCCAAAAGCAATGTAAATACCACTGTTTTTGGACACTAAAGGCAAACAGGGGGATATATACTTAGTATGAACAATCTCGCGAAGAAACTTGCAACAATTTAGATTTTATTTTGTATTTTTAGACGTACAATCATATAAACTCATTTAAATATAATAAAATTTTATACCATTTACATAACATTGTATAATATAAAAAATTCTCCATGAAATATATTGTATTATTATAAATCTCTTTCATATTATATAAAAGTATTATCAATATACAATTTTTTTTTTTATGTAATATATATATATATATATATATATATATATAAATTTCAAAAAGGGCCTATTTTTCGCTTCCCATAATGCCACAGGTCTCAAGTCTCCGCCACCTCTTCTTCTCTCCCCTAAACCCCTCCATCCCACTCCGGCTTTTCTTCACCAGACCCAAATCCCAGTATCTACTCACCACGCTATCTTCCTCTAAACGACACCGTTCCGCACCACCCAATCCCCGGCTTCTCAGTTTCAGAAACAGAAGCAATAGTAGCAGGAGTGGCAATAACAGAGAGATCAAAAAGAGCAGCAGAGAGAAGGATAAGGATAGAGAGAAGGTGGGTTTAATGGAGGAGAGTGGGAATGAGAGTGCTGAAGCGAGGTTTAATAAAAGGAGGGCTGAGGGCAAAGATAAGAATGATACATCCAAAAGGAATCTACAGCTCAAAGTCAGAAAACTCAATCCTACTAATACAATCTCTTATGTTCAGGTACTGGGGTCTTCTTTTCTTGTCTTTTTATGAACTGGGTATGCTTTGGCTTTTGGGTTGGAGATGTGTAAGTGGAGAATTGGATTTCAGAACAAGAACGTATTGTGTTGACTGCTTTTTTTTTTTTTGTGGGAAGTGTGCAATAAACGAGTTGAATTTGGTTTGAGTTTTACTCTTGTTTTTTTATAAAGAGGCTGTTTCTGCAACTTGAACTGTGAGATAATTGTAGGCGTATGGTTTTGTATGAATTTGGTTTCCTTGAATTATTTATGATTGCTTGATTGGTGGATTAACTGAGTTGCTGAAGTGGCCTTTTTGTGAAATAAGATAAAGTTGCGTACATCAGACTCTTGCTTAGACCCTGTACCGTAGGACTCATGCACTGTGAATGCCCCTCTTTTTGATCGATGGATTAAGTTTATCTGCACACCTGATGCTGGCTGTGTGGGAAGTGGCAAATCTTTAGTTGCCATACTAGGGAGTTGTGAATATTTGTTTATGAGACCCTGTAGGTTATAATTGGGAAGGTGACTGGAAATTTACAATACATTGTTCTTAACTTTTGGGTTTATGGGAATTGACAATTGTTGTTCAATAGGATTTGTTCATGTTTTTCTTTCTCTTGTTTAGATTGACAACTGTTGGAGAAGGCCCTATATTCCTTTCCTTTTGGCTCTGTGGTTTTCGTTCATTATGTTGGAGGGATTTGAATAAGGGTATTTTTTAAAAAAATTTTATTTTTAATTATGATTTTGGTCAATTAACTTTCTAACTTTATTATTATTATTTTGTTGCAAATAGAGATTCAGTTTTCTCATTTAAACCATAATATGTTTAATCATAAGGTACCTAATGACATGCTAAAATGTTCAACATAAATGGATTTATTGCTTCGGGGATATCAATAATTGTGCACAGTACTCTTTTTGGGTTTTGGATTCTGTGATATGAAGGTTTGGATTTCCATTGAAGCTCAACCGAGAGTGTGCTGAAGCTATTTTTTAGCCCTAATCCAAATGAACTGCATTTGGGCATAGATAACTTAACTCATTGTTGGATTTCTGGAAACATTATTGTGGGTTAATTACATTGATCATTCTTATGTAGATTCTGGGGACTGGAATGGACACTCAGGATACTTCACCTTCAGTCTTGCTGTTCTTTGACAAGCAAAGGTTTATTTTCAATGCTGGCGAGGTAATTAGATTGTCAAAACATGCTTTCTATCAATTATTATATGTGTGTTCCAAAGGGTTTGGATAAATACTACATATTTATCATTCCTTAAATTATATCATCTGCAGGGACTGCAGCGGTTCTGTACAGAGCATAAGATCAAGCTATCAAAGGTATGAAATACCTCAAAAAAGTTCTATTATGGTCCAAAAGATATAGATATGTAAACTTATGCATTTACATAGATCCTTCTTTTGTAGATGTTAATTTGTACCTCATAATTTTTTCTATTTGGTTTCAATTTATAAAAATCCTTGAATTGAGAAGGAAAATTAATCTCATGGATCTTTTTTAGATAGATCACATATTTCTCTCTCGTGTCTGCTCAGAAACGGCAGGTGGAATTCCAGGTTCGTTTTCAATAGATTGGAATCAGCCATTATCAACTTTTGGCCATCAGAGTTCCTTAATTACTGAGTTCTTGCTTTGTTTGACAGGTTTGCTGTTGACTTTAGCTGGCATGGGAGAAGAAGGAATGTCAGTGAGTATCAAATCAACTTTGCACTTTTTATGGCTCCCTCCCCTGTAATTTGTTGTCTACTTGCCAAGAAGTGGGCTGCTTGTTATTTAAAATCTAGTTCTGCTTCTGTAAAGGTCAAGATATGGGGTCCTTCAGATCTGAAGTATTTGGTCGATGCAATGAAGTCCTTCATCCCACATGCCGCTATGGTTTATACGCAGAGCTTTGGTTATGATGCAGCTGCTTTAATGGATGCAATTAGGTTTTCAGATCCAATTGTTCTTTTAAGCAATGAGGTTGTCAAAATATCAGCCATTCTCCTGCAACCAAACTGCCTAGAAGGATCTATAGTAAAACCTGGTGATATGTCTGTGGTGTATCTTTGTGAATTGCCTGAAATTATGGGCAAGTTTGACCCAGCAAAAGCTAAGGCTCTTGGTCTGAAGCCTGGGCCAAAATACAGTGAACTGCAATCTGGAAAATCAGTGAAGTCAGATCTCCAGGATATCACGGTGCGTCAAAAGAGTGCAGAAATGGTTCTCCTATACTTACCTGTACTGATGTTAGCTTTCCCTTTGACATGTAAATTTATTTTTGGCATTGTTAGGTTCATCCAAGTGATGTGATGGGTCCTTCTGTTCCTGGTCCTGTTG
Source organism: Bruguiera parviflora (assembly GCA_019804595.1). NCBI lineage: Eukaryota > Viridiplantae > Streptophyta > Magnoliopsida > Malpighiales > Rhizophoraceae > Bruguiera > Bruguiera parviflora. Next base: position 3,583,972 of record CM034061.1, on the reverse strand, counting down.
TACTTCTTGTTGACTGCCCAACAGATGATCATGCACAAGAGTTGATATCCTTACGATCTCTCAATAGTTATGCAGATGTTTCAGATAGCCCACCAGAGAATGTGAAGACTGTGACATGCATCATTCATTTAAGTCCTGCTTCTGTAATACGCAGTCCCAGTTACCAGAAATGGATGAAGAAGTTCAGTTCTGCCCAACATATTATGGCTGGGCATGAAATGTGAGTATGCTTTTAACCTGAAGGAAATATATTGTTTGTTTGTATGTTTGTGTGTGTACATCTATCCCTTCCACAGAACCCATAGTGTGGCCCATGGAAGACTTCTGCACTGAGATGCTCTTTTGTTGCGTACTTGTTGGATACCTGATGTGTTCATGGCTTTTGCAGGAAGAATATGGAGATTCCTGTTCTAAAAGCCAGTGCAAGAATTGCAGCAAGACTTAATTACCTTTGCCCTCAGTTCTTCCCTGCCCCTGGTTTTTGGTCCCTAAAGCATCTCAACAACTCAAGCCCAGCCACCAGTTTATTAATTGAGGTTTGTCTTGACATCCCCAGTGGAAATTCTAGATTCTCTGGAGTTTATGAAATTCGTCTGAAAATGTTTATGCAACTGAATTGTTTATTTGGTTTTCTTCATCCAGGATCCTGTCTCAAGGTTTGATGCAAGTATATTAGCAGAAAATCTCCTCAAGGTATGATGACTTTATGCATTTGGCCAAATCTAATAACTTGTGTTTACAACTGTGAACCGCTTCTCCTTTCCCTTTTCTATTCTATCACATTCTTCCAATCTTCAGCACAATAAAGTGCCTTAAATTTTCCCTATTTCATAACATCATTATAAAATTGCCTTGTAAGAGGAAATTTTCAACTCTTCAGAAATTCAAGTTTATGTTGGAAACTGCCATATACTTGTGCTTTAAATTTTCTAATTTGAAACACCTCAGTTCCCATGTGAAGCTCAATTCAGAACAAGAAATGCATGTCCAAGTTTTCTTCTGCAAACTCTGATTATAAGCTTGAGGACTTGATTCCACTTATGTATTTTTCAATTCATTGTCCTTCCTCCTCTCCTCTCCCCTCCTCTCAGAGTGGGGGCCCTGTGCTGGCATCCTGGCCTTAGAAAATAAAAAACATTTGAAGCCATTGTCTGAAAGGAGACTTCTTTACTCGTGATACTTCATACTTCACTCGTGATACTTCATACTTCATTATCATGACATCTTTTTACTATCTATGTGAGAAAATTGTATTATGGAATGCATCATGCTTCTGTCCAGTTCCATTTTTCCTTATTTATGAATAACACGGTTGCTTCTTATGTGAGCATTGAGCAGTTCACTTTGCGTCCTCATGCTCATCTTGGATTGGACAAATCCAATGTTCCAAGTTTGATAGCTCCCTCATGTGTCATTGATGAGCTACTTGCGGAGATTCCAGACATTAAAAATGTGGTCCAACAAATTCGCCAGTTTTGGCATGGAACTGAAGAAACAAAAGGAAATATAACCAATGTCCAATATAATAAGGGTGTTATAGAAGAGCCATGGTTAGAAGGGAATTCTCTTCCTAGTTGTTTGGAAAACATAAGAAGGGATGACCTTGAGATTGTCCTTTTGGGAACTGGTTCATCCCAGCCTTCTAAGTATCGAAATGTTAGTTCTGTCTATGTTAACCTCTTCTCCAAAGGAGCTTTGCTCCTAGATTGTGGTGAAGGAACACTTGGACAACTGAAAAGAAGGTAGACCATGTGATATGATTAGATGTTACTGTTATCAGAGGTGACCTTATTTTTTTCTAACACAAGTTATTGGTGGTTGGTTGGGACAGATATGGTGTGGAGGGTGCTGATAATGCTGTGAAAAATCTAAGATGCATCTGGATTTCTCATATTCATGCTGATCACCACACTGGATTAGCAAGAATACTTGCTCTGCGACGTGATTTATTGAAGGGCACATTCCATGAACCATTACTTGTTCTGGGACCAAGGCAACTTAAGAGATTTCTAGTTGCATATCAAAGACTTGAAGATTTAGACATGCAGTTCATTGATTGTAGGAGCACTACTAAGGCCTCGTGGGATGCTTTTGGGAGCAATGGTGATGACTTGTCCCCAGGGAATCCAAGTGATATTGAGCATACAAGCAAATCTGCCCTGAATACTGAGTCAACATTATTTGCTAGAGGAAGGCCTATGCAGAGCTATTGGAAGAGACCTAGCAGTCCAATTGACAATGGCACGGCTTTGCCACTTCTGAAGAGCTTGAAGAGAGGTCTCAGAGAAGCAGGCTTAGATGATTTAATCAGTTTTCCTGTTGTCCATTGCCCTCAGGCTTTCGGTATTGTCTTGAAGGCATCAGAGAGAATCAACAGCGTTGGAAAAGTGATACCAGGGTGGAAGCTTGTGTACTCAGGTGATACCAGGCCCTGTCCAGAACTCTTAGAAGCTTCTCGTGATGCGACAGTTCTTATCCACGAGGCAAGTCATCAAACTCGATTCTAGTTAGTTACTTTCTTACAGTCCACATTGGGACTTGGTAGTCACGGGTTGGAGTCACAAAAAAAGCCTCTTTATGAAAACAAGAGTGAGGTTACGTATATATGACTCTTCAGCAGATCCCGCAAATATATGAGTCCCGTGCATTGAGACACCATTTTACAAAGCTTGATTCAAACTTAATGATAGTGCAACTAGCAATCAACAACTCAAAATTGATTTGCAATGCTTGCACGAGAATCATTGAGTTTTTTGTATATAGGTTAAGTGAATGGGTTCCTATTATCTCATTTTGACCAAATATCCATGAATTCTTGTGGCCTGCAAAATGGGTTTCAGAAATAAAAAAAAGGGGGGGGGGGCATACTTAATGCACAAGGCTCCCACCTATACACAACTTTACTCTTATATTTTCACAAAGAGGCTGTTTCCCTTGTTAGCTTTACCGAAACACAGAGCCTCGGCTTTCAGGGGTTTGAGAAATATGTTTTGTAAACGACTTTTAGTCAAGTAATTTCGGATAACATAATGCGTAACAAAATCCTTTGTTCAAAAGATATCAGGATGGCTATGATTGACTTGTTCATGGGAATTGCAGGCAACTTTTGAGGATGACTTGGTTGAGGAAGCCGTAGCCAGAAACCACAGCACAACAAAAGAAGCCATTGAAATAGGAGACTCCGCCGGTGCATACCGTATCATCCTGACCCATTTCAGTCAAAGATACCCAAAAATTCCTGTTTTTGATGATACCCACATGCATAAAACAAGCGTTGCTTTTGACCTGATGAGTGTTAATATTGCAGATTTGCCTGTTCTTCCTAGAGTGCTTCCATACCTTAAATTGCTTTTTAAGAACGAGATGACATCGGACGAATTGGACGATGTATTGGGTGCTATAAGTGCAGTCTCTTAATATATTATTGTGAGATTCTTTTTTTTCATTCTTTTTTTTTTTTTCCTTTTCTATTAGTTAGCAAATGATTTATTGATATTAAATATTAGAGATAGGGATAGTTATTTTTAAGAGAATTTTTGTTAAGATGGATTTAAGTATACTATTTTATTAATAACATTTAAATTGTAATATTTAGGCCCTTTGTTTTGCATCTTGGTTTTTGCAAAATCAGAGGTACTAAAATCAGAGTATGTACATTTTGAGTTTAAAATTTGAAAAAAAAAAAAAAAAAACCCACCGAGGTGCCATAAATTACGGAGTTTAAAAAGCACTCTCACCATTTGAGCCCATTCAATTTTTCAATAAAAAACCTGCTCGTGGCAATGCACAATCACACTAACAACATTATTCATATTCTATAAAAATATAGATTAAATATAGAGAGCAAAAAATGTCCATATCTTTTTTTATTCTTTATTTTTTTTTTCACTTACTAGTTGCAAACATTTAAAACGTGACAACTCAATTCTCGAAGGCAAGGCAAATAAATTCACACATTAATTAAAAGGAAAAATTTTGAAGTCAATATTTATTTAATTTAAACATAAAAAAAATAATAATACAGTATTAAGAATATTTTTATCTATTTAAACATAAATATAAGGTGTGTTACAATCTTTGTATTTTTTTTTTGGTAACCTTTAAAAGTATATCATCATTATATTTCCAAAATTTGAGTTTTAAAAAGTGCAAAATGAAAAAATTCAAATTTGAAAAATATAACTAAATATCTTTTAATCATCAGAGAAGATCAAGCAGCCAAAAAAGACCAAAAAGAAGAAAATACAAACCACACACGTCGGTGACTCACCCTCTCACCGGCCCCCATCTCAACTCCTCGCTGTCGCCGTTGCTTTACTGTCTCTCTTTTTCTCTCTCAACCTTTTACACCATTCCGCCTCACCAATCCTCTCTCTCTCTCTCTCTCTCTCTAGAAAAACCCTAATTCTCAGTCGATATCGGTTTTCGGACTCGGACCGCGACCCGATTTGTCGTCGTGAAAACTGAGATGGATTCGAGCAGGAGAGCGGTGGAGTCGTACTGGAGATCGAGGATGATCGACGCGGCGACGGCCGACGAGGACAAGGTGGCGCCGGTTTACAAGCTGGAGGAGATTTGCGAGCTCTTGAGGTCATCTCACTTCAGCATCGTCAAGGAAGTTTCCGATTTCATCCTCAAGCGCCTCGATCACAAGAGCCCCATCGTCAAACAGAAGGTTTTTCTTTTTCTCTCTCTCTCTCGCTCTCTCTGTTTCTTTTCTTTTTCTTCTTTTTTTTCTTGAAATTTAATTTCTATTTTTGGCGGTGTGCTTTAATTTTAATTTTAATTTGATTGGAACATTTGCTTCTCAAGAAATTGAGGTGAAATGGATGAATTGGATGTTGCATTGAGTTTTTGTGGATTGGTTCCGTGAATTATAATGACTTGGATATGATGCTCTCTCGCTGTCCTTCGGCGTTGTGCAGGCTCTGAGGTTGATAAAATATGCTGTTGGAAAGTCAGGTGCAGAGTTCAGGAGAGAGATGCAAAGACACTCGGCAGCAGTACGTCAATTGTTTCACTACAGAGGACAGCCTGACCCCTTGAAGGGTGATGCCCTTAATAAGGCAGTTAGAGACACAGCCCATGAGGCCATCTCAGCCATTTTTTCAGAGGAAAATAAGCCGGCCCCAGCAGGGAATATTAACAGAAGAATACAAGGTTTTGGGAACACAAACTTCGAACCGCCGTTGGAAGACAGAAAATCATTTCTCAGTGAGGTAGTTGGTATTGGGAGTGCATCCATCAAGCAGGGGCTGAACAGTTTCACACAAGGACATTCACTGAGGAAAAATGACAACGGAAGCTACAAGAGCCCCAATCTTCATAGGTCATTGACGATAGAAAATGAATATTCAGATGGGTATGAACCAGTTCGGTTATCAAATGAAATGCATGGCAGTCTTGGGGCTTCTAAAAATATTTCTGGTGGTCCTTGGGGTCAGGGCTCCAGAGGAAAGGATAAAGAAATAAACGATAGCAAATCCAGTTCAAGTGTTACAGAAATTAAGACTCGTGAGGAGAGGTTGTTGGAGACAATTGTAACAACTGGTGGTGTGCGTTTACAACCCACTCGAGATGCCATTCAAGCATTTTTGCTAGAGGCTGCAAAGTTGGATGCATTGGCTTTAAGGGATGCCCTTGAATCTAAGCTTCAACATCCCATGTGGCAGGCATGGTCTTTTGTCTGTTTGAACTCTAATATCACTTAATTCCCTCACTTATCCACACAGATACATGCACATACAAAGTTCATTGTGTTTTGGGTTGTTTTTTACTGGTGAACATTACTCATTTGCTAAAACAATTTGGGTGGATAGTCTAATGTATCATTTGTTTGAAATAGGTATAGTTTGGCTTATTTTGTGCTTGTTGGGAATTATTATTGGTTAGGTACGAATGAAAGCTGTTTGTGTACTGGAATCAATCTTGAGGAAAAAAGAAGATGAACATTTTTCGATCATAACTTCTTATTTTTGCAATAATAGAGATGTTGTGCTGCGATGTTCTGAGTCTCCCCAAGCATCTCTCAGGGAAAAGGCTAACAAGGTATCTCTGCTGCTTATAACATTTTTTAGCTTCTCTTTTTTCTTCATGTTGCATTTTGTAATTTTGTTCTATTCTTCCTCAATTCAACATATAATAAGGAATAAATTGTGTTTGCTTCTTCATCTAAGCCTTCCTTTCAAACCTTCAACCTTGGCATGCAACAATTCTACTGTTTTGACCAGCTTTCACAACATCTGTCATGAACTCGTACTTCTAATACAACCAGAAAAGCTTAATGTTAGCATATGGTTGACATGATTTCAATTTTCTTTGGGTTTGGAGGGATGCATTCTCTTGATGACATAGACTTTGGTGTTTGAGGAACAGGTGTTAAGGCTTTTGGATGGGGAACAGGTTAGTGATGCAGTGGGTTATTCAAAAATTTCATTAAAGGCAGAGACCACATCTGTTCAGTTGCCTGATTTAATAGATACTGGAGATTCAAATGATTTATTTGGAAATGATGAATCCATAGAGAATTTAAATGATCAGAACATATCAAGTCAGACAACACCAACAAGGCCTTTGATTGATGATTTATTTGGAGATAGTTTTGGCTCTAGTCCAAGCACTCGGGAACCAAAAAGTGATGACGATCCCTTTGCAGATGTCTCGTTTCACACTAATGAGGCTACAGTGGAAATAGATGATCTCTTCTCTGGGATGGCTTCTGATGATAATCTAGTTGCTAATGGGAATCATGCAGCAACACATAAACTTGGACCTGAGCTATTTGACGTTTTTGGGTCCAGTTCTGAACTTCCAGAGAAGCAGAATAATCATAAAAATGAAATTCATGGTTTAATGTCTGGTCTATCAATTGATGAAAAAGCCTCAAGAATCAAGCAGCAAGAAAGCTCTCCTGGTCTTTTAGAAAGTATCTTCTCAAATTCCAGTAGTCACCCCAGTCAGGTCTCAAATGATGCTTTGAGTGGCATACTTGGCTCTCAGTTGTCTGGAGGAAATACAAACCAAATTCTTTCCTCTGGGACTGCACCATATAATATGTCACCGGGCATGATACTGAATCCAGCATTTCATTCTCAGCCAATAAATTACGCTGCCATGGGAAACTTTGTTGCTCATCAGCAATTTCTCGCTGCAATGTCCAACTTCCAACACCTAAGTAACCTGAATGCCCAAAATGCCGGTGTTAATGTGGATGGATATTCTTCACCTATGCCAGATATTTTCCAATCAAATTTTCCAAATCAAGCTCCAACTTCAATGATGAACAGCTCAAAGAAAGAGGAGACCAGAGCATTTGATTTTATATCAGTGAGTTTTTAGTTCATGCACTACATCTTTAGCTCTCGTAATGTCTTATATCTAAGGATTTCTTTTGAAGATATAAGACGAAGCCCAAATGGCACACATCATTATAACTCTTGGTGTTCAGTGTTGTGAGGACCTGAGGATCCTTAGTGTGTTTTTGCTCATGGTAGGCTTTTACAGAAGTGACCCTTGTGATGCAATTTGAAGAATTTTGGTAAATTTTCTATTTTCCTGTTTCCTCTTTTCAGATTAGCCCTTGTCTCCTAAATCCTATTATAATCTTTTGGAGAAGTTTAATTGTACAACATAAGCCACTTCAGTTGCCACAAGGTCTATCCTACTAAAATGCTTTTAGTCCTCCTTATATTGTGCATCCTACGGCAGTGCCCCCTAATTTATCATTGTGTGGTGTTCATCTCTGCCTCTAGACTGCACTATACATAACCTTTCTTCTCATGCATCATCTTATGTGTTATTTTCTTTTTGGCCCTATGATATCTTAATTCTTAACCCAGCTTTTTAAGTATATTTTTTCTGCAATAAGTTTACGAATTGCCCCCAAAACTGATCCCTGCAACATAATTATGAATTTCTTCATGTGATCTTGCCTTTTTTTTTTTTTTTTTTTTGGCTCTTTTCAATGCTAAAGCAATTTAGTGATTATTTCTGGATTTTTTTCCCTGATAACTGTATCAGTACCATCTCTCTTTCTTGCAGGATCATATCTCAGCAAACCATGATCCAAAGAGAGTGGTTTAAATCTATGCAGTGACATGATTGAGCTTAAGGACCCCCTTGGTGTTTAGTCATGATGCATGTTTATTTGAGACTTGCACATTGAACTAGGTTATACATTCTTTATGAATAATGTGGTCTCATTTTGACTACATCTTCCTTGAAATACAATTGTGAGCCTGAGGAATGTGCGTGTAGAACCGAGAACTGGATTCTGTACTTGAGATGGAGAGAAAAAGTGTTGTACCTATCTCTTTTGATTTGCCTTGGTAATGCAAGCTTCAATTGTATGTTTCCCCTATATTTAAAAGGTGCTCATATTTCTTGCTTTTGTATGTCCCTGCCCACCCTGAACCTTTGTGCTTGTGTTTATAGTATTTTGAGCAAAAAGTTCATCGAAAGAACAATTTCTTCCTTTCTGTTCTGGAACATTCTTTGCCATGTTTTTTGATTTGTCATTCCTGCTGTTTGTAGTAATCTGATGAACAAGTTTATTCTCTTTGCCTTCTTTTAACATTCAATGAACTAGTTAATTTCTTTTAACATTCAATGAACTAGTTAATTTCTCCAGAGCCACTCTTCAAGGGCTTTGCCTGATGAACACCTGCAATCATCTTTGTTGATGTAAAATTTTACTACTCTTCTTGCTGGAGGAAAATAGCAGATTACTACATGGCATGCTCGGACATCTCTTGTTTATCACTACCAGTTTGAGGCTTTGGGCGCTGGTCTGTGACATCACTTCTTGGAGCATGTGCTTACTCAGGCATACTTGTGAACAGAACTCTTTCTGCTTCCGGGCTTAAGTTACAGCTACACAGGGTTGGGCACAAAGCCCTGATTCCTTAAGCAATTGATACTATAGTTAGGTAGGAAAAAGGGGTAGATAAGTAGATGAACTTTCAGGATACTATATGTTTGGAAATAATTTGAGAAAGGTACAGACGAAGAAGGGCGAGCCTTATTACTGGTACTTCATTATGATCCCAAGGTCACATATTTGAATCGTAGAAATAATCTTCTTGTGAAAGCAAAGACCTTAAAAGGTACAAGCTCTGACCTTCCTGTTTCCCTCGATCCATTTTGTCATTTTTTGTGTACCTTCAGCATGGTACTTGGACCAGAAGTGGGTTCCCTAGATTATCCTTGGATTCTGCAGTTCCTCATGAAATTAGCTTATCATTTCATAATGATGAAATCTTATTTTCCAGTTATAAAATGCTATGAACAACATTAAATTTGCTGAAGTGATAACTAGACTTATGGGAACTAATGGAGGGATGAAATTCTGAAGATCATCTGTAGTTACAAACTTATAGTTACATATGGAAAGGAAATGCCCATCAAACTATATCTAAAAGTGGCAAACAAGTGGGTGAAGTATTTTATATATATATATTTTTTTTTTTTTATTTTTTTTTTTATTTTTTTTTTCAATTAATATGTCTTGAGTGGATTAGGTTGGATTTTACCACCTCTAACCATACCCTTAGAGATACAATAGTTTACACGTTATATACAATCAGACAGACTAGCTAGTGGAAATTCTAGGACAAGGGTCTCAACATTGCTTGGGATAGGCTTAGAGGCATGCAACAACCACTTACACTAGTCTAGATGATGGCCCTTCAGGGCTGCCTTTAGAGGGCATATTATCGAGGTTGCTCTGCGACCAAACTTCCCTCTTCTGGGTTCTTTTGAACTGTTTCACAGCATCCAGTCGCTCACAGCAGTATGGGGAAGGCATCTAATTGCATCAAAAGAGAATGAGACGTGTTTAGCAATACAGGTAAATGGAAAATGAAAAATATAGCAGCTAGACGAACCAAAAATGGCGCGTATCTCTTGATAGCAACAACAATGGCTGCATGGCCCACTGGAGACAGCTGGTTATCATGAAGCATAGGCTTAAGTCAGTTCTCTCATTAATGGCTTACTCCTGTTTATATGAACTTTTAGTCGTTTATCTGATTCATAAAGGTAAACTGTGTATGTACGTGCATTGTGCACCTGCGCCACTATGTAATAAAGAAAGACCTAACTTCTGTAAAACTAGAGTGTTCTAATGCACGACATTTTCACGCTGTAGGTTCTCGAGAAGAATAAAATGTACACTCTTACCTTTCTTTGCACAAAGAGCTTGTTTTGTCAACTCAAACTTGTGACCTCTGAGTCACAATAGAGTAGCATAACTGTTACGACAAGAATTTTCTTTCAAAGATCCAACTAGTGTAGGCAACTAAATTTTACTATGAAGAGAAATGGCATGTGCATAATGGTGACTGAAACAAGCAATTGTTTTAATCAGCAATTAACTGGACAATCTCAAATGGTTGAACTGTTAGTTGACTATGTATATGTAAAGGATATGAAACTTTGTGTGGGTTCAGAAGGATTCATCAATCTCCAATTAGAAAAAGCCATCTACTTCCAAAGTTACAGATACCATTTCAAGGGAGACAGAATGACCATGGCATGAAATTATTTCAGGGCTTTTCTTAGGCCTAATTTTCAATCAGTAATGAAATCATTTCCAAGCTCCCTAGATGTCTTCACATAATATAGACAATTGTAGACGGTCATTTAAAAGAAGGAATCATTGTATGGACTCCAGTAACCATGACAAAGGATTGGAAGTCACAACCTTGGACATTATGGGACAGCTACTGCTAGAAAAGTATTGCTGTGCTAATTAACAATAGAATGGTCTTGTGTGATTAAGTAGACTTGTCTATAACTTTAGTGGGTGAGGCGTGGGTGAGGCATGGTTTGATAGATGTAAGTTCTTACAGGGAGTATCATTAGAATTGGTACTGGGATAAGTGCAGCAATGTCACTTAGTACTTTCTTTAACTTTCTTCTTTGCCTCCTTGAAAGTTTTTGGCCGTGCAATTGCGCTAAGAGCAACTTCACAGCATCCATGATGTCTACAATGAGTAAATGGCTTCCCATCCATAGATCCTTCAAAAAGATCCAACGAGCAATATTAGTACTAAAGCATCCAAAATGTGACATGCCTTTGCTGGTAGTCTAGAAGCGTGGTTGAGCTTACAGTGCTTTTAGATACAAATTTAACACTACATTTCTTAAGGGGACCATCATCTGCAGGTTTCAACTTTGTTGTGTTGGGGGAGATATCTGTAAAATTTGCTGCTTCTGTTCCTGCAGAGCTGCTTGTCTGCTCTCACAGGTAAGATAAACAACAAAAGAAATATTTGAGATTAGTGTAATAGAATATCCACTTACTTTACAGGTCTTTTTTTTTCTCTTTAATGATAGTGACCTGGAGGTTATAGATTCGAATTGTAGAAATAGTATCTTTATGAAAAAACAAAGATGAGGCTGGATTCCCCTGACCCACAGTGTGGGAGTCTCATGCACTGGGAATTCCCCTTTTTCTGTTTGTAGAACCACTGGTCCTTTTATCCCCAATGATTCAATTAACTATGCCTAGTTTCTTGTGCAACATCAGCTCAGTTCTATTGGTATCTCAAGGTTCTAGATTCTAACTGCTTGATATTCTAGTTCTCATGGAATAATCTATGATGCCAACAACCAGAATCAGTGCTTCTTTAATGTTTACAATGAAAGGTCATGGTACAAATTTATTACTCCAAATGTCTATACTGGTTCATCTATTAAGTATACATTAACCATTTAGAGTTTAATGAACATAGCAATTGCTATGTTCTGGGGGCCTTACCTTTTGTAGTTCATTGCTCTGTTGAAATTTAGCTTTTATGCATCCCTGTAGTACCAGTTGCTTTGGTCTTTGTTGTGCTTCCAATGCCACAAGCAACTTTTCTGTATCCTTTGTTTCTACAGACAACCATTGGTCAGCAGGCCCAGCCTCTGGAGTATTTAGCAGTTCACTACTGGAAGAATGCCATGGAGGCATAACTTTTAGCGTCATCAAGGTAGTTCACATTCAAGTGTGTTGAAAAGCAAGATTTAGTTCAATATGAACAGCATACCAAAATCGCCAATCATATGCTGCCAAGTAGTGGTCCATACATATGGTCAACAGGCTCTGGCTGAAAAATTGGAAGCGCTTTGCTTTAAAAATCAACAGGTCACGTACAAGACAGAGATTTCCAATGAATAACTTCATTGCTCAAGTTGAAATGTGTTTGGATACCTCTGGAGCAAGAATGCTAGTGATTCTGCATCAATGAAATGTTGACTTGACCTGCTGAAGTGTGCAAGGCCGGAGAAAACATCATAACAAACAGTGAACACTCTGGACAAAATCATCTCTTTCTCTGCCTGAATTGTGTGCTGCTTGGACCGTTTTCTCTCTTGGTTGCTCGGAGACAAATGTGCAGGATAAAAATCAAGCCATCCAATTTCATCAATCACCATCTGAAAAGACGAGCTCACTCATCAAGTACATTGGCATTGTGTCCAAAATACAATCATGGCAAGAGCCTACCTCCATGAAACACTGGTATGACGATACATGAGCCAGTTGAGGGTAGATAAAAATGCAACCACATTCCAAGTAACTGCACACAAGGTATTGTGATCTCTCAAAAGATTTACATTGAGAATAAGGTGAACATTCAAGGCTGCTTAAGAGCTTTAAAGTTACCTCAGAAAATCCTTTACTGGCTCAACAAGATCCTCAATGCCCATTCTTGATAGGTATAATCTAGTCTTTCTCCCTAGATATGCAAAAAGTCCAATAGTAGCCAAACCATCTGCCTCAACCTGTTCAATTATGTAAGAAAGACCCATCTTTTGCATTTATTACTAGAGAAATGAAGCATTACTTACTAATTCCACAACTAATGCATATCTGCAAGAGCAGTTCATTGGGCAGACATTGTAAATATGCAAGAGTTTCAAGTCATTCAAAATATGATCTATGAACTCGTTTGGACCAGATATTTGAAGCTGTAATCGGACTCTGAATCAGTGCAAATATGTCTTTCCAAATCTAGAATGCCTCTACTGTAAATGAGTTGTATGTATTTCTATTCAATATTTCCAAATGAAATATATGATTAATTTCCACGATCTGCAAAAGAACAATGACCAGAAGATGTTCTTCATGTAACACATAACTGACCTTAAGGGGGTGCCCCATAACCTCAAATTCTTTTTCAAATGCTGCAGAGAGTTTTTTCTGAGCCAATCCAATCCAGAATTCTGTCTCTTCAGCATTGTCACAAGGCAGAACCTTTGCTCCAAAATGACACAGGAAGTTCAGTTCAAATCCTGCCTCAGTTGCTAATTGGTGTAATGTTTCCACCGTTACAAGACTGTATGAAAGATCCATAAACTCCACTAGTAGATCTTCCCATGGTAATGTGCACGAGGGACAGGAAACTCTTCGAGGACCCAGTTTCCCAATAGCAGCACAGCAGCTTATTGCTACAACAATTCCTGCAACACCACTGAATGTGCATTTCTTTGAGCAAAAGATAAGACTTGGGAATTACATTTTTAAAAAAAAATGTACGAAGCTAATAACAGATAATTTGTTTTAAAGACCTTCCAGCATAGTCAGCAGACCATTTCTTCAGCAAGGGAGTGAGATAATCTCCTATACGAGGTAGTTCTACAACTCTAAACCATTGAACTAATTCTGCATGCTTCATGCTCAATTGGCTTTCAATATACTCCTCCAGTGTGTTTATTCTTGGGGTCAAGCTGAAATAAATGAAATGGAAAAGGGATAAAAAATAGCAAATACATTTATTATTAGTTTCTACAATATGCAAACAAAGTAGTAAGAAGTGAAATAATCTCTCGAGTTTGTTTTAGCAAGAGGGTAAAGCTTTGTGTACTGGTATTATACAGGAAATGGATCTGCACTAATTTTCAGCTTCCATAGGTCTATGTATTAAACTGTTTTGACTGCCAGGATTATATCTGTTTGAACGAAAGTATCACGTACATTTCTATAACTGGGGATTGCTTGTCGTGACGATCATGCAAAAGCAATATCTCTACTTCAATTGTCGTTCTCAGCAAAGCACAAACAGCTACCTGAACAGTGATATACATCAATAGATTTTGTTCTAAGATTCGTAATCTCCAAATGATTCAAGCAAATGCTCCACCTGTATTCTAATGATAATCTAAGGTAATATTCGCTAAAGGAAAAGATGAACGAAACATGACTGATACACTGCACGGGAAAATGAACATAGAACACCGGCCGTAGCAACAATAATTCTGGTTAAGACACAAAACATAATTTGTGTGGTATTTAGCTATGGTGCATACCTGATAAGCAATACGTTTATGCCATTCATGGACATCCTTCCCGTTCCAGGCCATTGCAACCTCTGCACCACTTCCTGCTAGTCCAAGTGATTTCACAGCAACTGAAAAGCTCTCAGCGGCTTCATGCAATGCCCATACTAGACAATTTATACGATCAAACTGCAACTCATCATGATCACTATTAGCTTCAGCCACAGCAGTTTCATTTTGACTATTGATTTGCTCAAAAAGAGCTGCTGATGATACTGCTCTCAAAGAAACACAATTTGAAGAAGCTGACTGCGCAAATAAATATCCAAATGAAATATTTTTTTTAGGAAGAAGAGAATTCCCAAGCCTCATTTCCTTTAATTTTGACCAGTTGGGGGCTTCACATTTGGCCTTTGGTTTGCTATCTGATCCAGAAGACTTCCTGTGACAAGAAGGAAAAATCAATCAATGATCAAATTTTCTCGTCATAATTACAGGAAGAATTTGAATGGCACAAGCAAACAGAAATATATGATTCTTAGCTTGTATAAGTGTGCCTGTGCTTTTAACTTTTAGACAACAGACAGCACTTACATCAGGCAGATTGGATTGGCCAGCTCCAGAGACAAATGGGAAGCCATGGATGAACAGGGCAAAAGTGCTAGTGAGGGAGAGAGACAAGGAGAAGAGGAGAAAGAAAAGAAAAGAAAATATGAAGCTATAGACTTTTTATAGGTGGAGGGCTGTTGAAATCACAGCTTTGGAGGCAGACAGACAGAGGGAGAGAACAGATAGTGTCCTGATCCCTTAGTTCGTGTCTTTGGATTCGTCTCCCACCAGCTGTCTTACTCTTGGGGTTGTTAGGAGCTCAAGGAGTTTGCTTTGGATGATAGACACCATATTTAAGCCGCTCAAGTCCTTTTTACTTTTTAATGCGGAGTTTACAATGAATGCTGTCTCATTAGATCTTGAAAGGGAGGATTGCAGATAAGTTTGGATTCCCTATCATTAGAAGAAGACAAGGCAGGTAGTGATTTCTTGTTTTTGGCAAAAAGTGAAGAACAAGAAAAGGCCCTTCTGACCTTGTCCTCGGGGAGTATTAGGGGGAACCGTACTGAGGAGTTGCAGGGCACAGGGAGACAGAATTTAGTTATAAGGAAGCTTTTGTATGAAGTCATTAACTCAAGTGACGTACCTTGGCTTGAATGGCCAGATTTGATTAATTTAGCAACCCTTTGAATTGTAAGATTAAAATCGTATGTAGACAACTAATGAATTATGTATCAAATAACCATACTTGTTTTTTAACAAATAGTTGCTACCTTTTTTCTTTTTCCTCCAAATAGTTGCTATGGTAATGAATAATTGGTGGACTTGAGAAGACGAGCAAAGTGATTCAAAGTCAAGCCCTTACATTCTTGAGCAAAGTAGCATCTTTACACATTTGGCTTGAAGTACACAGGGAAAGTGCATAGGGGCATTCTCTTCGCAAATGTCATTGCAGTTTGTGTTTAGACCTTTCTTTATTGTAATCTATGATCAGAATGAAATGTGTACCAGTATAATGAAAAAGAAAATCCCCCCTCAACTATCATAAAGCACATGTCGAACTTCTCAAATTTTTGGTCCTTACTTCTGAACATCTTAGTGGCCGGTTCAAATTCTGTTATTGATCCTCTCATCCATCATTCTTCATTTTTCCAGTGGTTTGCATTTCAGATTCCTTTCCAAACCCAAGTTCTGACATGTCTTGCTTTGCCATCAAGTTTCTGCTGGATACAAGGGAGAAATCTGTTGGTAAGACACCTCTGTATGTCCAAGAGACTTAAAGAAATGCAAATAATAGACCACTAACTGAAAATGGGAACAAACATATTGCTGACAACATAATGCCACTTTATTTTATCAAATCCATGGCTAAACATAGATCCACACTGTTCATCAATTACCCTATAGCAGCTATAATGCATGACTAACTACAACTATCAGGCTCTCATATACATTTTACAGCACATACAGAACCCTCAGAAACTTGATGGCCACCTACAGAAAAATTCAAGATTTAATTAAAGAACAACACACATACTTGTGTCTATTCAGAATAGAAACAACACATACAGAAAAATTCAAGATTCGATTAAATAACAACACAAATACTTCTATCTATTCAGATTATGCTGCTTTTAACCTTCCCCTTTCTTCCTGCATACTGTTGTAAATTTATGGTTTTGGATACAACTGTTTTCTAGTTTCTTTCTTCTCTACAACAGTATCCCAAGGTTGTTTTATATTATTTTAATAGGACAAAAATCAAGGGAAGCTGCCCCTCACAACCTGGTACAATGTGTAAACACAATTACATATAAATGTATCATGAGTGAAAGGATAAGAACTTCTACAGCTATTGGTTAGCAATAACTAGTCAAGTCACCCAGTTTCAAGACAATCATTTCTTTGATATTAGAATTTGACCACAATCTAAATGCAACTTGGTGTGCAAAAACCAAAAATAAACAACAGGCATACTAGAGAGCATCGAAAGACTTACTTTTCCATACGACATTGCAAGTACTTTTTTGATAAGTGCTTACATCTTTCAGATTTGTGGCCAGAAGATTTGAGACAATTGAGATAGCCTTGCTTTTCCTAAGAACAAAAACGAAATTAGAGAAAAGGAGGGCAGTGAAGAAGAGATAGAGCAGATCACAAGCCGGTATTTAAACAATTCAAAGAAATTTTCTCCTACTGCATATAAAACTTCTAATCAGTCACCTAATGGAGACTCCAAGGGAACACTACCAAATCACATTCGTGCATGTGGTCCAAAGGGAAGATTCCTTTTTCTGGTGGCACTGGTCGCAGTCCCCTATTTCCACCAAATGCACCACCTGCCAGGAAATGGAAAGAACCCATGAAATAGTGCATCCTAAAGTCACCCCCATTTGCTCAATTCTTTGAATTTTTAAAAGAACAAAATATTCGTGTCTATTAGGAAATGCAAAGACAGTTAATCGTGAACAGTTTGATAGATTGAAGAGAACAGTGCATGAAGACAACTCATAAACACCAGTTGGGTAATTTAAAGCTACTAGAATGTTCAGCTTTCGCACCATAAAACTGATATTATGCTCTCAGACAATGACCCAAAATAATAACTCGTTCTTTTCGCCAATTGACATTACACAGGAACTAACAATGTAATCTCAGAAAAAAAATTAAATACCCAAAAGCTCAAAATCTAAACTTGATTTCATCCTACACTTAAAATCAATAGCCCATCACCATCAGAACACATAAAGGTTCAATCTTTTTGCAAACCCATCATGCTTTAAGGAAGCAATAAGTAAACATTACAAAAAAAAAAAAAAAAAAAAACACACACACACACATAACAAGACATGGGCCATGTGTTTAAGTGACTTCATGAGAGATTGTGCTATATTGGGTCTTGAAACAACAAAAACCAGCAAATAAAGACTGAGAAGAATAAGAGTTAGATTGTCTAAATTGAGAAGTTTAAGGAAGACAACAAAAAAAAAAAAAAAACAGAGAAAGTTACCTGCACTCATTTGGGCTCTGAGTCTGTGATGCTCTGCTTCTGGCTTGCAGGGAGGGTTCTGGTCTGCATTTGGGGATTTCGGTCACAAGCTTCCGGGTCGGGTCACATGGTGACCCTCGCTAGGTCCACAGCATTCCTAGACAAAACCAATCAGATGTCCACACGTCATCACTCGTGCTAGTGCCCCATCAACAAGTTGCCAAATGAAATTCTTCTACTAGACTATATATATATATATATATATATATATAGACTAATTAGCTCATATTACAAGAAGAAAAAAACATTTAATCAAAAATATAATTAAGCAGTTAAGTCGCATCCAAACTAAACAAAACGAGGAGGGAAAGACAAAAATTTTCAAAAGAAAAATATCAGTTAAAAATATTTTATTGAATTATATGAGAACTAAAAAAAATTAATTATATTTTTATTATAAATAAATAAAATAAATATTTTATTGTATTATTTCTTTATATTTATTGTGTGTTTTAATAAATACTGTTATATAATAATATTTTTTTAAATTGCTATATAGGGTGTGAATAAATAGTCGCATTTTGTTTTTTTTTTTTTTTTGTTAAAAGTTTTACTGAGTTATTTTTATAAACTTTATATTATTTTCTAAATTAAAATTAAAAATTTTAATTATTAAATAATATAATTTCATTTGTAAATAATGATTGAACGGAAGGGCTTGCATGGGCTGCAATATGATAACGAGAAAAAAAAGTTGGTCCAGAATTTGGGTACAGAGTCTGAAGGGTTCATGAATACATAGCTCTGGATGGCCAATAGACAAACGATATGGTCTCAACCGAACCAGCCCAAATGGGTTTGAGTCGCCCAATCTCCCATTGAGAAAAAAAAAAAAAAATCAAAAAGTTATAACTACAAATAATAATAATATTATTATGTAAATTTTTAATTTAATTTTTATTTCTTAAAAATAAAAAATAGAAAAATTTTGAATAAAATGATGATTAAAAAAATAAATATAATTTTCTGATATATTTTTTATTATTTTGATTGTGTGAATATCAATTTAAAAGATCATAAATTTAAATTAAATATATAAAATTTTTATATATATAATTTTTTTACTATATAACTTATAATATACTAAATTTTTTAATAAATTAAAAAAAATAAAAATTAATTTGAACTCATAATTTGAACATTGATTTACACTACAAAGATCTCATTCTTACTTTGTTAAGTAAAGTCATCTCCCATATTATAATATATATTTGTTTTTGTATTTTTTAGAGATGTGTTTATCTGCACATTGTTGTAATTAATATGAGCTGAAATGTTTCTGAAAAATTGTAAATATGGGATGACATATTATAAATAGATTGTTTTTTTTTTTTTTTTTGAACTCTATAAAAATTCATCTTTTAATTTCAACATTGGTTTAGAAGGCAGATATCATTCTCACTTTTGTCAACCAAGCCCTAGTCTTAATCCTAATTATGCTTGATTTTAACCTTTATTTAAAGATTTTAACTTAACTCTATATATATATATATATTTTTTTTTCTTTTTCTTTTTATTTTTCAAGTTCGGGGAGATTTTGAAGGAGGGGGTAGATTAAAGACTTTGAAATTTGACCATTTGGGCAGTAACCAATAGGTATTGAACTACCAGTTCAGCTACATAAAACTCTCAAAGACTGAGGAGCCCTAAACATAAAACCCCAAAAGAAGCTTCTAATTTGAGATTCATTAATCAATTATCAATCCAAACTTTCAACTGTTTCCAATTTGTGTGTTATTGACTAGCATTGATTGATAATATATTTCTGTCCTACACCTCAGACAGGAGAGTACATTCATACAACTCACAACCTACTCAATCTCAAGTCAAAATGTGACTTCTTTTCTTTTCTTTCCTTTTTTTTTTTTTGTGTAACATTTGTCTGCTAATAATGTAGTTTGCTTGTTAATGAACAGTGTTTTCCCTTTTTATTTTTGGTGTAAAAAAATAAAAAAATAGAAGTAATACTAAAAAGGATTACACTAATTATCCCGCATAATTAGCGGAACTACTATATTGAACTGACAGCTTTTTTGTTCCATTACGCCATGGATGGCCGTGCCCAACACGTTTAAACTACATACTACTACAAGCAAGCAACCTGAAAGTTCATTGGGAAAGTGAAATTGCCCCTACGGGGATGTCAATTGGGCATTGGTCCGAAGCCAGAAAAAACTCCAGTTGTTTAGAATATCTGGATAATCAATCCAACCTAATCGATGTCAGTTTCATGCGAGCACATACCTACTGAGCCTGTAAACTGGCTCGGCAAGCACCAGTTTAATAGCCATGTGAGGAATTGGTTCACCCGGTGCGTTTAGTTTTAAAGTGAGTTGTGAAAGAACGATGTAAGACAAAAGATTGTGAAAAAGAAAAAAAAAAACTATATATATATATATTTTTAGATAGATTAAAAATGGGTTAGAGAGAAAGTAAATAAAAAATATTAAATATAGTGAAAAGTAGAAAAAGAAAAAATTAATCATGTAAAATGATATTTGTGCCTACTAAAGATTTTATTATAAGAAGGGACCCCAAAAAAAAATAAAATAAAATAAATATATATATATATACAAATATAATAAAATTACATATAAAAATAGTTACAATCAAATTAACCCTTCAAAATTCCGGCTTTTGTCGCATTTTCCCCAATTTTCTCGCCGTTTTGGTGAGGGAGTTTCCTCGGAGGCCCCACACGAGCTTTCGCATAACTTTCTTTCCCTCCCACTCCCCGTTTCTTTTCTTTTTTTCTTGTTTTTTCCCTTTCTTTTCTCTCACATGTTTTTCTGACGCTCCAAACAAGCTGTTAATAACCAACTAAATAGACCGTCATCAAGTTTAGACCTTTGATTCAAAGACAAGGTATGTTAAAAAAAAAAAAAAAACAAATGGCTTGGTTTCCTTTAGACCCCCTTTTTTTTATAAAAAAAAAAAAAGACAAAAGGAAAGAGAAAATATAAAAACAACCTATAATGACATTAAAATACTCCTACAAAACACCATCTCAATGATATCCACTTGAAACAGCTGACCAATGGCCGAAGGAGGGGAATCCCAGTACCTCGCATCATTACCCCCTTGCCATCATGTGCGGACAAGTTAAAAATTGCACTATAAACGCACATGAAAAATGAAGTACATATATTATTTTTTTATTTCTTTTTTTTTTCTATTATACAAAATTCATTAGGCTAAATAGTGTAATTCAATCCATAAATATTCTATAATATTGTGAAACTTCAAATTTAGATATTTAAATTTTTATTTCAAAATATCTTCTTAAAATAAAATTTAAAATTATTTATTCAAATTTAATAAATAATATATTTATACTTTTCACTCAATAATTAAAATTTTAAATTATTTATTTTCTTAATATAATATTAGAATATATATAATTTAGAAATCATGAATTCAAACTATATTATTTTAATTTTTTTGATTAATTGTATATTTCTATATATAAAAATAATTTGTACTTTGTTTACACTTTTAACTTAATAAATTTACTCTTAGAAAATAATATTAAAGTTTAATTATATAATGCATTTTGAAGTATTACTCAACAACTTAAGATGTTTGTTTGCCATATTTCTTGAAAATAACATTAATGTGTATATTAAGTATTCTATTTGATGTTAAACCATCTCATGTTTTTAATAATTGAAATTAAGTTTGAAACTTTTAATTTAAAAGATTAAATTGTTAATTACAAAAGTGTTACAAATGTTATATTTAGCCACTGTATTCTATTTTTTAGTAATTTAAGTTATTTATAAGTTCAAAATATTGTTATAAGTTAGAAATTTATACCAACTAGAATTGGGTTTCTTAATTGAGTTTATGGAGACTGTTTACAAAAAATTCTCATTGATTTAATTAAAACAAAATATTAGGAAAGATTTATGATAATTGTTGCACATAAAAGGACACGAGATTTCCTTAGTTTTGTAAAGTGATAATAAGTACAAAAATCTATCACTTATGATATTTTAGTTAGTGATTTAATATATGTTTTCTTTTTTATTAATTCTTAATTTGAATTTTCTCATTGTAATCTGTCCCATAATAAATGGAAATTTATGATAAGAGCACAATATTGGGTTATAAACTTATTAACATTAAGGTGGAAGGTGGGGAAAACTTACTTAGATCCAATAATATTTCAATACTGGGTCTTCTTTATGGGGGAGGTTGAATGAAAACATCAACAAGTGATTCACCTTAACCTATAGATGTGAATCTATTAATTTCCAAGATACCTAAGAGTGGGGATGAACAGATTTGTAAGGACACATACTCATAAAGTATATAACACGTACAAATAAAAACAATTACAACATGTACAGTAACAACAAGTTTTAGAATCTATTGATAATGAATTCCACCAACTCAGAAGATGAATCTATAACTTACAAGTTTTAGAATTTTATTAATTATTTATCTCTTGTGTTGAATTTTGATGATTTTATTAGAATAAATAAATTTAGTTCTAAATTAATAATAATTATTAATTTAATAAAATTCATTTAGAGAAAAGTAAGTATAAGTCAAAAAAATTAAAATATCAGCATATTCAAAATACTTCTTTTTATGACAGAGGATCTTAATTTCTTATTGTCAACTTAAGGATGAGTTTTTTTCAAGTAAAAATGTCTAATGTAGGATAAGATATGAAAATTATTTCTTATTGTCTTACAAATTATATTGTAATTTTTATTATTTTTATTTTATAATTTATTTATTTATTTATAATATTTTAACTTGATAAAGAATTTTAGTGTCTAATTTTATATTCAAATTTAGAGATTTTAATATATATATTTACTTACTTTTTTATTAATAAATATATTTTAAAGTTAATATAAAATTTTATATTAATAGTTTAGTAAAAGAATTATTTTACTACTTTTCTTAGAAATTTATTTTTTAAAATTTAATTAAATATTAATTTTATTTCTACTAAACATTGCGTCATCGCGCAACCTCGAGTTTGATTTGATTCTATGTTTTCCACTTTTTTAACATTTTGTTTTTTTCCTTGTTAATGTGTTCGCTAGTTGATGATAACCGTTCACCAACCCTACTTAATAACGAGGGACGTTGATACACGGGTGACCACCCTATGGCTTGGGCCACTTTGGGCTCATAGCAACAACAGTGATATTGATGAGTAATGGCTTTCATGGTGGTGGCTGGCCATGGTAGCGGATGTCGTTACTGTAGAACCTTCATTAACCCAACGGTTGGCTAGAGGAATCGATTGAACTAACGTGATTGTTGTTGTTTATTGCACTCAGGAGGCATCCAAAATCTTCTCACCCCAGACTCATATAAATCACAACAAATTCTTTCTTTGTATTTTTTTTTTTTTCTTGGGTTGGCTTTCTATATATAAGTATACGGAGAAAGCGAACCCCCCCCCAAAAGAAAAACAAAAAGAAAGATATACCATATCTTGTCATTTGTCATCAAATGAGGATGCATTTGGAGATGAAATCTCGATAGATGCACGTGCCAGAAACATTTTTATATAATAGAGGGAGATGTCAAGTCCAATTGCAGAGAAAAATGCCCGTAGTGTATTAAGATAATAATCGGCATACACGATATACACACACAAACTTTTTTTTTTTTTTTTTTTTTTGGTTGTAGTTTAAGTTCAATGAATAGTTTAATGACAACCTTTACAAGAAATTATTGAATATAACTTACTAACCACTCATTACTATAAGTTTTTGTGACGAAGGTTCGATTATTGAGATCATAATCCAACAACATAATTCTTAAAAATTTCTTGGCATTGACATTAATGAGTTCCTTT
Organism: Bruguiera parviflora; assembly: GCA_019804595.1. Lineage (NCBI taxonomy): Eukaryota > Viridiplantae > Streptophyta > Magnoliopsida > Malpighiales > Rhizophoraceae > Bruguiera > Bruguiera parviflora. The sequence goes on along the minus strand of CM034061.1, from coordinate 3,560,285 downwards.
TCTTTTTAGTTCATTAAACGACTTATGGAACCTTAAATTACTCTATACGGTAGATTTTTTTTTTTTAATTTTTTATAATAAACTCCTCATTTTGTCTTAACATTGGAATAGGAGACTACAGGGGTCTAGACTATTAAGCATTGAAGTATTCCCTCGATGACGTGGATGGGTTGTTTTTAACTGCGCCCTGAGAACACTGGATAAAGTACATACAAAAGGACATGTGATATCATCTTTAACTATAATGCAAAACAAAATCAAGATGAATTTGCCAAGAACTTTATCCATTTTCCTATCTTTGCTTTAGCCTCCAACTTTTTGTGTAGAATCTAAGGAGATTGCGCCCATGTTTCCACTTTACCATTTGCGCCAAGACAATAGAACTGTAATTAACAAAGAGTGATAAAAATGATCATTATTAGTATGTCATACATGCAAATTGCAAAGAGATAGAAAAAAAATTTAAAAAAAATAAAAAAAAAATATATATATATATGGAGGCAGATAAAATAAAAATGGGCAATGCCCTGTGGGACAAAGTAATGGAAACGTGGACAAAGGAACAAAGGGAGGAAGGAAGAAACTTTAATTGATCGTTGTTTGGTACACTAGCAATGTTACCCCACACCCGGGATTGCCCAATTCTTCATTGGGTCGACAGTGGCCACCTCTCGATGGCCTACCCTTCTCTAGTCTTCTTTTTCTCCGATATTGACTTTGTTTGGTACAATTGTTTGTAGCATAAAAAAAATAATTATTATTCCACTGTTTTTGTTTAATAATACTGATTTTGTCAATAATTATAATTTAAATTATTAGCTATCAGTTGAAGATCACAAATCAACGGACAGAAATCGCGCATGGTCAGTGTGTTGGTACTAAAAAATTTGAGATACTACCATTGGAGTTTTATCAAAAAAAAAAAAAAAAAGGGACAAAAGAGATAAAAGCTCCTTCTCGAATTTGAACTAATGAGTTACACGTTACCTTAATGTTATTCTACTACTTAAAAGAACCTCTTCGATTTAATTCTCAGATCAATTATTGTGCAAATAAAATATATCTATGGTGATTATAAATCAAATCTGCGTAAGTTATAATAAATTAACACAAATTTGTATTTGAGACACATTAAGTAGTCCTTGTCTATCTAATTGTGCAATTATTGAAGAGAGATTTCAACACAACAGTCATCATCTGTCCCTAACTAATCAAGTACCTTTTATGTTATTAATCAAGATCCAAATTTTATAATTAAGCTAATGATTATCAAACTAAACCCAAAAAAGAAAAAAAAAAGAAAAAAAATTGTGTTTAATAACATTCAACCCTCCGCACTCAAAGTATCACCAAAAACCAAACAAACAAAATAAATTGACTAATACATTGCTAAAAATTTTATAATTTCTTTGGCCTTTTCACTCCATCTTCCCTTTTTGTAATAAAATAGTGAAATAATTGGTTGGTTAGGGGTCACTTTAAGAGAGCGCATTCTAACATTAAAATTTTTCCCCACAAAACCCTCTCATTATATTGTCTGCTCTTCCTCCATGTCCCCCACACCCCTCTCTCCTTCTCCCTCTCTCTCTCTCTCTCTCTCTCTCTCTCACACACACACACACATACACATTGATTGTTCATTGTAACCATCATTTTGTGTGCATATGATATATGCTCTGAAGCCCTCAAGAATTATACGCCATTATAGTAAGCCAGTGGAAGTTGGTACTCAAACCCCATTAAACAATTAATGGCAGCTGCCGAAGAAAGCACAAGCTGTAACTCCTCATCCCCATCCTCCTCCTTTTCCTCATCTTTGTCGCCATCCTCCTCTTCGCCTCCGCCATCTTTAGCTGCCGCCGCCCACGTGGCAAAGAAGGTGAAAACTCACCGTAATGCTCAAGAGGTGGACATGAGAGTGAAAGCTTCATCATCGAAAGCAGTGGCCACCACCAGAGCAAAAGATGAGAAGAACAACTCGATGTACAGGGGAGTGAGAATGCGTGCGTGGGGAAAATGGGTATCTGAAATCCGCGAGCCCCGGAAGAAATCTCGCATTTGGCTCGGCACCTTCCCCACGGCGGAAATGGCGGCGCGTGCCCACGACGTTGCGGCGTTGACCATCAAGGGCGACTCCGCGATCCTCAATTTTCCAGAACTCGTGGAGCTGTTGCCTCGGCCTTTGTCGTCAATGCCACGTGATGTCCAGGCTGCTGCTGCTAAAGCTGCTGCAATGGTCGAGTTGGACAGGACCTCGTCGTCAATGCAATTCTCCTCCTCGTCCTCCTCGGATACCTTGTCGTCCGTGTCTGTTTCCGATGATGTTAGAGAATCAGAGGAATTGACTGAAATTGTGGAGTTGCCCAACATAGAAGGGAGCTTTGAGTCGTCCGAGTCGAAGCCCGAGTTTCTACTGATTGACTCGGTTGATGGGTGGGTTTATCCACCGCTATTGCCGGACCCGAGTGGAGAATTCTGTGATCAGCTTCTGGGGTTGGAGAGTTTGAACTCAATCAGCTTTGGAGCTCCAGCATGGAATTGAAGAAACCCCCCCCCCAAAAAAAAAACAGGGAGTTACAGTACACGAGACTCGCGAGCTCTTGTTGATAGGTCCGTGGAGAATTAAACACTTCAATATTTGCGGTTCATCGCGAGTGGTTAGTGGGTTAACAGAGTTCTCGTGTTTGGAATTCAAGGCGGATTAGCTCGGAATAAAAATGTTAACGTGCAAGAATAATCTAACAGCGAATAAAGTCTGGCTCGGCAACAGCAATTTCCAAGGTCATATTGGTTCTAATTATAACCTGATCATGATCATCGAGGTCGGGTCTTTTGGGTGCCTCTGCTGACTGGTCAGTTTAATTCCATGGCCCTACCGCTCTACTAGCGTGGTTGATCACACTGTCTACAAATAGCTGTTTTTTTTTTTTTGGGGTTTAATGTTTCTTTCTTCAGTAATTCTAGTAATTGTGTACATCCCAAGGTATTTTGTTTGAACACACACATTTTCAGTGAGTATATGCAGTCATGTATAATTTTGTGTTAAGTTTGGGTTGTTTTGGTCAGTTTTTTAGGCTAGATTCATGGTAGGTTGTTTTTTCTATATATATATATATATATATATATATATATATAAATCTTTTGATGGGGTTTGTACAATTTCAAAGATTTAATCTGTATTGTATTCCACGTCATTATCAGTAAAACAACATATTAAAAAGGTTTAATCAACGATTAAATTCGAATTTGTTTCGAAACTACAATATTAAGGATTAAATTTATTTTAACATATTACGAGGGATGACTATTCTTACTACACAACCAAAGGCCAATTAGTGCAAAGCTGGTTTCATATTTTTGCGGCGAATCATCCGTAGGGGGGACGGGTCTGGCTCGTAGGCTAATTATGGAAATTAGTTATAAACATTTTCCACATTTCACAAAATTGGTGCTTGCCCATTTTTATCCACGGTTGGAAGCTTCAGGGGCGAGTCTGACTTATTTGAGGCTTCAGTGGGTCGTCCACCGTCCGATATGACATTGGATTGAGAAATCACATGGAGCACGAGCTTGACTATGTAAGAAACAACTCATGGTACCCCATGATTATATCTATGAATTTTATTTTTATCTTTTTTTTTTGCTGTCGTTATTTGACCACCGTCTTTGGATTCCATCGTTGCAAGCCATACACCAGAAGAATAATGCCAGAAATATCAAAAACATAAGCTGTACCTCCTTTTCACCAATCCATACGACTTTAGAGAATATATGCCTTTCAATTTGTCATTGGTTCCTAGTCATGTACAATTATGCTACCATTTATGAGATTTGCCAAATTGTGAATTACACGATAAAAATTAGTTAATTTGAGGCTTATCCTGCACACTCACAGCTATGAGGCTATTAGTGTTGCTCTTCCAAGTATCGTCAATAAGTTAGGTAGAAAAGTTCAGATTTTTGCATGGACTCTTTTTTTGGGGTTAGAAAGTTCAAATTTTTAGATGGACTCCTTCCTTTTTAGACATTGCGATCGAGGGTTAGGATACAATAAATTGGGGGGTTTTTTTTTTCTTTTTATTGCACAAAACCAAAGAAGCTAGGATGGCATATGAAGTCAAACAAGTTATTAGGAAAGTGTTTTAGTAAAAATTTTAATTACCCATGATATTATTCTTGATAATAAATTTAGGAAAACAAGAAATTTTGGCTGGTAGCACAGCAAATCATCAACGAGTGGCCATCACTATTATCTCTCTCTCTCTCTCTCTCTCTCTCTGAGTTGGATTGTGATAGGTGAGGAGCAAATTCAAAGTGTACCGTTGGAAAGTTTTGGAACTTACAGGCGAATGGTCCGTTGGATGGCCCGTTGGAATAGATTTTTTTTTTTTTTTTTTAAAAAAGAAGAACAAAGAAAAATCTAATTTGACTTATCATTCGTCTTATTATTATTGTTGTTTATATGATATCTGGATGCGAATTCTTCATTTTCAGTGATAAGAGAAAAAAAAAATAAATGAACAAAAAATAGGAACAAAAAAACTCAGCCGCTCCCGCTGGCCACCACAAGGAATAGCCACGCCAAGCAAGTCCCTACACAGAAAGTTGTGCATGCGGAGGAGGACACCCACAAACTACACACACCGATCCCCCACTGCAATTGTCCAGATTAGCAAGAAAATCGACACAAAAGTCGCCTTCACGCCAAGTGATTAGCGAGAAAATGCCCATAGACGCGAATTTTGTAACGCGAGGAAAATGTTAATATTATTTGTTTAAGAGTTGTAATCATTCATTTAACGATTATCAATCAGTATAATCAAAGCTTTTTAGAAGTCCCACCAAAAAAAAATAAAATAATAATAATAATAATAACAATAATTAGAGAAGCAGGAGTGAGTGACACTTTATAATTTTACAAAACAAAATTGTACCCTTATACTGCTCATTAAATTGGGTCACGAAGTGAACGTACGAAGGAACAAACTCTATAGTGCCTGAAACAAGAATTCAATTATTTTCACAACTATAATTACCTAAATTTCTATTTAAACGTATCAAATACTTTGAGAGAGAAACTCAAACTCGAGATTTTGCCTTCATCAAACGAATCCCCTGACCACAAATTCAAAATCTACCTCCATATAGTCTATGTTAACGACATTTTTCTTTTCTTTTTTTTTTTTTGAGGCACAAGAGATTGTTTATTATGAACGTTTTGCTTATTGATAATGAGGCTGAAATCAAGAATAGATTCACGCGTTCTTCGAAGAGACATAATCAAAAAAATAAATAAATAAAATCAAAATCAAAAATCAAAAATCAAAAAAATTATTATTTAAAAAAAAAAAGAAAAAAGAAAAAAGAATCACATCGTAATCGTCCAACCACTCAAAACCACAACAGGGAGACATAGTCACGAGCGTTAATCAATTGTCTTAAACCATTTCGTTAGGAATTGGGAATGCACACATGCTTTCTGACGACCACATTTAAAATTGGGAATTAATTTAATTTTTGTTTGCCAGCATCTCTGTGCGTTGGCGTCTTTGCCTATTATTCAATGAACCTTGACAAAATTAAAAATTGGCTCTTCCTATTATTGATTATTCAGTGCCACCACAGATGGTTTGAAATTTCGCATGTGAGCGTGAACACTCTACATGTCATTCTTTCATTCGTTGCCCTAAAATTTGAATTATCAAATCACGAACTATGAGACTTTACACTTATTTGTTGAAGGACAAATTTTAATGCAATAATAAGATTACTTTATTGTAACCTATAAGTCATCAAATCAAGTCAAAAAAAATAAAAAAATAATAGTATCATTATAAAAATTAGAATTAAATTAAATACACATTACCTTTCTTTGCATTCCACAAAGATAGAAAGTCACTTATACTAAAACACCCATTTTACCAAGCTTATATCTTATGTCGTGTCAAATGCAAATAATTGATTAATAATAAATCATATCTTGTAGATGATTACGTTTACATAATAGTTTAAACTTTTAAGTCAGATAAAAGAAATGTTTTGAGAAGAGATTTGGGCATTCGAGTTATTTTGGAACCCTCGTGGATAATACTTCAAAACTTTTTAAACCATTATGGTTGAATTGGGAAAAAGAGTGACTACCTTGGCTTATTTCTTTGCATGAGAACACAAAATTAACCAAATGAAAAATAAAAAATTTCTCTTCATCTTCAACAATGGCATTTTAATCCACACCCAGAAAGGTCAACAAAAAGACAAGTGATCATCTTAGGAGAAACGATGCTCAACACTTTATCATCGAGTAGGAATGAATCATGTAAAGCGCAATAATAACTAAAGTATAAATGGTCCAAAAGTATGAAGTCGACCCACAGAATTGCCACTTGTATCAATCAACTAATAATAGCTCAGGGGTTATATCATCTTTTTTGTTTTTTTTTTTTTTAGCATTATAGTTGGCCAGTCATAGACTAACTCTATGCATGCGCATCTAAAACCACCTTTTCAATTCCATTGAGGTAAATCGTCCACACTGAAACTATGAGTTTCACAAGAAATTAATAACCACTCATGCTAACATGGGCGACTACTACTAAACAAAGGAAAAGTCTCCAGCGATATCGAGGTCATGAGTTCAAACCTTGCTTTCATTTTACATAAAAATATAGTTTAACTTCACGAGGGTAAATCTTGGATCTCTTGGAAATAACTTCTTAAGTTCAAATTCTGAGCCACGATTCACGGGGTTTAATCCCCCAAGCATCCTTTAGTCCTGGTGCGGATAGTTTACCACAAACAAAACAAGGAGTACGTTTAAGAAACAATATTTAAAATCGTAATTTACGAGACGTTCAACGTATTCACTTAGTCATTCAGATTTAAAACTGGAGTGACAAGCCTAATCATCCTGGTTTAGCAACCTGTCACTTTAGACTTTAAACATTGACTTTCCTAATTTTCCCACATTTTAGTTGGTTGCTACATGAACTTCATTCACATTCAGTTACCACGTCGACTGGCGAGATTTGGTGTCGCCACAGTACATGAATGAAACATGCGGTAATGCTATTGCCCAATAAAGAGACTTCATAAATGGTCGGCCTTACCTACTTGTTGAATGATGTAACCACATGTTACTGTTATTTAATTCAACAAATAAAGTCAGATTTACCAGGGCCTGAGCCATACTGTTGAGATGAGGTGGCAAATGGGTGGGCTTGGATGGGTGAAGTTTGAGTCATTTTACAGATTTGTGAGTAATTTGAGGTCAGAGCACTCAGGTTCGGATCACAGAAAGAAAATGAGTTACTCGGAGTCATTTGAGTTTCGAATTATCCCAGTATTTCGGTCAAATCATGTATTATTTCCTCATTTTTTAGCAGGGGGAAATCTCAATTTGATATTAACTTTATTACATTTTCTTTATTTTGGTGGTAGGAATTTCCTCACTTGCTCCTTAATATTCACCACCGGAAATAATTTATGCCCGTAAATTTCCCAATTTCAGTCTGAACAACTTTGGTCATAATAAATTGCAGAAACTAACATATAATGATATGCATGCATAAGTTACTTGTAATACCATCTAATTGCAAATTATTAAAAAAAAGGAGGGGGGTCCTAGGGCTTATTTGCATAATTGCCTACAATAATTTTTTTAAAAGGAAAGCTTAGAGAGTAGACGGGATAAAATAAGTTTGTTTTGATCATTTCATTTTCATTTTCATTTTCATTTAAAAGAAGAGTAGTATGATGGTAAGATAGAAACCAGTATGAAAATTCGAAACCAACTGAAAATTTCAACTGAGACCTTCCAACAGAATTAAAGTAAGTTGGTCAACCATTGAGCTATAAATCAATACACCATTGGCGCAATCTCAACCACTAGGTGAGCTAGCTGGAGTTTGTTAGATCACACATTGAGATCAAGAACCGTAAATCTAAGGTATGGGTTTTACTTTAGGGAGACATCGAGACATTGTTAGCCAATCAACGCTTGAACATTTTTGGCAGGAGGAAAGGGACATTTTTATGCTACAGTGTCCTCTTGTTCTTTAACTTGGAATTGGTCATTTTTTAAGTACACTCGCAATTATTTATCTGTTAAACAATAGTTGATATGTGCCTTTCACGTTAGTCAATTCTCTTGTTCAAATCTTGATTCTATAAATTGCATTATTTTAAGGTCTATGTTTTCTCTCTTTTTTTTTTTTTCAGGAAAAAATTTTAAAAAGAAATTTACGTAAAAATATTATATTCAACCACTTACAACTTATTCAACGAATTTAATATTCGAGAAATTTAATTCAATTAAACTCATTCAATTCTCATATAAAAAATAATTTATATTTTATTTAAATAATTTATTTATTTATATATCAGGCATGTCGAATGAATTAATTAAAAATTTGACTATTTTATAGGAATTTATTAATTCATTTTGAGATGTGTCTCAAATATATATGCCATATATAATAGGGTAATTTCAACAAATCTATTAAATTATATGGCTTAAAAAGCTTTATACTAAGCATTTAAATTTAATTCGATCCTTTTTATTTTACAATACACACTAAATATGAATTTTCAAATATTAAATGAGAACAATTGAATTCAATTATTAAATGAAATCGATTGGATCCATTTTAGCATTCCAATTTTACTGGTCGGACTCAAAACAAGATCTTATGGCTGCGTAATCAACACTTTCTCCAAAAACAAAACTTCTCGGAGGCTTCCAAACTTTCTTGAGAAGTGAAAGATACACTGTCATTGTTATGCCAATTTAAACAATAAAAGGTTTCAGAAAGCTGGTGAATTATTGCAGGATTAATCAAAGCTTGTGATCTGAAGGCCATGCATGAGAAGAGCACCTAGTCCTCACACTACTGTTTTGGGGAAATGAAGTTCCCAATTGATTCTTCGATAAATATTTGGTGCAATAAAATTAAGTCAATGTGTTAAGTAAACGAGACATGATAGGACAGTATAACGTACGCTAATCTTATTTTATTATAATGAGATCATACTAATTCATCTTATATTATCTTGTCATATTGCATGTACCAAACGCACTTTAGGGGCCTTGTGGGCAAAATGACAATCGCAGTGTAATATATGGATCCACACATAAGCAGCAATTTGGCTGTAGGAAAAAGGGGGAAAAAAACATCTTACACACATTAGTGGCCTCATGCTCATGAAAAGATGACAATTGCTTGGCATGCCAACAGATGGTGCGGGAGCTGGCAAAAGGATTAAAAATGAAAGTGAAACAGATTATTATTGGCCAAGGATCTAACTATGAAGTTTGTGGGGTTTTTTTTTTTTTTTAAACTTAAAAAATAGGCGTCCTCCATTAACTGTATTATTCTTATATCACCCTAGAGATCCACGTTGTTGCCATTATATAATTTGAATTAGCAGTGCTGTAATTCAACATTAGTTGATGGATTGCAACCTACAAGTAACTTGTTGATTTAAATTATGCATAATCAAGCAACCTATGCTTCAAGGTGGTTGGAATGATTTGACGTAGCACATTTCATTGATAAGAGGGCATGCAATATGAGGCCCGAGAGTGGTCACCACGATGGCTAGTCGTGGAGGACAAGCTAAGGACACGGGCTTTAATGGCAAAGTTTAATGAGGCAACAAGTACTCTTCAGTGGTGGAATGGACAATTGGTGCCATTTTTTTTTTATTTTATTTTAAATTGGAAGGAGAAAAAACGTGCGGCTTGCTTGGCATTTGTGTTGCAGGTTATGTCTAATCTTGTGGAAATGCCATTAACAAGACTGACCTTCTCACACCCAATCCAGTAATACCGGTCCCCAGAGAAGCTCATTGAGTTGTTTTGTCATCTACTGCTTTAAACTCTCGCTGCTGGTTGGCCCACATGACTCCCATTTTTGGGGTTTATTCAGTCCCCAAAATTTTGGCTAGCCCATGAAATAAAACAAAGAAATTGCTGCTGTGGCCAATATCACTTTGTGGTTTTGAATGTGATGGACAGATTATATGGCTACCCTTATACTGGGAACTAGACTATCATACTTGTTATTAAGCAGAACCAAAAATTGTTGACTGTGGGAACAAACAAAAAGATTTAAGACCCAAAAGAAAAATTGAGGAGAAAAATAAGAAAACATCTTTTTTAAAAATAAAAAATAAATAAATAAAAAGCATTGTTATTAAACAGCAATAGCATGTAAGTTAAAGATAGCTCATCTCTACTTCAAAGTTAAGAAGGCGAGAAAAGGCACTATAAAAGAACAAGAGCAACATGTTTTAAGATAAAAGTAAATAATATTTGTCAATAGAAGTTTCGTCAAAGCTCGACCTTGTTAAAGATCAATAGCCTTCTCTGGGAGTGCAGACAAATCATTTCGTTAGGTAAAATTTTAATTTTTTGCTGATGGGGTGGGCCTTAGAGTTAATTCAAGTCGTAAGATTGTGAAGTTTTGGACTCAAAAGCTCTCAAATTCTACCCCAGATCCTCATCTTCCTTTTTTCTTATGGATGAAATATGCATCTTCCTATTCTTGTACAGTTTGTCTTCATATTTAATTTACCCAATAGAATGAATTGGAGATGAGAACATCAGATATGGACAAAAGTTAGGATCAGTCACACAATTTTCTTTATGTGGCATAATCATGCAATTTGTTCAAAATATTATTCTTACAAACCAAGTGGTAGCAGTTTTATGTCTCATCACTGGGGACAATATTGTCTGCAGCACTTTGATCCCTCATTGGCTCCTGGCAAATTCTCTCTAACAGTGCTAGAATTCAATGGAATGAGGCTGACTTTGGAATATGATGCTGGAATCAAAAAAATTATTTGTTGGGTTCATAAATGAGTGTAGCAGTGTTCTGCTATGTGAACTGATAGTGATTCATGAGCTTTCCTGCTCTCCTTTGTTTTTTCTTTCTTTTTTTTTGGGGGGGGGTGTTCTTGCTTCAGTTTTCCAACTAATTAAGGCTCCAGTCTCCAGTATCTGTTGATCAGCTCATTTCATGGCCCATGGAACTTCTAACCCGAGAGAATGGAACATGCTCTTTATCGACCTACTAAAACTGATTGTCTGTGACTAATAAACAACTTTTGGGACTGTCGTCGGCAGCATACATTAAGAGAAAGTAATAACTGTGCAGATTTTCTTTTTCTTGCTAACCTTTGGAGTTGACAGCGAAGTGAAACTCAATTTTCGGGACATTCTTCCTCCTTCAGGTTGAGGAGGTTTGCTTCAAGGAAATATGGTGGAAACCCGGTTTTTCTGTGAAAATACTATTATTTTTCATTATTGAGCCTACCCTTAGATTGTTCTTCATTTTCCGTTCTTAATGTGGATTAGGATAATTAAATAAAAGAGAGTTAGCAGCCCCAAGTCACTAAAACATGTTGCCTACTGGATTATGCCTCCTAATACACTCATCTTTTCTAAGTGGCATTTAGTGCCATGCGCAGCCACCGCTTCAACAGTCGGTTATATTTGTCGATTCTTATTATTGGTTGTAATAATGCATTTAACAACTATTACAAATGTGCACGTTTGTCGTTAAATACACCGTCACGACTAATAATTAAAAATAACAAATATACAATCAATAATTATAATATTACAGTCTTCCTTACATATTTCAGAAAAATACGCTTGTTCTCTTATCATACTTAAAAATCTATCTTTTGAAAATTCTAGTATGATGCCTTAAGTTATGATATACGTTCATGAATTGGGGGAAGCAAAGATAACTCGTAAATGGAAGTGGGGTTGCTGACTTGCTCAAAATAGTCTTTGGTTAATGATCAATAGCTTTTAGGCCTCATGCATATTCCTTTTGGACTAGTAAAACCCATCTGTCACCTAACATCTCATCTTAAATTTTGCCTGATCCGATACAAGTATTGTAATTTTTAATTCTATTAAATGTAAATACCAACACACCTAGCCTAGATTAGAGTGAGTTGCACTCTTACGCATCTTTTTGACATTTGTCAAGCCCAATTATCACGTACAATTAAACTTAGTTTACAAGGGTTGAACTAATATTTTGAAATAATTGAAATGAAAAAGTTGCGTGCAGACTAAGTCGATAAATCAAACACTGACGACCACGTTACAGACCTCCATCGCGTAGGAAAACCTGTGTGTATTGTCTCTTGTCAATGCGGAATCACTCTTTTGAAAAACTCGAGAACTCGAACTTTTTATAGCACTTTGTGGCATCATTTGTGACAAGATTACTGAGTACGGCGGCTCAAAAGAGACAATTTATAGTTCCATCATGTTTGATCCTACACAATAAAAAATTTAATAAATAAATAAATAAATAAAACTGATGGGGCACTTTATTATTTCCAAGCTCTTCCGATAATGCTCTATGCTTAAGGGACAAACCGTCCAAATGATACGCAACTTTCCACTCTTGACCCATCCTTATTAAATCAGTCTCAATCTCTCGAGGAGTACGTGTTATGGGATTACAGCTGTCCACTGGGCATAGTTGCATTAATCTAACCTAAATTTCTTTCCCATTATGACTTCTGTCATTAATTGCTCTGCCTGGCTTTAAACCTCCCTAGACATGTGTTAGTGCCTACTAAATTAAGTAAATTAGTAAGGTTTAATGCCAATGGTTGCTTAGTATATTAGGTGTCATCTTATTGGCCTAGTATTATGATTTTCCACTCAAGCTTCACCCAAAGTTGGGTTTGGTAAAGAAGTAGAAACTTTCTTGCTAACGAATAAGAAGGTTGCAAGTTCGTGAATCATGAAAGTACATAATAGCTAGGAATATTATTAAGATACTCCACCAATAATTGTTTATTGATAGACGAAATGGCCCATATATTGCAATAAGCCACCATGATATTATATTTAATTTGGGTCTCGTATCTAAGTCAATTAAAAAAAACATAAAAATATTAATTCTCTAGACTTTTTCGATTGATGGGAAACGTTAATTCTTCGTGATAGGTATCTTATTTTTCTTTACAAGGTTGAAAGCAAGGCCAACAAACAAGCTTTAATCATTGGGAGAGTGTTTCTCACCAGCCGTATTTGTAATGGAACACACACACACACACGCACACCGACACCCACACACGCTGTAAATGGCTGTTAAGCATCCTGTCATTTCATTTTTTTTTTTTTATAATGATACAATAAAGGTGAATTAAATATGCCCAAATCATGTGATTTTCTCATTTGGTTTAGTTTTGACTTTTGAGTCATGTGAAGCTTCTGTGCAAGGATTCCATCCCCAATGATGGAACACTCTCATAATCACCTTCGGCCACAATTTATTGATTTTTTATTTTGATTCATGTGAATATATATATATATATATTTTTTTTTTTTATTTTTTATTTTTTTTAATAGTACTTTCTTCATAAAATATTTAAATTTGATTAGCTTCTTAAATGTGATTCACGTGATTTTTTTTATTATTTTTTTTTTATATAGGACCAGGACTCTCTTCATGACATATTTAAATTTGATTAGCTTATCAAATGTCTGTAACAACTAATTTAATGTTAAAATCGTTTAGTGAAGGAGCACAAACGAGCTAATTTACATCGTTCAAATTCAACCCTACCAGAGAGTGGAAAACGGAAAGAAAAAGGCTATTCTTAAGAAGATAGCCAACCAAATTAACAGAAGCTTTGACAGTGTTAATGTTCATACAAAACTATACCAACATTTCAATATCAAATTAACAAAACAAGCTTAACCATTTTGAGATAAGTTCAAAATTACTCAAAGTATGGTTCATACATTCCTTATGCAAACCTTAGACTCAAAATTAACGATTAAGGTAAGTCTATTACTAGATCTTGTAGATGGTGACTAATAGATACGAATTTTCAAGCATTCGGAGGTGCACGGAGCAGCCCACCTCGTGTAATCTTAAGTTGATCACTTCGAAAATTTTGATGGCCTAAGATTGGCCCACAAGAAACTAAGGGCCCCCACACAGTTTGGACTCAGGTCCAAAGCTCTAAACCCATGGCCTTTTGTAGCCCAACGCGACTCCACGTCTCCTCTGTCTTTTGTGAGACTACTAATGGGCAGACGTCCTGGCCAAGTTTGTTGCTATTGGATGGGTGCCATCCAAACCAGTGTTGTTGGAACCAGACCGATCGGTTTCAATGATAAAAACTACGAATCAACCCCAAGATTCGGTCTGATTCAGCCTCTAAAATCACAGGTTCTAAAAAATAAGTTTAAAATAAATTGGTAAAATGGTCCTTTCAACCGCGAAGCGTTGAATCAATTACAATTACAATTTCTTCGGATTAAGCACTAAAAAGGAGAGGGCGTCACCCGAAATATTGCTCGAAAATTAGTAGGAGGCTTGGAAGAGCAGCATGTTGAACCCAAGACAGTTTTTCGAGTCCCCCTAACCCCATTCGGCACCCAAACGTTGACTGCAAGAACTTAGCCTGCCTTTCTTGTATTGCGGACATATGAGACACAGGTCAATGATACCAGAGTCGTCTCTAAACCTAGAACATGTTTGTCAGGACTCAAAAGATGATAGACTTTATTTAATCAGAGTAAAAATTAATGAAAATTTTTGTAGAGTCCCAAAATTAAAAGTTTTAAATTAAAATTTTAGTCCAAGTTAATTAACAAAATAGTAATAATAATAATAATAATAATAAATTTCGTCACAAAATCTGATCACGAGGCAACGAAAACTGGTAAGTTCCTCCGGGCATTCCATGCTGCAGGGATTGAGACTAGCCAGCCACTACAGCCCATTCCGCGTAAAGAAGGAAAAATGACATGGGGGTTCAAGTCTTGTCATTGACCTAAGAAAAAGCCACACAACTAAAGCCCCTAGGAAACGACAGGCCAGCTTCCAAGCATTAGCCGACGGCACAAGATTGCTCCTCCAAAGTCTTAACTTCTTGGTCCCCACTGATCACCTTATCAACGAGTAGGTCCAGAAGGAGTCCTTTTTCCTCGTCTTTCAATGCAAATGTTAACAAAGTGTAGGTAGCCTCCTCCTTGGTTGAATTCACCGTATGGTCACATTTCATCATTTTTTTTTGTGTAATTTTGCATGACAAATGGATACGTCGAGCCTGATGTCACGACGAGATCACTTGCTCCATTATGTCCGAAGGTCATGGTTTCTGAGCGGCAAAAGTAATTTATTTGTGAAATTCAGAGTACTATTGTGTGCATCTTCTTGTCCAGTTCCCACCCCATGGCGGGCGAGCTAAGCCCTGGCACGTGGCGTTGACATTTTTTTTTTTTTGTATGATAAGTAGCTCCGTGGAAGAATAGAAACATTGCTTTCTGAATGTGAAAATAAGACATTAGTTTGGAGAGGTGAGTTTCCTTGAAACTACGAGGCGATGAGCAAATGGGGTCCCCTGAATTTGCAAAGAAATTGTTGGGGAATTCGTGTGAAATCTGTAGACAAAGATTAGCAGGAAGAATCGAGAAGGACAAAGAAACTATAAAAATCAGACCACCCACAAAGGAAAATTCCATCTCTTCCACTTTACCATATTTTGTTTTCAGTGTTGTACAAAACATACTTACTTTAGGATCTTGAAGCCTGCACAAAGACAAGGAGATGGATCCAAGTCTTTTTGATGCAATTATGGAGAATGACACCACCACATTTCTCAACATGGTTGGAGAAAATAAAGGAATGCTTTGGCAAAGAACAGCAGGAACTTCAGACACAGTTTTGCACCTTGCTTCAAGGTTTGGACACCTTGTATTGGTGAAAGAAATCGTCCAGTTGTGTCCTGAAATGGTTACTGAGGGGAACAAAAAGATGGACACCCCACTTCACGTAGCCTGTCGCCGTGGGAATTCGAAGGTGTTATCTCTGCTCTTAGGGGCGAATCCGAGGTCTAGCTGCAAGCTCAATTCTGAGAACCGGAGTGTGCTTTTTGTGGCTTGCAGTTATGGATATCTTGATGTGGTGAAGCTACTTTTGAAACTTCCTGAATTGGTGAAATTGGAGGAAGATGGCTTTGACCAAACTTGCATGCACGTTGCAGCATCACAAGGTCACACAGGTATGCAGCTTATTTCATGGTATTCATGACTTTCAAATTGGGATAGCCGACATAAATCTTTTCTCGTCACTCCGTTGTATTTACTGATGTACAGGTTTGGTTAAAGAGTTGCTTACTGTATTCCCAAGCTTCACTTGCAAGATAGACAGAAGAGGGAATTCGCCCTTGCACTATGCTTGTGTTGAAGGGCACCAAGAAATTACTCAGCTGCTTTTAGAGCACGATGCAAGTGTTGCTCTTCGCTATAACTACAACGGCTACACACCACTGCACATGGCAATGATTCATGGAAATGCATCGATTCTTGAAATATTTTTGCAGAAGGCTCCATCCTCTTATCAACAGCTCACAAAAGATGGGGAGACAGTTATTCACCTGGCTGTAAAACATAGGCAACACAAAGCCTTCTTATTCTTAGCACAGAAATTCAATATAACTGATCTCTTAAATTGTCAAGATCGATATGGTAACAGCATCTTGCATCTTGCAGTTAACGAAAGACAGTATGAGGTAAGAAATTAAGGTTTTTTCGGCTAGGTGTTTCAAATCCAGCACATGTCATTCTTATAATTGTGGCAGTTTATTGTGATTTTTTTGATGTTTCCTAATTGCATGCTATTCTATAAAATCAATTATACGGACATCTATTCTTGTTGACTAATCGTATGTTGCTTCACACAAATGACAAGAGAGCCCTCTGAAATGGGAAAATAATTATTGATCCATATGAGTCTTGCTAATTGGAAATGTTAACAGTCATCTTGGACACCCATTAGTATGCAAGTTTTCAACTAGACCATTGATGCAAGTTTTTCTTCAGATTGCAGAGTACTTGATCAAGAAAACAGTATTGAAAGTTAATGCTAAGAATATAGAGAGGCTCACAGCGCTAGACATGCTTGACAAGGTTGAAGATGGTGAAGAAAGCCGGTCTCTTAAGGCATTACTAATAGGAGCAGGTGGCAAAAGGGGCACCGAAGGGTCATCAGGCATTGCAGAAAGTCCGAGAACCACTTCCCAACCAGTGGGAAGCGTCAGAAGAACACCGCATCATCGAGGGTTTATACAACCTTTTGGATCTTTACCTCCTAGCTCTCCATGCACAAGCTTCAGTTCTACGAGTTCACAGAGCTCGCCAAGCAGCGGTAGCATTTCACCGCCTCAAACCCATGCAATGGAAAGAAATGAGAAGGAAATAACAGAGCCATGGAGGCTTTATCCTGATCATTCTCCAGATGGTTTAAAAGCCTTGAAACCTCCTAGAGCCGGCACAAGAAGAAACAACAAGATGTCAACAGGACAATGTCAAAATGTGGAGAAAACTGAAACTGAAAGAACTGGAGTAGATCCTTTTGCTCCAGGAAATATGCATCAACACAACCATCTTAGTGAACCAAAACTGAAAGGAGCACCTGAGCTTAGCATCCACCGTCAAAAGAAGCTCCGTGATGTACACACAGAGGCAGTGCAGAATGCGAGAAACACCATCACTCTGGTTGCCATTTTGATTGCAACAGTGACCTTTGCTGCAGGTATTAGTCCGCCTGGAGGTGTCTACCAGGAAGGAGCATTGAAAGGAAAAGCAATGGCAGGCAGAACTATAGCTTTCAAAGTTTTTGCACTGAGTAACAGCGTGGCACTATTTGTATCTCTTTCTATTGTCGTTGCTCTTGTCAGTATCATCCCTTTCAGAAGAAAACCACAGATGAACATACTTATCGTTGCTCACAAGGTGATGTGGGTAGCAGTGTCATTCATGGCAACAAGTTATGTTGCTGCTACATGGGTGATCATGCCACACGGTAAGGGGTCAGATTGGATACTTGTGTCATTAATAGCAGTTGGTGGTAGCACACTTGGAATGGTCTTCATTGGTCTAAGCATGATGTTGACCAGACATTGGCAGCGGAAAACCATATGGCAGAACTCGAGGAAAGGAACAAGAGAGGGAGACAGTAACCAGGAAACAGAGAGCCAGAATTCAGATTGCGAGAGCTCCTTCCAGCAAGGCTACCACTCCTACTGATTGTACCCTATTAGAGCTCACTCTGTTTGTGAGCAAAACTGTGCTTCTTTCACCACCTGTACATATGTACAACCGTCATGAAGGATTAATTTATAATTCTCTTCTCTCAAATTGTAGCTTAAATTTATGAACATCCTTGTCTGTTTTGACTATATATGCAAAGTGCAATAAGAGTAAATCAGAAGTACTTAGAGGACAAGAAGTTTCCAGTCAGAACTCCAAAGACAATGACATGGTAACAGAGAGTTTCCAGCAGACCAGGAAATGAATTGTGAGTTTAACTATATAAGAGTACAAAAGAAAGTGTGACTTTAGTCCCATTCCTCAACTTTGATCAATGGCCCAAAGTTTTAGTTCCAAAATCTCCACCAATACATTACAGTCCATGAAATTGCTCCCAAATCAAAATCTCATTGAGGCCTGCAGGTTGCACATTTGGGCTTTTGATGCTTGATCCAAACATAAATCCTCCTGGATTTGTTCCTCGTCATCCCAGTGATCACGAACATTGAATGTCGAATGCCTATCATCTCCAAAATGCTCCAATCCTACAAGGGGAAGAAAGTACATGTGAGCATAAGGGATACAGTTAGATTTGCAGGTGGAACCTTGAGGGTAGCCATAATAGCATAATTCCTTTGAACAAACAAGATGCAGGATAACTAAAACACTGATCATTGAATCATTGGGGAAAAAAGTTGCAATCACATAGACATTATTCAAAGTTCAACACACCAAATCAGAATGGAATGAAGAGAGACATAACAGAAATGAGGTAATTAAAGCATAACAACAGTATGACTCTGTTCTTTTTTTTTTCTCTTTTGGGTATTTAAGGCTATGACAATGGGATTCAAACTAGTACCTGCATGCCCTGAAGGATGACCTTCAGTACCACTCAACAAAAGGCTGATTGGTAGTATGATTCAGTTCATTGGTGGAGCAAAAGGTGTGGCTCAAACTGGAAAGCAACATTTGTTATGGTATTGCCAAAAAATATGTGTGTGTGTGTGTGTGTGTGCGTGAACTATTGGCTTCAAGCGTATGCTGACTTCCCTTATTTATTGAAAGGACATTGGAGTGACCTTATCATCCTTAAGAGACAAAAAGAAACAGTAAAGCTGAAAGGATAAGAAAACTCAATCCAGTACATCAAACCATAACACTGAGCCCAGATGAAAATCCCCCAACAAAAAGAGGGTGTGTAAATGAAGCAAAATAAGAGTAAATCAAGCATGATTTTGAGCAATTCAAATTTTATAGTCAGTTCACGGAGCAGGATGATATGTTCAGAGAGAAGTTGACCTGTGCCAAGAATTCCCTGCCAAACATGTTCTTAATAATAGGCCCAATTTCTTTTCCTTTATCTATCCAAGAATATAGTACATGCGTAAACTTCTGTTAAAGACCAATGGATGGATAGGCATAGATTAAGACACTACCTTTTCCCACCTCTTCATCATCTGTCTGCATCATGATCGAGATACTCTCATTAACAAACGGAAGTTCTGCACGAGGCTTCCACACTATGAGATCTGAATAAAGGTTAAATGTACTAAACGTTATTCTGTTTTCACAAAAATAAAAAAACTGTTTCCGACCAACAGAGTTAGACCTTTTACATAACTCCCCACATCAGTTGCAGGAGCTTCACATCCAATATCAACAATTCTGCATTTCTCTGAAGCTTACAAAATCAACTTCCCATATCCATAAAGAAAAATCCCATTCCAATTCCCACAAAATCCGTGCACTTGAGAAACACCAACCAACTCCCACCTCGCTGCCGCATCATACTACATGAGAACAATGAAAGGTGGCAAGACATTCCATCAACCCCATAAATTTTCAAAGATTATTCTTTTCCTTCGGCATGTTATTTATTTAAAAATAAATAAATAAAGACAAACTGGAACTCGAACGGTAATAGTGCAATGAAACCAGAACTGGAAATTATAACTGCCAATTGAACCGGAGGAGAATGTTGTCACCCTTGTTGGAGTTAAAAAGATTGTGTAAAAAGTGGAAACTAACAGAAATTCCTTAACATATACTGAACTGACAAGGGCACTTGAGACTGGGTCCAATTAGGTGGGTGGAAAAAAAAAACGTTTAATGTGCAAAAAAATTAAAAAGAAAATATTAGGTGATGCTAAGAAAGAGGCGCGTTCCTGGAAGCTGCAAAATATTTTATAGAGTTGATGACACAAAAATTGGTGAGTCACAATATATATTAGGTGTGCACTGATGTATGTTCAACTGGCATAATCCTCCACCCCAAGAAGCAAGGCATTTCACTTCTTGAATCGTTTTGGCTGCTTTGTAGATTAGAGTTTTGGAGAGTGAGGAAATGGATCCAAGGCTTTCACGTGCCATCAGAAAAAACAGCATACCTGAGTTTGAAAGATTGGTTTCTGAAGATAAAAGAGTTCTGGAAACAAAATCTGTTATTTTCTCAGACACAGCCCTGCATCTGGCTATATGGTACGGGCACACTGAGCTGGCTGCAAAAATTTTGTGGCTGTACCCTGACATGGTTGCTGGGAAGAATGAGCAGTTGGACACTGCAATGCATGTAGCTTGCCGTGGTGGGAATGTTAGGGCTGTAAGGCTGCTGTTGGAAGCCAGCCCTTTGGTGGGTGCTAAGCTCAACCGCCGAAACCTGACTGCATTTTCGGTTGCCTGCAGAGAAGGTAATCTCAAAGTAGTGAAACTCCTGCAGAAACAGCCCCGTTTGATGAAACTTGAAGAAGATGCTGTTCATTCAAGTCCTTTATTTTAAAAGGCTACGATGGTAATGTACAAATTTCCCTAAGCCACCTGTCAAAATCTTATCCCACTAAACATTAAGGCAACCTTTTCACAATTCGTACATTCTTGTTAGGGTTTAATATGTGATCTACTTTTAGGACTTAACATATCTTGATGCTCTTTGGGTTGAATGGTTTCTTAACATGGTATCATAACGTTTATAACCAAACCTTCATTTATTAATTGTTTCTGGTAAAAAGTGATGTGTAATTCATTTTTAAATTTCACTCAATAAGACTTTTAGGTTGAATGGTTTCTTTTTGAACTGTTTTGATAAGAATATTTCTTAAATTCATGTCATCACACAGATTTTGATATGTTTAATGGAAATTTGCAGTTATAGCAACAGAGATTTTGGCAGTTAGCCCCTTATGTATGTTGCAAGTCTTTTCTTTAGATTCATGCACTTCCCAAGTGAATTGCATTATAAAGCTGTAAAAAGGGTCCTAAGGTACATTCAAGGAACATCAGATCTTGGGATCGTGTATTCCAATTCTTCAGAATTAAAGTTAATTGCTTATACAGATAGTGATTAGGCTAATTCTCTAGAAGAAATAAGTAGTACTTCAAGATATGCATTTACTCTTGGAGGTGACTTTTTTTGCTAGAACTCAAAGAAGCAATCCACAATAGCTCAATCAACAGCTGAGATTGAATATATTGCAACTACTTTAGCTGTTAACCAAGCCATCTGGCTCCGGAAGCTGCTGCTTAACCTAGAGTTGAAGCAATCTGATGCAACTCCAATTTACTGTGATAATCAATCGTCAATTGCAATTTCAAAAAATTGTGTTCTTCATGGGAAAACCAAACACTTTAAAATCAGATTATATTTTTTCAGAGAAGTGTAGGAAAGTAATGACGTGGAATTGATTTATTGCAGTACTACTGAACAGCTTGCTGATATATTTACTGAGTGCTTACCAAAAAAGAGATTTGAAACCTTAAGGAGGAAACTTGGGCTGCAATCCTACGGCACCAAAGAGGAGAATTGAAGCTGACAAAGCAACTCACCATGGTGTTGCAGGATTGCATCCACTGCCAATGGATTACATGCCAAATGACTGGATTGCATGGCAAGACATATGATGAGACTCCTGCTGTATGCTGTTCTTTTGTCCTTTTGTATTATCTACTCCTACAATTGCTTAAAGACGTGGCAAGTGATCTCTGGAAGCATTTTTTGGACTTAAGCTATTGAACTTAGGCATTAGCTAGGTCCTTTTGTTTCAAATTTCAAATTTGATATAAAAGTAGGTTAAATCACTTTTTTAGAATCTCAAAGTTTTAATTTGAATTATTTTGAATATAATTTAAATTTGTAATGATATTTACATTCAAATCTTCATATATAATAAAGATTAAAAAGCTAATGAAATATGTTTTTTGGTGTTTCCATTAATCAGAAAGGGTGCTCGGCTTCTCTGCCTTGTCTTCTCCCTTATTCTGTAATTTTAATTTGTAGGGTTTTGTCATATTAACCTTCTACCTTTTGATAAAACTTTACTTGGTATCAGAGTAGAAATAATCAATAAAAGGACCTGTAAAGTGTGAGTTAAGAGAGAAAAGAAAACCTATAGAGAGCAAAAGTACTCAAGAGAGATCCTAGCAAAAATCAGCACATACCAGTTATGGCATCTTCAAGTTTTTCACCTTATCATGATGAAGACATATCTCAGAGCATTTGACTTGTGGGAGGTCATTGAAATAAGAGAACAACCTAATCCTCTTCCTCCTAATCCAACCATGGCTCAAATCAAACGTCATAGTAAGCAAGTTTCAAGGTAATACAAAATCTCAACTTGCATTCACTCAGTTATGGCAGAAAGCATCTTTAATAGTATCATGGCCTGTGACACTGCTAAAGATGCATAAGAAAGGTTGAAGGAGGAGTTTGGTGGTAGCTTGAAAACCAAAAACATGCTGCTACTGAACCATAGAAGGGAGTTTGAGTTGCTGAGGATAAAGGAATCTGAGACTATCAAAGAATACATTGACAGGTTACTTAAGCTTGTGAATCAAATAAGGCTTTTAGGTAAAGATTTTCCAGATAAATTTGTTGTTCAAAAGGTTCTGGTTAGCATTCCGGAAAGGTTTGAAGCAAAGATCTTATCTTTAGAGAATTCTAGAGACTTGAATATCATATCCTTGATAGAGATGATAAATGCATTGCATGCTCAGGATCAAAGGAGACTTATGAGACAAGAAGATGCTGATGATGGTGCCTTCCAAGCCAAGCAACAGCGAAAAAAACCATAAAAGAAAAAGACTAGAAACAAGGCAGAAGGGAAAAAATAGTATACACCCTGTGAACACTGCAGTAGGACAAACCATCTCTCAAAATTCTGCTCGAGGAGACTTGACATTGTGTGCAACTTCTGCAAGAAAAAAGGGCACTCAGAAAGGATCTGCAGAAAGAAGTTCAACCAGCCACAATAGGATCAACCCGACAAGTCAGAGGCTCAAGTGGCTGACAATGACAAACCACCAGAAAAGCAGTTGTTTGCTGTAAGCAGTATCTCTTCTGATTTAGCTTGGCCGGTGGACAGTGGATGCACAAACCACATGTCCCCAGACCCTGATGTTTTCAGATCCTTGGATCATTCTTATACTTCCAAAGTGAAGATAGGAAATGGTCAATTTCTCCAAGTCAAAGGAAAAGGCATAGTAGAGATCAACACAGTAGTAGGTACAAAACTGCTCTTTGATGTATTGTATGTCCCTGATATTAATCAAAACCTCTTAAGTGTTGGTCAATTACTTGAGAGAGGATGTACTCTTTCCTTCAAGGATAGGATGTGTGTAATCTATAGTCCTAATGGCAGTGCTATTGCCTCTGTTCCCATAAAAGGGAAGAGTTTCCATCTGAGTTGGCCAACGGCTATCCATAAGGCTCAACCTGCCTCTATTGATGAGTCAGCTTTATAGCATAACAGACTTGGACATTTCCATTACTTTAGCATTCAAACCTTAGCAAAGAAGGCTCTTGCCATCAATATTCCTGAAATTCATGTTCCTAATGGTTTATGTGATGTGTGTCAATATGGCAAGTAGACCAAACTACCCTTTACAGCAAGCAAACCATGGAAAGTTAAGGAGAAACTCCAACTAATTCACACTAACTTATGTGGAGCCATGACCTCACCATCCTTGAATGAGAATATATATTTTATCATCTTCATAGATGATTTTACTAGATTCTGTTGGGTTTATTTCTTAAAGTACAAAACTGAAGTGTCCTCAATTTTCAAAAGGTTTAAGACTTGGATTGAAAATCAATCAAGTTTCAAACTGAAAGCCATCAGATCTGATAATGGCTCTGAGTTCACTTCAGAGACCCTTAAAACCATATGTGCTGGTGCTGGGATTCAACAATAATTTACTGTTCCATATACTCCACAGCAAAATTGAGTAAGTGAAAGGAAAAAGAGGAGCATTATGTCAATAGCCAGATGTATGCTAACAGAAGAGAAGCTACCCAAAAGCATTTGGGTAGAAGCTGTCGCAACCTCAATTTATCTTCTGAATAGATTACCTAGCAGAGCTTTTGTTGATCAAACACCTTCTGAAGCTTGGTTTCAACACAAGCCCTCCTTGTAACATCTCAGGATCTTTGGTTGCTTGTGTTTTATGCATATACCTGACTAAAAGAGGGGTAAGCTAGATTCAAGAGCTGCTATTGCAATCCTTGTTGGATATTGTGAGACAACTTGCAATTATAAGATGTATGTCATTCATTCTGCCAAAGTCTTGATCTTCAAATACATTAAATTAAATGAGAATCAGCACTAGAACTAGGACAAGGCTAAAATTGAGATAATTCAGATTCTTCCTGAAGAACCTCTATCAATTTGGGTCTAGAAAGTGAAGCCTCAGATGAGGATTTCCCAATTTGAGGAACCAGAAAGCTCTTTGATCTCTATGAAAAAGCTTATCAAGTTATCTCAGAACCTACCGACTATGAGAAAACTTTAACTAATCCTAATTAGAAAAAGGCTGTGATAGAAGAATTGCAGGCAATTGAAAGAAATTAGACATGGACTTTGGTCTCCAAACCAGAAGGAAAATCTATCATTGGAGTAAAATGGATCTTCAAAGTCAAATGTCATTTTGATGGTAATATTGGTAAACTCAAGGCAAGATTGGTAGTTAAAGGATGCTCACAGCAATTGGGAGTGGATTGCTGTAAAACCTTTGCTCCAGTAGCTAGAATGGACATCATCAAGTTGCTTATAGCTGTTACAGCAGAAAAGGGTTTCCTGATACACCATATAGATGTGAAATCTGCTTTCCTCAATGGTGTGCTACAGGAAGAAATTCTAGTGGACTAACCTCCTGGATTCATTAAGCCTGGGCAAGAAAACATGGTTTACTTGTTGAGAAAGGCTTTGTATGGCTTAAAGCAAGCTCCAAGGGCCTGGTATAGTAGAATCAATAAGCATCGACTGAAACTTGGCTTTAATAGGAGCCAATCTGAACCTACCTTGTACATTAAGTCACAACAGGGTCAAGTTGTGTATGTCTCACTCTATGTTGATGACTTGTTGATCATTAGCAACTGTCTTAAGTTAGTTCATTAGTTTAAAGCTGAGATAAAACTAGTTTTTGATATGACAAACCTAGGAGCTATATCTTACTTCCTTGGTCTAGAATTGCAACAATCAAAGTATGAAATTTTTTTATGCCAAATCAAGTATGTCAAGGAGATCCTTAAAAAGTTTAATATGTATGATTACAGAAGTATAACAACACCTTTGGTAGTTGGTGAAAAACTTCAAAAAGATGATGGAATTAGGAAAATTGATGTTTCAAAATATAGAAGTCTTATTATTAGATGCTTATTGTATCTTTCTGTCATAAGGCTAGACATCATGTATTCTACAAATCTTCTCTCCAGATTCATGCACTCCCTAAGTGAATTGCACCACAAAGTTGTAAAAGGGTCCTGAGGTACATTCAAGGAACATCAAATCTTAGGATCGTGTATTTCAATTTTTTTAGAATTGAAGTTAGATGCTTATACAGATAGTGATTGGGCTGGTTCCCCAGAAGACATGAGAAATACTTCAGGGTATGCAATTACCCTTAGAGGTGACTTCTTTTGCTGGAACTCAAAGAGCAGTCCACAATAGCTCAATCAACAGCTGAGGCTGAATACATTGTAACTACTTCAGTTGTTAACCAAGCCATTTGGCTTAGGAAGCTGCTACTTGACTTGGAGTTAAAGCAATCTGATGCAACTCCAATTTACTGTGATAATCAATCCCCAATTGCAATTTCAAAAAATTCTATTCTTCATGGGAAAACCAAACACTTCAAAATTAGATTATGTTTTATCAGATAAGTGCAGGAAAATAATATAGTGGAACTGATTTATTGCAACACTGTTGAACAGCTTGCTGATATATTTACCAAGTGCTTACCAAAACAGAGATTTGAAACCTTAAGGAGGAAACTTGGGTTACAATCCTACGACACTAAGGGGGAGAATTGAAGCTAACAAAATAACTCACCATGGTGCTGCAGGATTGCATCCACTGCCAATGGTTTGCATGCCAAGTGACTAGATTGCGTCGCAAGACATATGATGAGACTCCTGCTGCATGCTGTTCTTTTGTCCTTTTATATTATCTACTCCTGCAATTACTTAATGGCGTGGCAAGTGATTTCTGGAAGCATTTTCTGAACTCAAACTACTGAACTTAGGCATTACCTAAGTCTTTTTGTTTCAAATTTCAAATTTGATATAAAAGTAGGTTAAATCACTTTTTTAAAATTTCAAAGTTTTAATTTGAATTATTTTGAATATAATTCAAATTTATAATGATGTTTACATTCAAATCTTCATATATAATGAAAATTAGAAAGTTAATGAAATATGTTTTTTGGTGTTTCTATTAATCAGAAAGGGTGCTCTGCTTCTCTTCCTTGTCTTCTCCCTCATTCTGCAACTTTAGTTTGTAGGATTCTATCATATTAATCTTCTGCCTTTTGATAAAACTTCAGCTCCAACCTTGCTAGAAAAGCAAACAAGGTGGGAAATTCTCCATTGCATTGTGCTTGTAGCATAGGTAACATGCAGATGATGTAGTTGCTAGTGCACCAAGCTCCAGATCTGTCTCTACAATACAATAAGGACGGATACACACCATTTCACC
Organism: Bruguiera parviflora; assembly: GCA_019804595.1. Classification (NCBI taxonomy): domain Eukaryota; kingdom Viridiplantae; phylum Streptophyta; class Magnoliopsida; order Malpighiales; family Rhizophoraceae; genus Bruguiera; species Bruguiera parviflora. The sequence continues at coordinate 3,533,237 of CM034061.1, read as the reverse complement.
TGGTGGTGATTAATGGCCACTTGGCAGCACTTGAATCATTCATGTTTTCTCCAAACCTTTTTCTATGTCTCACGCACAAGGGAGAAACAGTCTTCATCTTGCAGTACAATATGATCAGTATGAAATGTTCTCATCTCTAATAATGTTTTCTGATAGATCTCATCTTCTGCACCACCAAGACCAATGGGGAAACACCTTATTGCATCTTGCAGCATCTCGACAGAGCTGCAGAGTAACGTCCCTTTCCCTTATCTCTGAAAGTATTTGTACTGATTTGTTATTCCTATGCAACATGGACATGCCAACATATCATAACTTCCAGAAACTGAAAAGAGAAAAAGGATAGCAAAGAGTTGCCTTTTGGCCTTTTTCGTCTAACGAAAAATAGATTCGAATGCTTGTATTCTTTGTCATTTCGTAAACCGAGTGGAGATCTTTATTTGTTCATTTTAATTGTTTGAAATCATATTGAATACAGCAGTGCATATCCATTGTCAGAATTACAACGGGCAGACAGCTTTGGACATTCATAAACAAGCAGCAATGAAAACGGGAGGGATGAAGATTAGAGAAATTATGAAGGCTGCAAGCACTGAGCGAGGCATGGCATTATTTCGTCCTACACCAGAGAATGAAAAGCTCAACGCCGGGTTGCCAAGATATGAAAATCCCAGAAATGCACCTGAGGAATATATTAGAAATGCTCTAAATGATAGCATTTCCGAAAATTCTGATAAGCATCCAGTGGATTTTAAACACAAAAAACCCACAAGCAAAGACTTGCCTACATCAAGCATGGTGAGTTAAGGGGGAAACCGAGCTATAATTCCATGTCAAAAATTGAAGATCACGGTTTCAGCCAATCTCAGCCAGTTTTCTTTAAGGAAAGAATGGATTTTGGAAACAGTCTGCATGAATACAGGCAGCACAGTCAATCTCTCGGTGTCCTGTCTACAGGAAGTGAAGAAGAGACGACAGAATGGCCAGTTGCACAAGAAGCTGAAAATGAGCCAAAACTTTATGATGAAAGGTCATCAGAACCTGAATGTTTTAAGTGTGACAAGTATTCACAAAGTAATCTACGACGGAAGAAGCATGATAGACATAGGAAAGAATTGCGGGGACTTTGCCGAAGTCATCGCAAGAAGCAATAGGAGATACAAAAGGAGGCACTACAAAGTGTAAGGAACACAATCACACTTGTTGCTGTATTGATTGCTACTGTCACATTTACCGCAGGCATAAGTCCTCCTGGTGGCGTATACCAAAGATGGACCCTTAAAGGGAAAATCAACAGTGGGAAGAACCACAGCATTCAAAGTCTTTGCAATAAGCAACAACATTGCATTGTTTACATCTTTATCCATTGTTATAGTGTTGGTCAGCATTGTTCCTTTTCAAAGAAAACAACCGATGATACTATTGGCAATAAGTCACAAGCTTCTGTGGGTTGCTATATCATTCATGGTGGCAGGTTATGTCGCTGCTGAATGGGTAATCATGCCAAATGGGAGAGGGACAGGATGGACGCATGAAGCATTATTGGCTGTCAGTTCAGGGATGCTGGGACTTGTGTTTCTTTACCTCGGAATTTTACTAGCTATGCAATGTTCGAGAAAGCTGAAGTGGAAAGGAAACAACGGTAGAAAGAAGAGTGCTGTTGGTTTCAGGAAAGGCAGAATCCAACCAGAGCACCCTGAGTCCAGTAGCAAGAGTGAACACTCAGCATCAACCAATTCCAATGTCGATAGCTGCATTTCTGTAGGATATCATCTGTACTAATTGCATCATTAGTGGCTGTAGGTATTAAAATAAGTCCCAAATTCCATCAGGGGAGGATGTTTTCTTGTAAGTTCTTCGGTTGGGAAGTTCATTTTATGAGGACACTATTGTAGCAGATCATTGTGGAGTATATCAAAAAGCAGAAATTAGACCAAGTGTCATTGTTTTAATTTACCAGACTGATTGTTTTCTCCTAGAAGTTATTCATTCAAAAAGCAATAAATAAGGTAAAGCAATTTGCACAGCAACAAATAACTAAACTGAACCCACCACCCTGACATGTATAGTTACATATTCATATGGATATCATCTGTGTTGGATGTTGTGTTTTTCTATAGCTTCAAGGATTTTACAAAGCACAGTAGAATAGAATTTTTCTAGAAATTAGTTGAGCAAGCTCTTTGAATGTAATATCATTTAGTTTGCATATGCAAATAGTATATAGATTGGGAGGAGGCACTAACCAATTGTTTAAGCTTTTACATACATAATTATGTAGTTGCAAAATCTACAAACCATTGTGATAGAAAAGGCATAGAGAAATCCTCAACAAAAATTCCAAACTAGAACTTCATTCTCCAAATATTACATATAAAAAATGCCAAAGCTTATTTGAATTACGTGTGTTGTATTTGAAAATGATTTTACAGACTGGGCCTATCTCTTTGCTGGCCCTCTTTCTCTTTCACCATCAGTTTCCTGTCATTATTTCAGGGCATCTCCAAGCTGTGGACAGACACTCTTAGTTCGCCAATGCCTTAGTTTCTCCAAATTATCAGATGCACTCAAATAATCCAAGTGATGCAGAATATTCGGTAGTGAATAGAAACAAGGAGTTACCTACTTAACTAGAATAAGCCAGTAATACTAGAAGAAATTCATTGCACCATTACAAATAATAGTCAATAACATGCTTAAAAAATAATCCAACTAAACTCCCACCATGCTAAAAAAAAATAATGTCCAATATGTAATCAATGGCTCAAACACAAAGATTCCAATAGAAAGAATTTGACACCAACTGTCATAAAAATAAATAAAAAGAACAAGCCAAGGAGACATTTGGTTATGGTGCACTCCGCACCAAAGCTACGAAGGTGGTAATGAGAACCACAAAGACTGAATTAAGAGTAATCAGCAGTAGTCCTCCTGAACTTGGTTGGGGGGATGGAGCCTGGTCAGGTGGAGAAGCAAATGAGGGTGGAGAATGTGAGCCATAGTGATGCAGGCCCATCACTTCAACAAGCAACCGTTGGCCATTCCTGCAGTGCTCAGGTGTTCCGCTAATGAAGTAGAATGGTCCTGACCTGTCAAGCTGGAAAAGACCCTTTCCATTATTGAAGGCAGCAACAGGACTGCTACTGTTACAGTGGTAATAACCCCCATTTGTCTACTTCAATTACTGAATCATTTCTGTACTCAAAAGCTGAGTCAAGATAGGAAAACAATGGTAGAAATCAGAAGTGAGAATGTAAGGACAGCCAAAAAAAAAATTCCTCTGTTACCATGAGACAGTAAATTTTTTATTTTTTATTTTCTCCTGAGGTCCAAAGTATAATGTGTTTAGAATGTACTTATTTGCTCTGTAATGACAGTCTCATCTATAAATCCTTCTTAATTTCAGGAGCATTATTTCTGTCAAATTTTCATTACATGGCAAGAACAGATCTTTGTAAATCACCAGCTTTACAGTTTGTAACCTGAAAATTTCCACATTCCCATTTTATCATCAGTTAACTGATCAAACTTCAAGTTATTTGCAAAAGATTAAATATTACCTTCAAACTATTCATAATTGTTGCACATCATTCTATTGTGGAGTCTACAACTTATTTGAAAACCTATTATGTTTAACTTATTCATATTTCTGTGGACCTACTAGATGCACTGGGAATGGATAGTTGATCAGATAGTTTAGAAAGACAGACTAGTGTTTCTCCCTCTTGGTTGTTGGAAGATGCAGTTTGGCAACCTCCACCTTTTTTTTTTTCACCCTTTATACTGAATTGGGCTTTTAGCAAACAACAGCTTTTACTGCTGTTAAAAAAATTTATGGAAAAATTATTGAAAACACCATAGGATTTTTTTTTTTTTTTAAGTTGGACATGGAAGGAAGATGTACGCACTAAACCATATCTTCTTTAAGTAGATACACTATTGCTAACTCTAAAAGAAACCCAAAGAAAAAAAAAAAAAAGAATTTGAACTAGTTAACGAAGAAATAAAAACAAGAACAGAATTAACTCACAGAGAGAATCTCCAACTTGGAATCTGTTCCTGGAAGCCCACAGACCATAGAAAGAAGTGTCATTAGCTCCAGGCCTCTGCCAACCAAACTCATCGCCCACTTTAAACACAATTGTTGCATTGACCACCCCACCACCATTCATGAATGCTAGAGTAACAAAACAAGTGCAAAACAAGAGACCCATCAGAGAAGCCATGTTGTTGTTGTTGAACACCATTTTTTTTTCCCCTCAAAATCAATGTTTAGGGTGCAAAATTACAATGTGGGTAGTGATCATTTCATTCCAAGGAGAAAGCTATATAGCTCCAGATGAGTAGTGGGCCGTTTTTTTTTTTTTTTTTTTGGATCAAGAGATAAAAACGTGGTGGGAATCAGCGGTTAATTGGTAGTTACAAAATGGATCATTAGACAGGACGTGTGTGCTGGAGTAGAGGCAGTCAAGTTAAAGTTGGAAAGAAGTGCTTTTGACCGTAGACTTGAGAATTGACTTTTTCAAGAGAGACTTTTTTTTTTTTTTTTGTGTGTGTGTGTGTGTGTGTCTTAGTAGGAATAGCGGGTTGCCTCTTGCTACCCGAACAAGTCTGAGTTCTCTAAGGACTGTAATACGACAACCCTTTTTTTTTTTCTTAATTATTTTGATAATTAGCACCCACTATAGGTTTTTGATGGTAGAGGAAATATGCATAACTAAATTTGGTTTTTGTGATTTACTAAAAATTGCAAGAACTAAACTCCTCTGAGATGGAACCAGCAATCCTGATTAGCATAGTGGCACATGACTTTGTTCTTGTGGGAGAAAGTGAGTGTTGGAGACTCCGTACTTCCAAAAATCTTGGGGAAAAAAAAAAAAAACACAAATAATTCCCCTCCTCCTTAATGATCAAAAACTCCTATAAAATGGAACATAAGCGTAGGCGTGTGCGTGTGTTCTAGTAGACGCTCAAGGGTACATTTTGGACTCTGAAAATCAGCTTTTGTTTTATGTCTTGATTAAGTGATCATAGTTGAGGACACACATTTCATATTCGGCCCCCCAAAAAGGCCTATCTCGTAACGTTGGCCCATGTTGGAGAATGTTGGGTCATCGCTAAAAACAAAGGTGACAGCCGTTTGAACAGTCAAATTTTTGTAAACAGTTACCAATAGGTCAGCACCGTATCCCGGCAAGAAGCGACCTAACCTAACGTTGTGATCAAACGGTGAAGACATTGTTCGCTCTAGGTGAGATCAAAGGTTCACCGTCCTAAACATGCCTAAGATGACGACTTCAATCATCCTTCCATGCCATAGTCGTTTTTAAGTTTAAAAATTTCGATTTCAAATTTTAATTGAAATTAATTAGACAAAAAATTGAAACCACCTGATCTATGCTATCGGTATTTTCTTTTTCTCTTTAGACAAGAAATTGAAACTAAGATCAATTTAGCTCAAATCTAGTTAGCGCCTTAGACAATCTGTAGAATCAATCTACTATTTCTTTTATGCATACTGGTAATTAATTTTGATTCGCGTTGAGGAGTACCTCTCCTAAGTTGGGCATCAGTATTGAAACCAAAAGTACTCATAAGGGACCCCAAAAACAAAAAAAAACAGGGAGAGAAAAGGAATGATGGAAATTGTCTAGCCATTCCATCCCTAATAACATCAGCAGGAATTTCAATAACTTTGCACTAAATTACCAAATAGCATCATATGAAAGCAGGTGCTCTTTGCACAGGGCACCTGATTGCCTTGAACTACAACATTTCCACTAAGTGACCCTTCCCCAGATCCTACTGGGAGTGTGCTGCGCTGGAAACCTTTTTTTTTCTTTTTACTTACTTTTTTTTTTTTTGGAAAGTAAAGATTACTGGATTTGCTGAAGGATGAAGCACAAGTTTCCCAGAAGTTGTGTGCTCACTAATGATTCATAAACATAAATATAAAGCATGTCTGGAGACAGGGAATATCAGTATTTGGACTTGGAAAGCCACAAGACCTCCTGGATGGCAGATGCAGCGAGAAAGAAGCAACTGAAGAAAGTGAAGGCTATAGAGACAGCAACATGGCCACAGAAGTTGCTCAAAGGCTTACAAAAATCTGGCAGAGCTGTATGTTGGATTCCTGTGCGATTCAGGTTGGTGACACCCGATGCAGCGGATCCAGCACTCATCATTGCATATGCAAACATCTGCAACATAAAAATTAATCACACCTTATTGGGTACAGAATACAAATGCAGTAGCAGTGGAGTTCTCAAAAGATGGCATTATTTAAGTGCAAAATCATTAGCCAAACACTAGGAACATCAACAAGGCCTGTAGTTTGTTAATTTCGGCCAACTTAACCAGTAAAGCAAAATCAAATCGTCAAAGCTATCCCACTTGTGCATCTCAACCATTCAGAAAGGAGTCAGATTAATGCTGAACATGGAAGTTGTCAATCTAACAAGTTTATTCATCATGTATGCGAATCCCCAGTGTCAATGTAGCAACTTCTACAATGTAATTGAACACTAAACAATAAGCACAGAGTCCCTAACAATATAAGTTTCAAGTTTGAGAATCTAATCAAACAAGGTGTAGTGTTTTAGCATATTACATAATTACGAAAACACATAACAATGTATCTTAGTAATTGGCTATAACTTTCAATACAAAACATACATTTCTCATATTGAAGGTATTAGTTTCTCACTATAGCCAGTTACCAACAACCAATTTATCAAAATCATCCATTGTCATCACAAACAAATAGAGAAAAAAAAATTATGTATAATTTGTCATAAGCATCTAGCAACATACATAGTTTCACAATTTGATTAAAAGAAAAAAAATTCATCTTAGTGTGCGAGACTGGCCCATTGAGAACTCTGAGGACTGGTTAACTTCACAATTTGATATATATACACACAAATATCTATACCTGATCCCCTGCAAAAAGAATCCATGCATGAGTTCTTGATGCCACCACTGGAAATTTTCTGAGCAGCCTTGACATGCTAAGCAGCAATTGCAGGAAGGAGTGTGCTGCAACAGCCACCGAGACCCCAACCAAATACCTGCTCATCATTAATAACAGTACTCAATAAATAAATAACTTTTGACCACACATTTAAGTGTATAAATCCTCTTGTTAATGTTATGTTATTACTTAAAGCAGGTTCCAAGCACACATTTTTTGTTTGCTTGTCCAACTTTCCTCCAAAGCTAGAAGGAATGATTATGGTAAAACAGGGAGAAAAATTTTGAAAATTTCCTCTCTGGCATTTCTTGTCTACAAGACATGAAACAAACAAGATAAATACCCTTTGTCCTCCCATTTTCCTTCCTTTCCCCTTAACAAAGTTTAGAATTAAGAATCAAAATGGTTTAAATGCAGGGGCTGAAGAAAAAAAAAAAAAAAAACAAAAGATGGAAAAGAGAAAAAGAAAAGAAAAGAAAGAAATAAATGAAAAATAGTCATGGGATTGATTCTGTTCACTCAAATTACAATTGAATGTGTAGTTTCCACATAAGATGACAAGCAATCAAAACAACAACCCAGTTCTGTCAGTCAAATTTAGTCCCAACACCTAACTAAAGAGAGAAAAACAGAAACAAAAGGGAAAGGAAAAATAAGGGGGGAAAGAGAGCGAACCCTGAATATGTGTCCGTTCACCATGGACTGTTTGGTCTCAAGGAAAATGCAAGCAAATGATGGCCAGAGAAAAAGACCAAGGTTTTGATCTCCCATAGTGCTATTTTCTTTATTGGGTCGTCAAGAAAATTAATGTAAATGAGTGAAAGAAAAAGAAAGAAAAAATTCATGAATGCACAAGAACTGTTGAACCCATTATTACATGTTGCATACCATAGTGAAAAGCAAATTTAGCTCACTCCTACTTGTGCTCAAATTTGAGTCTCAGTCAGAGCCAATTAGCCAAGCCCCATTTTGGGTCTGGAACTATAAACAAATTCCTCCATCAATTCACAATCAAATGAGCTCTCAACAACATCCATTTCACTCATCTCCCACAGGTTTTCTTTTTTGTTTTTTGTTTTTTTTTTTTTTATAACTCAACAAGAATGAGTTCCTAACATAGGACATGCATCTAATATACACATTTTATGTGTGGCCACTGGCCACTTAGAACCTCACTTTCTTCCAATTTTTCCTATCAACCAAACAATCAAACATTACATATCCAAAACAAACTTTAAAAGACACAACACGACCAAGGTTTGAGCTTAATTAACGTTAATTCCTTACTCAAAAGAGGGAGAAAAGGACCACTTGGAGTAAAGAGGAAGCATGAAGCCATAGATGGAGACAGTGCCAGACTGATGGGCTGTGACCATGGATGAAAGTGCTGTCACCGAGCCCACCATGCACAGTAGCCTCAGCATCACATGCAACACGTCAGCTTTCCGGCCAAGAGAGCTCACCTCCGCCGGCCCCACGTGGGGTCCACTTATTTTGCCACCGTTCCCCGCCGCTGCCACCTTTGACTCCGGCGTCTGTACCGCCACCTCCGGCGGTGGCGTCATCCTTTGGCCATTCGCCATCATTTTTTTTTTCTCTTCTTCCTTCTCCCTCTTCTTTATGGAATGCCAGTCATTAAGTTCTGCACCGAGGGCCTGATGTCCCAAAAAGCACGGTAGGGGTCAGCTATATACAGTTCAATATTTGTCTTGATTTCTTTCATTTTTAAATCTTAGTATCACAAAGCAATTTCCCACTTTCTTTTTTTTTTTTTTTTGTTAATTTAATCAATTTGCTACGAGGGCTGAATTTAAATTTTTTAAATAATGTTATTTTTTAAATAGATAAAAATTTATAAATAAATTTTAAATTTAATAAGTTTTAATTAAATAACTTTGCTATTAAAAAAAATAGAGAGAGAGAGAGAGGTTAAATTAAAACGTTATTAGGCGACTTTTGATTCAAATTTGCAAGAATAATGAATAATATTTATATATACTCTCTTTTTAATGTTAAAAAATAATAATACCAAAGGTTCATTAGCTATGGCATGCGAGGTTATGGGCTTTCTTTATGTGATCATATACGTATAGACCCCGCATTTACGATGCAACGGTAGCAAATGGGATACGGTCATCGTCGCCTATCGATGCGCATGCGCCGACTATCACCTGATGTCATGTTAATTTAATAGAGAATTATTATGAGAGCATTGGTGAGTCCACACAGTCTCCTCCATACATATTTAAGATGCAAATAATTCCGAATCTTACTCCCAACTTACCATCAAATCAATCGTGTTTTCCCCGTAGCTTAAAAGGGTATAAATATCTATCCTTCAGCTTCCATTGTAAGGCCAAAAAGAGGCAAGCTTGTAAAATTTAATGTTGTTCCGAAAGAATTGAGATCGAAGCTACCATTCGCGTGAGGTGAAAGAGGCATAAAAAGGACGAAACCATAGCTGATAATTCATGTTTTACATAATAAACTGTGTTACATAAAGTTAGTAAAAATAGCAGTGATCTATTTCCACTCACAGCACGGCACTCTTTCCTTCTCAAGTGTTAGCTAAAACTTCACTGTCAAGGATTCAATACCCTTTCTAGAATTGGTGTTTATAACTGTGGGCATGCCATTTGGCTTCAAGGCCATAATAGCGTTGATTAAAACTATAGAAATCAGATTAGTTGAACTAACCTCTGTAATTATAGGATTCTTTGAAGTTCATGTGCATGCATTTGGCTAGTTCACAACAATTTATATATATATATTTTTTTCTTTTTGCTTCTAGAATGCAACGAGTTATCTTGGTCCTCTCGGGGTTAATTATTATAAATGAACAGCAAATAGATTTAGATGTTTGGTAAACCTTGCCTAGCAGAAACAAACTTCAAGATGCTGAAACCTGCCTCAATTAAAAAGAAGAACAAACTTCTAGATGCTGAGGGCACTTTATATCATTCATAAATGGGAATCTGCAAGTTTAAGTGTTTGTCCTGGGCAAGAAACAACTAGGGGAATCAGCACCAACAGGAAGAATTGATGTTAGTGTGAAGTTAACTAACACAAAATCATTTTAACCAGTGTTTGCTTTGGATCAATATTAATAGTCCATGAATCATGAGATAAAAGTTGGTAAATTCAACACGAAGGTGCAAAAGAACTCAGTGGAAATGGATCCGATCAACTGTTAGATCAAATAGCAGCACTATTGCATATTTGAGAAATCCAATGTTTTTAATGTATATTCAGACGTATGATAGTTTCATAAACTTAGGGTCTTATATATATATATATATATAGGATTTTAGAACCAAACCATCATAGAGTTACTCTGTATAGAATTTCTGGACAACTATAAAGATATGAATGTTATAAGTCATGACTCCAATGTAGATAGCTTATTAAATATACTACAAATCTACAACATTGAAAAGAAAAAAAAAAAAAAAGCCCCTCTTTTTTATTGGTTCCAATACATATGAGAAGTAAAGAAACAATCTTGCATGTAAGACTGAAAACATGACATTCATTATCACTCTACACACGTAGATATATATTTAGAGATATCTTAAAAGAGAAACTTAAACTATTTTTACAAATAAAGTCACATTTACATGACATAAATGTGTAATAAAACTTTTAATATATATTTAATTTTTTTTAAAAAAATTATATTTCTTATTTAAAATTTATTCATAAAACACAATATCATAATATAAAATATACTAAATTTATTTTATTTATATACAATAGAATCAAATAAGCTTTTTTTTTATTATCTTATCAAATACCAAATACATTAATTTTTTTATTAATAAATTTAAAATTAAAATTTAAAATATTATAAAAGATAATTTTAATATTAATAAATTATATTTTATTAATATTAAATATATTAATTGAAAAATTATAAATAATCTTAATTCAATAAAGTGTTCATTTAGATTTCAAAATTTCAACATCGAATTGTTTCAAATAAATTGTTGTTCTTGCATGTATGAAGCCATTTCATGTTTAATTTTTTCCATTGAAATTTCAGCTCGATCGTGCCTGGCCGGGCTCTACTACCCTAAGAGGCAGACGTGGGAGTTTACAACATGTGAGCAGGGCGGCGTCAGGTGGCTCAAAATGGTTCGGCAGAAAACGACCCGTGACTGAAAATAGCACGGTTGGCTTGAATTGATGTCATTTTCATTTTTTTTTTTTTTTTTACTTTTTATTTTTTGTACCTTGCACGCCCCTTTGGCTCGTTGGATGGTTTTGGATTTTTGGAATTGACCCATCAAACAGTGTCCTCCATCGCCTGAGCCTAGCCATTGATGATGCTTTTTACTCCTGTGACTCGCAGAGCTGTCTCCAAATGGTTTCAGATCTCGCCACGCCAAACAGGACCGCAGCTGCCTTTGGACCCTCAGCATCACATGTCAATTTCTGTGCTCGTGCATCGGAATTTTCATGACGCTAATCTTGCTAAATGCTTTATGACGTTTGTACCGACGTCGTTCTTTGAATCCATCAATCTTGTTTTTTTCTTTAAATTTAAGTGCTCAACGTAAAATGTTATTGTTATTATACATTTGACAGAATCGTTGCATCTTTTTTCATTTTTATTATACATTGGCCAAAATATTAACTTCATAAGAAAATAATTTAATAAAAACCATATCATAATTACATTGGCATGACGCCATTTCATTCGTATTTGGCTCTGAATGCTCTGTCCGTGTAACGTTTTTCGGGGATAAATCATAAATGGCCCGTAAGAGCCGTCGAGGGGCGTCGATTTATTTTAGAGCAGATGTTGCTTAATCGTCACGGAAACCTAACTTGAATTCTTACCGCTTAAATTTATTTTGATATGACATAACTATCAAATTAAAATCTTAAGCTAGTACTTTTTTTTTTTAATTACAAGATCATGCTATTAATTAACTTTTTAATACCATTGAACTTAAAGAGCGAATCATAACATAACAATAAGATTATCGTGTCACAAATTCAAACTGCAAAAAATAATTTCTTTATAAACATAAGGCTAACAAAAGCGCACCTAACTAAAGATTCATTTCCCTAATTGCCTCCCCCTGGTTTTTACTACAATTGGTACCTACAACAATTATTTTTTGGGGCTCAGAAATTAGCTACCCCTGTTTTTTATTTTTTTTGTATTTTTTTGGCAGGGAAGGGGGGGGTTGGGGAGGGGGTTTATGTATAAATTTGGCACAACTTGATTAACCAAAGATAAAGATTGTCTTAATTAAATCTCAAAAGCCATGGAGGCTAAATGTTGAAATCAGATTGCCAGCATAGCAAAACAATGATCCCTTCATTCGCCAGTCACTTCACACATCCTTTCTTTGAGAGACTTTCTTAGCAGAGGCTTGCAATGATGCAACATGGGACAGATTGAGTCCCCGATCCCCACTTACCTAATTCCAGGAAGAAAAACAAAAACAAATCGAAGCATAAATAAATTGCTGGCATCCCACTCAAAACTTGCTCCCACAAAGTGGCCACCGTAAGCCAATAATTGTAACTCAATGTTACTAAAGTTCCTTACAGGATTCAACATCTGGAGTTTTAAGTCTGGTCAAAACCAATTTGCCAAAAAAATGTAACCATTATGCCTAAGGCATATTAGAAGCTAAAAAGACGTACATGATTCTTGGAGTTACAGAAGATGGTTTTACAATTCTCCAGCACAATTTAACCAAAATACATTTCTCACCCTTTGATGAAAATTCAGTGAAATGAAGGAATTTAACATCTCACTTCCCCGAGGAAGAAAACAACAAGAACTCTGGCTGTAACACTGCAATTGCCAAAAGCCATCGAAATGGCTGACACAATTAACCTATATGCCAAACATTACATCAAAAATTTTGGACACCGTCGATTTTGCAGGAACAGCAATGGCGCCTCCTGACTGCTGTGAACCGGTACTGCCATTTTGAAGATAGTATGGACGATGTGAGGCTTTTGATGTGCTGAACTCTGAGGTTCTAGTGAGTAGCGGTGGAGGTAGGGGCATAAAACCCTGATCATTAAGTCTTTCGTTCAGGGCCTGTCTTTGGATTGGATCCACCGGCTTCACACCGATGATTAGTACTCCGTTGATTTGCATTCCACTCTTGTTAAGAGCTTTCTGAGCATCAGACCGATTCTACACCCCAAACAAGACAAACCAGTTTACGACAATTTGTTTGTATTAACAAAATAGATGCAGCAAGCATACACGCAAATCATACATCAGGACTTGGCCGAGAAAATAGCAGATGCTCAATGACCCACACGGACAAAGCAAAGTCTAACTGGTCCAAAAGACAAGTTCTTAATACTAAGCTAATAACCTATACGAGGATAAAGAACAATTAGGAAAACAAGAACAGCTTAGATATTCACACATTATGATTGCTAAATTTAGCATAAGCACTAACACACTTTGTAGACAATTGAGGGAAAAAGAAAAATTCAAGGAAGATGAAATCAGTGCCAATCCATTGCATAGGTCATATCCACATTCTGATGCTCATAACTACTACAGATAATAATACACGTTCACCCTTGTGCAGCGTTACCATTCCACATACTTCAGGCAGTAAATGGCTCACGAAGCACATATAGGCTAACATTGTTAACACAAACCCAAGCCATCAATTGGACTAAAATGTGACAACCAGGGTCCAGTCATCTACTAAGAAGCCTTAGCTAAAAATAGTTAAGAAGGCTGGCAAAGGAGGCATACTTGTTTCAAATTGCATAGCCTGTGTATGGTAAATAATCTAGCATTTTAATGATATCTACAACTTAAAAACCTATGAAAGCATTAGTTAGAAGAACAATATAGAGCAAAAGAATCTGTACAGTACTTCTTATGGTAATCACCAAGATGATGAAATATCAAGAGACAGTGAAGCTGGATCTCAGAATAATTAACCAGACATAATTATTTGTTTAGCCTCATGGAATTTGTGGTTACTTGCCTTTCACATTTACCCCTATACTGTCAAATTTCAAGCCCATTTGACACATGTTCTGACAATAAGGAATCCCATCCATTTGAATTGAAAATAAGAAAACAATATCATAAGCCAAGGAAATAGGTGCAATGAAAACATTATGAGCAATGATAAAATATTAATAAACTAAAAATGGACTCCCCACTCCAAGATTATGAATATAGCAATGAGTAGAACCTGATAAAGAATGTGTATCCAGTTAGCTTCCCTTGGACCGGGAACATGTTTCAAGATCACACCACACTTCTCAAACTCCCGCAAAACTAAGTTGGTATCACCAGGAGAAAACCTGGAGACATATACTTAGGATCAGTGAAAAAATCCAATGGTATAAGACAAGAAAGAAAAGGCTAACCTGGCATGATGAATAAATAAGGAAAAATAATCCTAAACAGTACAATCCTAGTCATTGCTCAAGCTCAAATCAAGGAACTGTGAAACCATTGAGAGGCAGATGTACTGCACCTTGCAGAAAGTATGATAGTTACTTGAAAGATACAAATGATTATTATCCTAGTCATTCTCAACATTTTGTCACTATTTGAACCTTATCAGTTCAATTAAATCACTATCTTGAGTCTATCACCTTTATTTGCTACACAAAATAGTTCGCTCAAATTACAACAAGAACAAGGGACAACCACAACATTAGAAAGCAATGCAAACAAGACAGGAAAATGCTAGAAGAATGACTGAATATTGAAATCAAAGAAGTCCTTATGTGTGGCAGAGAGAAAGTGAGCATACCCATAAACTGTAACCCACACTTCCTCATCAAGATTCCCTCCAGGCAAGCAGCTCTTTTGCCTTTCTGGCCTTGCAACTTCCTGAGGGGGTGGAAGGGTGATCAGAGCACCAGGCTGGACAACACCTTCTACTGGGGAACTCTTTCCCTTCTCTTCCTGCTCACCACCACTAGCCTTAGCTGGTGACCACCAACTTGAACTCCCTGAGCCCAGCTGACTCTGCTGCACACTCATCAAAGCAAAGGAAGTGCTAGCCTCTGCTTTACCTTTTCCTGGAGTCACAAATTCCCTCGCAGAACCTTGGACAGGGGATCTAGTGTCCGATTTCACTTCAGGGGATAAAGTGTAATAAGGAATTCCAGACTCAGGCGAAAAATCCGATCGGTCCTCCAATGTATACATAGGAGGAGGTGGAAGATCTGAACCACTAAAATTTTCACGCCATAGAGCAGACACTGCCGCTGCCTGACCAGGGCTCGCAAACCTCCCTTTTCGGGCAGAGATTGGTGATGCTAAATCTTGGAAAAACAATGACTGTGGCCTCCCTGACGATTTGGGAGTTCTGTGCATTGTACTACTGTTCATCTATACAACACCTTTTTCGGAGGGAAAGGAAAACCAATCTATAAAAGCCAATAACAATAACAATTAGCCTTCAAAGATAAATGGAAATTGCAAAAATGAAACAACCCAACTAAATTCAATCCTGTCTTCTCATCTTTTCCAGGATAAGGCATATAAATAAAGCCAGCCAGCTCCCAGCTCATGATATTACGAAAGTGCTGAAGTTCCAAGAAAATTTCTGTTCGGTTGCCGAGAAGTAAGCAAAGAAAGTTTTAAACATTTAGCTCCAGAAAATTTAACACTGAAGGATTTAGAATACGGCGCCAACGCTAATTGCGTCAAACACAGCAAAAACAGGTAAACTTGTGTTAGTTTCCCAAGAAAAAATAAATGAAGGAAAACGGAAAAGGAAAAGAAATTCACAATATCATGTGTCCAAAAAAAGAAGGGAAAAAAAAAGAGAGAAACCCACTTTCCTTTTCTCTCTTGGCAACCAAATCACAAAAGAAATTTCCGTTTCCTTCATTTTTCCTCTCATTTTCTCGGAAACCAAACAGAAATTCCCCCCCTCCCCCGGATTACATAACATCAAAAAATTCTACCCACCAGCAGAGAGAGAGAGAGAGTTACCAATGAGATTTGAGGGTTTTTCGAATTTTCCTTCCGAAAGGCAGAGAGCTCCGTTGGAATTTTTGTCCACGACGGAGCGTCTGAACTAAGGTTTCTGAAGGGTTTTAATTCAAATTTTAAGAAACCCTTAAGGAAAAGGAAAGTGGGTTTCTCTCTTTTTTTTGGAATTGACGAACATGCCCTTCTCTATTGAGAACCGGTTGAACTGGACCGGGACGTTAATAAACCAGTTAAGCTTTTTTTTTTTTTTTCTTTTTCTGTTTAACAAGAAAAAAAGGTGTTTCGGGTATGTCGGCCATAAAAAGACCCCTCTCGTTCAGTTTAAATAAATTACTTTTATATTTTATATTAATAATAATAAATTTTAAATTAAAATTAATAAAAAAAATTAAGTTACGGTCAAATTATCATATAATTGATTAATTCAAATTATCAAGTTAATCATCATTTGTTCATTGATTATTTGTTTTTTGATATTTGCTTCAATAATTGCAAAATATTATGTGATGCATAAATTTTTTTATTTAATTTTTTAATTTATTAATTTCAAAATTTTGTTGTTGATTATTGAGAGTAAGAGTTCATTATTACTAAATTATATGGTTAGCGACAAATTTTCTAATTATAATTATTTGGACTTAGAATAAATTATAGGCTAATAAAAGATTATTTCATTATAATTTAATAATTTTAAATTTGAATTATAAAAAAAAATATTTTTGTACAAAATAACAAAAATGGTGTATATTTGATTATTTTTTGAGATTTACTAATTGTATGTTTAGACTCTCTCTCTTTTTTTTTTTACCATTTTTTGGTGCTAAATTATATTTAAGAAACCAAAATCTCCTCTTGCAATATGAAATAATATGATCATTCCAATTCAAACTCAAAAGAGTCTAAGCCCAAAGACAATCCTAGACAATAACCCCCAACTCCTGAAACTACATCAAGATAAAGAATTTTTTTCTTTCTTTCTTTCTTTCTTTCTTTTTTTTTTTTTTTTTTTGGGGGGTTGAAGTGTGATCAAAACGGGGCAGAAAGGGGCTCCTTAAGCTTCATTTCATCTGGGGATTCTGCATTACCATCGATAAAAGAACATTGGCAAGGTACTTCAATAACTTGAGCCTTCGCTTTAGCTTCAACAAGTTTGTTATATTGTTGATTATGTCCATTTTGCTCCCATTGATCCATAATTCGATCCCTTGGTCCCAATCCCTATGAAAAAAAACAAAAAAAAAAAAAAGAAAATACAGTGAAGAAAAATCAATCTGTAGTTCTCAACATCTCAATCGAATGAAATTTAATCCCTTTTGAAATCACAAAGTGCAAGGCATACTTCAATGAAAATTGCATAGGCCTTTTTCGGTTCCATTTTTTGGACAACATCTGCAGCGACTACCTACACAAAAGAAATACAGAATTATCAAGCATATCATATCTATATTTTGCATAGTCGATTAGAACAATTAAATATGTGACCCTAATACATTAAAACAGAAAAAAAAAAAATCCCAATATGCAAAACTCTCATAATATATAATGTAAAAAATAATGAGATATACATAATTTTATTCTCGATTTTTATAAGGTTGTTGCTTACAAATCTTTTACACCGAGAGTTAACTTGGGCTCAACTATTTCATAACCTTGAAGAAGAATATGGGAAATGAAAGATACGCAACAAGCTCATGAACACAGGCTTGTGTGGTTCTTAATTGAAGAAAAATTGGGAATAATGACGATAATCTAGCACATATTAAAGTGACGATAAGGTAATTACCCTGGCTTTGCTAAGCTGCCCTTCTCTCAAGGTCTTGGGTTCCATTTCAATGGAGCAGCATATGTTAGCCATTGGAGACACAAGAAAATAATGTTCTTACAACAGTTGTTGCTTACATGTATTTGTATATCAAAAGTTGTGATGGAATCACGGATTTTCAAAGCATAATTGACCATAAATTGAGGTTCTTAATTAAAGCAAACACACATCGACTCATTCACACCCCGTGCATCCTTTCTCTTTTCTTTCTTTCTTTGTTTTTTTTTTCTTTCTTTTTTTTTTTTTTTGGGGGTTCTATTTTTAACGGTGGATAATGCACCCAAGTGATTTATGAGCTGCAGAAATTGGTGCAAACTCCGATATGTGACCATTAGGAAAAACAAAGAGCCCAAATCATTTTGGATCCACCAACCCAATTATTGCTAATCTCCGAAGCCCGAGTGGAAAAGCACAATCCTGTGCTTGGATTGAATTGAACTGCCAGATGTGGGCCGGTCGGTCCAGTCCATCACAATCTCCTAACCCAACTAAATATTCCTCTCTCTTGTATAGGTTCACCGTCTCTATGTTAATGTATCTACCTTGTGTTATAAAAGTAAAGACAAAATAGGCCAGGGAGTGTATATATATATATATATATATATATATATATGAAATATATGATTTTCCTTTCAAATTAAAAAAAAAAAAGTTCATAAATCATTGCTTCTTGAACTATTATTATTATTATTATTATTATTATTTTAGCTCAACCATGTGAAGAAAGTCAAAAAAAAGAAAAAAAAAGGAGGTCATCTGAGTATCACCTTTTACAAGTTAATATTTAAATGTGTACATAGCATGACCCATTAGGAAGTGGAACATTGGCCAGGGAGTGAGTCCATGTCACTGGCCATCACCATTGAAATATTCATCTGCTTGAGTATATCTCCACATTGACTCATCAATTAATAGTGCAGTCCATCTGGGTTCTTCACTCCTCACATTTCTCTCTTTTTTTTTTTATTTTATTTTTGGTCCATGGATGCAGCACTTAAGCTTGGTGAGCTAGCTAACCTAATCAAAATTGCCTCCTAAAGATTTTCAGGACTTTGAAACAAAGTATGAAGGTCAAGCATGACATTAAAGTTATTATATTATAACTTAAAGATTAGAGATTTGAATTACAAAAATAATTATTTTTGTAAAAATAAGTTAAAATTATATATATATGACTATTTTATAAATTACAGAATTTAAAATCTTGTGCCCCATGATTTATCATGGAGGCAATGTATCATGGATTTTTTTTTCTTTTTTTGTAGTTGTTAAAAAAACAGACAAAGCATCATTCCACCACAAAATATGAAATGACCACTACAAACAAATTAAAATGAAAGGTAACCAAGAAATTTTCTCCCACAAAATGAAAATGGTTTGACATAATACATGCCAAATTACTAAATATCACATTAATGGATAAACAAAAGTTTGTAAAAATTAAACAGGGAGGAAGACACATTTGTTCTAACTAATTATTTCACTTTATAGAGACATGCAATTGGCAGGGAATTGAAGTGAAATTAATTTGATTATAATCAATAT
Organism: Bruguiera parviflora; assembly: GCA_019804595.1. Lineage (NCBI taxonomy): Eukaryota > Viridiplantae > Streptophyta > Magnoliopsida > Malpighiales > Rhizophoraceae > Bruguiera > Bruguiera parviflora. The sequence continues at coordinate 3,513,935 of CM034061.1, read as the reverse complement.
ACTATTGGGAACTATCTCTGGCTTCAATACTTTTTACCTTTGGGATATTGGTCGTGGTGGGATCACTAAAATTGACAATCCACCTTTTCCATTGAGAAAAAGCAATTAATAAATATCGTCACCCACTGCGTCGATGCCCCATCAATGACCTGCAACATGTGGCCTGACTGACGATTGCAGCACCCAAATTTGCTTAATTCTGTACTTCTTAGCTTCGACCACGGCTACTAAAAGAAACGCATACTCACTCTCTTTGGTAATAATAAGTTTTATTAATTTGGGGGTTCAGCCATGCGATGTGTATAGTGATCAATTGGTCAAGTTCTACTTAATTAAAGAGATTTCTCTCTCTCTCTCTCTCTCTCTCTCTCTCTCAATTGGATGTGCATTAAATGATACTCTTCTTCTCAAAATTAAAATTCAAAATTTTTAATTATTCAAAATTTTTGAGAAGAACTTAAAATCTTTCAGTATTGGCTCTTGTGAAAAGGAACATTGTCTAGTTAAATTAAGAAATACAAGTTAAGAGGTCTAAGATTCAAACCTAATGTTTAACTCTCAAATTTTATACACGGTAAGGACGAAGCTATACTTAATGGTTTTTGTCTAGAATATACGTTGAATTAATCAGTGATTACCATAATGTTCTTCATAAGAGAAGCTCATAATTAAAAAAATTTCAATTATATACATCAATTGTACAAGAAGAACATAATTTACGACCAGAGAAGTAGTCACCCGCCCCCCCCCCCCCCCCCCCCACAAAAAAAAAGGCAATTCGAAGAGGCTCAATAATTATAGAAGGGTCGCCGAACAATTACGAATTGTGGGATTAGATAATTGATGCTGGGGGTGCTGGAAAGGGAACAAGAAGCCTGTCGCCATCTTGGCCAATGTAACATGGAAAGATCCCCAGACACTGAGCAGAGCCACAAAGCAATTGCAGAATTTTGTAGGCATTATCCAAAACAGCTCAACAGAGGGGGGGGGAGAGAGAGAGAGAGAGAGAGAGAGAGAGAGAACAACCATGCACGTCATGGAGAAGTGCATCATGTGCTACCCTTAGTTGCTCACATGCTTGTCTATTCTTACCAAATGTATGTTTATTCATGAATGTAATATAAGATACTGAAAAATGCTCGTATTTACATATAGTGTACCTTAATGTACTTTTGCTTTAACAAAAAAAATAAATTGTACGTATATTGATATTAATCTCTCTCTCTCTCTCTCTCTCTCTCTCTCGATATATATATATATATATATATATACCCATAGAATGAACATTTATCAATGGTCTCGACTTCTGGTGGGTGATATTTTGGTAATTCATATCGGCACCATACTAGCAGACTGTGTACACACCCCAAAATGTTTAATTACAAGTTAACAGTAGCGAAACGGAGAGCAGAAGCACAAAGCTGAATATGCCAATAACATGCCAGTTTTGTTATACGATTACTGTAAATTGACCAGAGAAGGCTCAATAATTTTCCATTTTTTTCGCTATAATCTATTATAATATCGAGAATAGGAATTCGAATTACAGATAAAATTTATGATGTGAGAGTTTGGTATACTGGAACGTTTATTATATATATATATATATATATATATATATATTTTTTTTTTTATGAATTGAGATCAGTGAATTAATTAAACATGATAAGGTTCATCAACTACTTTATTCATAATCTAGGGGGTGAAGAGATAACATTGTACCCTTATAGAGCACAGAACCTTCCCATCTTTCACTGCAGAAGCTGGAATTTGTAGGAACTCATCAAACATTAGAGGCTGTGTGGGACACCATGGGAGAGCAAATGTCTAGGATCAAGTGGACAGTTGATCAGAATGCAATTATCTAATTTTTAATGTTCATAGCTAACGAACCCCACATGACCATGTGCACCATTTTGCAAGGTAAGCAGTTGCCAAATGAAATTCCCCTTACTATAATTGCTTTTTTCTTTTTTCTTTTTAATTTATTGGCCTTCTCTCTTTATCGATCTTATCGTGCCTTGATTTCCATAATATTTTGACCTCACTTCTAGGCGGATGGTACGTGCAGAAGACGATGTTTCCCATTTCATTATTCTTTGTTGAAACCTATGCATGCCCACTATTGTAGGCCCTCCTTTTTATAGAAAAAAAAAATTGAAAAAAATGGCAAAATGGCCTTCAAAATAGAGTTCTTCTAAGACTCCATTTCATGAATGTGACCAAATTTTGTAATCAAATGAGTTAACTTATCTTTGAATCAGTGAAATCAAAGATTTTTTTTTTTTTGTTTGTTTTTTGAAAAAACAATAAATTTGGCCAATCAAAGTCCGCCAACTTGCCGAATAGCTTTTCATGTGCAAATATGTATGAGGGATGGGACACCATACTTCATATGGCCCATAGGTTTTACGATTGTGACATATCATTTTATTGTGTTTTTCATCGAAATTAAACTCTACATTTTGTGAAAATTTAATGGAACTGCATGCGTTCGAATTGCTAACTCTCACAAACTTTCTTTTTGCGGCAAACCGGACTATCCGGTTGGTTCTACCATTTTATTGACTCTACAAACTAGAAATCTGATCTTTGCATGTCTCTAGAGTACAGATTTAGCAATTTCAAATTGTTTTTTTTATTTTTTTATTGAGAAACAAAGCATCCCACGAAAAATGAAAAAGCCATTCTAAACTTTTCTCGCCACTTTTGGCAAAACAGAATTTAATCAGGAGTACATCATAGACTAGAGTCTACAAGCAAGCTCTTCTCTTCTCTTCTTCTACTTATTTTCCCCTTAATTCTAAAATCTTGCCAAGGCGGCAACAAAACAAAAAAAAAAAAACAAAAAAAAAAAAAACAAAGGAACACCGGAATTTCAAATTTTGGGGCACAAAATTAGGAAACTAAAATTCTACTCTGGGACCCACTAGATCATTTGCCTGTAATTGGGCCCACCGTGATGATGGATCAAGAAATCATCTCCTCCATTTGATACGCCAAAAATTGAACTTTGACTTAGAAACTGTTCTCTTTGCAAGTCCTTCTGCCTCCTAAGCTCCAAAACTTTCCTATGTGAATTTGAATGCCTTGTGGATACAAAAGTTGGACTAGCTGCGGGTCGGTACTCCGGAACTAGCCGCCCCGACTTGTACCGGACCCCACAAGCATTACACAAAGTTTTTGGGCCCATTGGCCCTGTTCTCCATTGCGGGGTCCTCTCTGCTGCACAATGAAGGCATTTCCGGATCGTGGCATCCGAGTCCAGTTTCGGGTCCGGGCTTTCTTGTTCCTTAGACGCAAGTTTGGTTGTGGGCGAGAGGTGGAGGAGACGTGTGGACCAATCACCAGGGGCAACCCGTGAGCGCTTGGACCGGGCCTTGCCTGGTAATGGGCTATCAGCTTGGAAAATAGGATTGTTGGGGTTTCGGGTTATGGATTCCGGGTGAATTTCGGATGAGGATGAAGCGGGTGTGTCCGGTTTGGATCCGCATAAGAAGTGGAGATTTGTCTGGAGGTTTTGCTCCGTTGAGAATGAGTCTTCCACAAAATTTGAGAGCCACTCTAGCTCAGCCAAGTCGTCGCACTGCAATACGCAAAAAGCGTCCAAAAATTTTAGTTATAACATAAATAATTACAATCGTAGAATTTCAAAAAAAATATAACTTATTTACAATGTAATAATATTTCAGATTAAATTTAATTTATAATAAAATAAAATAAAACGAAAAATTATAGTATCTGATCGAGTTAAATTAAAATTTAAAAAACTTGTGGTGTGCTGTGTGTTGCTTATTTCCCTTTTCTGGAAAGCTGAATTCAACAAAACTGTAGATATTCCTCGTACTAAGTAGACTTAGAGATGATTAATATAAGTACCACGAAATGGAATTTGACTCTATCCAATTATGCAATTACATCTACAATAACCCAAAAAAAAAAAAACAAAAACTATCATTGAAAATTAACCAAAAAGATAAAAATAAATAATAAATTGAATCAAAGTCAGTGTATGAAAACAAAATAAAGAAATGTAGCAAAGAAAAAAAAAAGAGTTAAATTTTATTGTGTCTTTTTATACAAAATCACGGAAAATGAATCCATGTATGGTTTCAAACTGATCGTATATGTGATTACCGGAACGCAGAGCTCGCTGGAGAATTGATGAGAATCGATGCCGAAGCTTTGGCACCGGACGTTACTGCCGGCGGTGGAGCCGAAGGAGTTGCAACTATCATTGGAGTTGAAGTTGGAGGAATTCTCAAAGAACCCATCAGTCATTATGGCATCCTCATCATCTTTAGAGAAATTCAGGAGATCGTCGACCATGAATTGGTCGCCGGGTTTCTGGTCTGAGAGCCTCTTGTCCGCCAAAAACTCGGTGGCTCCGGCGGTGGCGCCATAGTAGCCATTGATGAAGATTTCTGGTGTCTCCATTTATATAATATTTTATGTGTTTGTCAGTTGTATATTTGTGTGTATATATATTGGTGGGTGTTGATAGAAAGATGGAAATACAATAACTTCAGGGGGTGGGAGATAATTTGAAGTAAAGTAATTGAGAAGAGTGGAGTGATGTGTTTCTTATGTTGGTAGACAATGTGGAGCCTTTTGTGAGAGAGAGAGAGAGAGAGAGAGAGAGCCAGTGCTAAGTTTTTGGAGTAGGATGATGTGTATGTTTATATCAAGAAAGTACATGCATGTAGAGAGAAAAATAAGTACATTGAGAGACAAAGCAAATGGTATGAGAGAGATTGGGAGAGAGAAAATGTATACCTTGAAGTTTTAGAAAGAGAGTGAGATGGGTGATGTCAAAGGGTTGGATGTGGTGGAGAGAATTTGAGTGTGAAGATGGTGGGTTTTGAGGAGTGAATTGGGGGCTAATGTGAAAATAAGAGAAAATAAGAAGTATTAAACTACTTGGGAAAGCCACTGGCAAGTTCTGCAAAGTTTATTAAATTACTGATATTTTTTTTTTAATAAGTAAATAAAAAAGATTAGTAAATTGAATTAAAGTAAAATTTTATTTTTTTAAAGATAAGAAAATAAAATAAAATAAAATATTATTGATTATGAATTATTTTTAGAGATTATATATTAATCACTTAATTTTAATTTTATTTTATATAATTAATTTATTGATCATTTTACATTTTACTTGATCAATTTATTTAAAATTATTATTAATTTTTTATTATAGTTGATAAATTGATATTTGTAAAATTTATTATTAATAAATGTAATTAATTATTTGATAATTGTTTGTAATACTTAAAAAATAAAAATTTTAATAAAATAAAAAATATAAAAAAAATTTATGTAATTAAGTTATAATTATTTGATATGATAAGAAAATTATTATCTTAAAAATAATTAAATTATAATATATTTTTATATTTTTATTATAAAAAATATTGTATTTTTAAAATATAAATTTAAATTATAATATATTTTTTTAAAAAATCTAAATCTCATAATTAATTAAATATTAATAAAATTACATTTAATTCAAAATACAAATTTTTACATTACAATTAAAATTCCAAACATACTCAAAGTGTGGTGGCATATGACTAAAATTATCTTGAACTTCTAAATAAAGTTCTTTTCTTGTACGTCAAATTAAAGAACTTTAGACCAAAGAGAAAGGGAAAAAAAAGGAGACACTTAAATGACGAGCGAAATGGGCCTATGAAGATCATGTTGATCAAATGTAAGTAGCATAATTAACAGTAAACCTGCCACTTAAGAGGGCAGCAGTTAGGCCACAAAGAATTGTACTTGATGCTTTCCTTATCATTACAACAAACTTAGAGAAACCCCAAAAAAAAAAAAAAAAAAAGCATTCCCCTGTTACTTACTGCCACTTCTGCTCACCACTTAACTTATTAATTATGGATTGTAATTCGTAAGCACAAAAGAGTTCATGTTGCTTCCTCGTCCAATTGTGATCCTAACCCTTCTTAGAGTCATCCATTTTGATTAGATGATATAAATCACAAAAGTCCAAAACAAAATTTTCATGGATGAAACTATTCTTCTACAATTCAAATCATAATCTAAAGTATGTATTGCATTTTATTTTCAGTTCAAATTTTACTATTATTAGGGTATCATTTATTTTTTCATGGAGCTTTTCTCGTAAGGTTATCATATAAAATATCGTTATACTCAGTGTGGTCAACTTGACCCGTTTTGTGATATTATATAAAATTATTGTAATTATTAAGTATATATTTATAATTTTATTATTAATTGTGATCATTTATTAAGAAATTAAAAATTTGTAATCGATTTTTATGATATTCTACCCACCATCTCAATTTAAGTCGTCCTATGTCTGCCATTGTTGAGCTATCAACGAGGAGGAGGAGGGCAAGTAAATGAATTGAATGCAAGAACAAAAGAGAAATTTAATGTTTCAAAAGTTCAACCCATAAAGAATCGATCAGTGGCAGGCTTTGTCGCTGTGATTCCTCCATTAGTGTCCAAGTTTTCGCAGCCTGATTTTTTATTTTTTTTTTTTGTTTTTTTAACTCTCGGAAATTGTGCTCATTTTATTTTTTATTTTTAACCCTTTTTTAAAAAATCTTTTCTCTCCCCCACTTTTGATAATTTTATTTAGCACAAATAATTGTACTTTCTACAGCAATTTGGCCTGCCATAACCTGCTGCCATATTCCCCGCGCACGTTTGAGCACGATGGTTACAGCTCGACTTGTTGCAAGTGACGGCCATGATCTCAGCCACGTGGCTCCTTTTTTAGATTTGTTTTTTCCTTCACTTTTCACATTGGAGGTTGAGTGCACAGAGCTAATGAATTGTTTGAAACGAGAGGTGAATCGTCTAAAATACACAGGGAGTGATGTCATTACCACCGTTTAATGTATATTTATGATTTATATTTTTAGTTACAAATATATAATTAATAATTATTATTAGTATAACATAACGCGATATTTTTTTATAAATATATATTTATTTTATTTAAAGAATTTTCTATTAAATACACTTTTTTTTTGACCCCCTTGTAATTCTAACCATTTAAGTTAATTATTTAATCACAATGCTAATTGTAGTTTGCACGTATATCAACAAGATCAATAATTACATTGAATTCAAGTCATGGGCAAAGTTTGCTTCACACACACACATACACACACACACACACACACACACACATATATGTGTGTGTGATTTTGGTTTGAAGTCAACTCATTTATGTTCAGGAGAGTAACATGCAGCCATGATACTTACAAGATTGAAAATTAAATCTCGTCCTCAATCAACCATTAAGAAGTTAGCTGGTAGTTCAACAGCAGATAGAGATAACAGAGATGAGAGTCAAAAGGACTCGCAATTAAAATTACCAAATTAGGGATATAAAGCATTGAAAAGTCTACGTCCGAGTGTCAATGTGGGTTGAATACCGATTACTTCGAAGGTTTACAGACAAAGTGAGATGGCCCCGAGACATTAGACGCTAATTCCTAGGTTAAGATTTATACACGTTAGTGTATGGATAGATTTGTTTTATATATATTGAAATTTCTTTTTTTTTTTCTTTCTCAAAATAATTACCCTAATCCCTTCTTGTTGCTGCGGGGCTGAGGAGGCTGTTAAAATTTAATAAAGGAGTTGGTGTTTGGGGTCCAAAGAGCACGTGACAAAGGTGCGTTAGTGGTGTCAGCAATCATGTGGGCTCATTATTTATTATTTATTATTTATTTGAAAAAAAATGAAGGCAAAAACAAAATGGTGGGGTGGCTTGAATTCTGCAGCGGCCGAGACTCTACTTTGATGCTTTTCCTCTCCTTGCGCTCGCGTCGTTCTTGAGCAATGGCGACGATGTGCTCAATGGGTCCAACAGCAACTGCTGTTCGGATCAGAATCGAATCACGACATTTATTTTCAACACACAAAAGGGGACATGTGACAAGATACATTTCATCACTCTTGTGAGTGAAAATTAAGAATTGACATTTTAATCTTTAATTTTTATTTTTTTTTGTAAAAAAAAAAAAACAAAAAACCATCATTTGGGTGCAGATGGCTCTCGAGATCTTGTTAACACTGAGAGTATAGATAATACTGAATATAAATTTTAGCATAATACTTAACTAATATTTGTCTATAAAATTAAAGACTAAAATTATAAAAATTTTAATTTTAATTAAATAGATAATTTTATATACTTTTATCATTAAACTTCAATCTTAAATGATAATTAAAAAGGTATTTGTACGAGGCCAAAATGTGATATTCACGTTATAATTGTTTAGATACATTAAAGATTTTTTTTTTTTTTTTTGGAGATTAAAGGCTGTTAAAATTCTTTAAGACCATAAAAATGCCAAAAAATATATATATACATATCTTTGACAGTCTTTGGGGGCCGAACTGTTTGCCTTATTGGGGCCATCTCGTGGCCCATAAAATGTGAATCTTCATAGAAATAAGCCCACGAGAGCCCTTCTCCCTCTCACTAGCGGAGCTGCAGAGGGCAACTCATTTTCGTACGGCAAAGCTGACAGGTGACAAAAGGCCTGTTTTGGCAAGTAACTTGGGCGCACCCGAAATTTGGGTCATTGCTGGCTTCCTGTTCTTATGATGGGCGTGTCAGCACCATTGAAGGAAAGTAATCATAGTCAGATCGAGTGGACAAAAGCTCAAGTTTTTTTGTTGGTCATAAGACTTTCGGTTAATTGGTTCGTCAAATGGGAATATATCTGTTTTTACTACACGAGTTGATGGTAGTTGGGACGCGTCAAGGATTGATCAAGCTCACCACCTGGTTGGAGTAACTTGTGTTTCGCGGCCCCGTCAACTCCACCCTGGTGCCCTTGTTGGTTCTGGCTTGCTTGACTCTGTTCAGAAGCTTGTTCGGGTGGCTGTGACGCTATTGTGGAAGTTTGTAAACTCAACAATGGAATTTGGAAGATGGGTTGCTTCCCAGCTCTTCAAATTCATACTGATTAGTTAAGGGATGTTGCATGGGGGCGCCCAATCTACTATTCTGGTGTGTCACAAGATGGGAAGGCGATTATATGAACTCTGGCAGAGGAAGGGGACCAATGGGAAGGTGATGTCTTTATGTGATTTTAAGACTCCAGCATCGAGGGTCTCCTGCTCAGTTACAGGAAATATAGGGGTTAATGTTATTGAAAAGTAAGTATATTTTACAATAAATATAGTGGTTTTATTATATTTATTTATATGATAATATTTATTTTATATTTTATAAATTAAAAAAAATTATACATAAAAAGATTGTAGGCAAACACAATTTTGAAACTTCTCAACAAATTAATCGTTTTGCCAAAAGTTTGAATGGAAAAAATATCTCATGTTGAATTTTGTGACAAAGATGGAATAGGGAAAGAACCATCAACGATAACCCTAAAAGAATGTGATTCTGTAAAGGAATATTTTATCGAAATAATTGTATCTATTTCAGTAAATATACTCTTAAGCATTTGAACTCACTTGGATCACATCCTGACAAATAGAAGTAGAAAGTTGACTAATGCGGTAATAAGATTTTCAATTATTATCATTATTTTTATTTTTATTTTTAATATTTATTTTTATAAAATATTTAATTAAAAATAATATAAAAAGATTATTTTTTTATCAACAATCTTTATAAATGAAAAAATTTATTATATTTTCTAAAATAATTACTATAATTTATTAAAAAATTATTTTTAAAATATTTTTAATTTTTTTAAATATTAATTTAATTTAATTTATATTTGTATTTTGTATATTTCATTATTTTTCCAATAGTTGCTGATGGAAGCAACAGTGATCGAGTCATTACTACTTGGTTGTGCTATCACAAATACTCTGTTGTGCTTTGGTTCGTTTAATTTCTGGTTGCATGTCCCTCCCTCCGTACGAATACTTCCATATGATTAACTTCGATATTATTTTGTGTCACACCTTTGCTCTTCTGTAAGCATTTGTGTTAAAGCGGAGATCTGACTTCTCAGCACTCTGCTCATTAATGGCAGAATGAAGCAAGAGTTAAAAAGCTACACCAAAATGAAAAAGCTTGGACGCCCATGAAGATATGTAGGAAGGATCAATTGTGCGAGCGAGAAGTAGTAATCTTTAGCCAACTTGAAATCTCTCGCAATTGTTGTTGAATGAGAAAGGGGAAAACAAGATGGGATGTTTGCCAAAATTGCAAAGATTGGAACTTTTACAATGATAATAATGATATACTGTAATATCCCAAGCCAAAAATTTCTTATTACAGAGTAAATCGAGAGATGGAAGTAAATTCCAGTGATTTTATGCACGAGCCTCCAATTTGTTCCTTCTCAGATTTCTTTGAAATGTAAATTCTTCAAGCAGGATAGATGATCCCTTCTTCTGTTGATTCAATTTTCTGTCAGCGTTGTGCTGCATTGCATGATAGCATATCCATCAAAAGTGCAGAAGCTAGGGACAGCAGCAACAAAGTTTCTTGGCGAATCCAAGCGCCAGAGAACTAGATTTTTCTGATAATAACCAGACAAATCTGTCCAATGCTATCCCGATTTATTTTATCTATTTGCACTAAAATAACAGCCACGACCTTAAACCCTGGAAATAACAATTGCAAGGGTATATATAATCAAATGGCTATGATGAGAAGGAGAAAAAAGGTGGAATAAGAAAGGGATTTCAAACAAGTACGGCTACAAGCAATTGGCTTTAATGGAGACCCTTCATTCTGCATCAAATTTACATGAGCCAAACCTTGCTCGGCTAACTCTTTTGCAGCGAACCCCATGGGATGTATTTGAACTCCAGGAAACTACGATTCAATCAAAGAACAGCCTCTATATGAATTTTTAGTTTTAAAAAAACAAAAAAAATCAAAACGCATATATTCCTTGGGAAGATTAAAGCTACTATGACAAATTGAAAATCTTCATCATAAGCAACTGTTCGTGCGAGGGTGATGTAAGTGGTCAAAGCAAAGTATCAGTAAAAGGACACTGTGATTCCTTACTTCCGCAATTACTGTGGAATCCGATCTTTTGCTTTGGCAGAAGCAAAAGCATGATTCGATAATTGGTACCTTTTGGCGTATAAGCTACAGCAGATTCCTTCCTCATGGAAATTGCACAGGACATTCTAAATCCTGTGGATAAGAAATGAGCTACCAGACTTCTAAGTCGAAAAAGGGTCAAATTACTCAGTTTTACTTCTATTTTTCATAATCCCCATAATAACTTCTCCAAGTATAGTTCATAATGTAGGCATGCGACACACTGACGAGTGAATTGATTTCGATGACTGAGCTTTCCAGGTCATTGGGTTGCCTTAGAGGGATATCAATGACCACCTTCCTTGAGAGCTCGGGAAGCAACTTCTTTAGCGAAGCAGTGGACTACGACGGCAAGCTTCTGCTGCAAAAATGACGTGACTGCCATAGAGCTGCGCAGGGACAAAAAGAAGAAAATTAAAAATTAACCAGAATTCCTGAAAGAAATGCCATGAAATAAATACTCATAGTTTACATGTAGAAGTGATAAAGGCTGATTGCGCCTGAATATATGGCTCTGTCATCTAACTCAACCCAACTTGTATTAATTAACAAATTAATAATCCGCAATCCAAAATACTGAAAACAAAAACAAATCCAAGTACAAAATTACTTGAAATTCAATCAACTTAAAAAATTAATTAATTTGAAATATAAATAATTTATATTTGAAATACTCAAAATTTGAATTTGAATTGCCCCAGCTCGAAAAACCCCAAAAGTTTCAAAATCTAGTATATTCAAACCCACGAGTCCGAAATACCATTTATGAGTTGAAACTCTGTGTAGCTTACGCGGATGGATGTGAAACATGATTTATTGGAAAACCAAACTATCCGAAACTAGAAATATCCCTGAATATGACCGAGAGCCGAAAACAACACAATCCGAGTTCAACCCGATTTGCCCCGTCTATTCACACATCTCCAGGAAGGCCAGTACGGCAGAGATAGTAAACGCCAATGTTCGAGGTTGATCACCGGGAAAGAAATCAGACGATTACATAGTCAATTACCATTTCTACTTGAAGAAATAGAGAAGAAAAAAAAAACATCTTGGAAATAAAAAGTGGGAATAATAATCATTTTGGTAAAGGCTTCATTATATCATATGGACGTGAGTTGTTCTGTATAGATTAGATGCAAGCTAGCTACACTGATTGATTATACATTTTGTATTTTTTTATCACTAATTACGATGTTGAATTGAATTACTAATTACATCTTTAGGTGCGTAGGAAGGATTAATTGTATCGGCGAGAAGTAGGAATCTTTAGCCAACTTCAATCTCTTACAATTGTTGTTGAATGAAAAAGGGGAAAACAGGTGATGTTTGCCAAGATTGGAAACTTGGGACTTTTACGATGACAATAATCCCCCACTATCCCAAGCCAAAAACTCTTATCAGAGAGAGATGGAAAGAAATTATAACAAATTCTAGTGATGTTATGCATGAGCTTCCAATTGGTTCCTCCTTGAATTTTCTCAGCAATGAGAATTCTTCAACCAAAGTGTCGGTCGCTTCTGTTGACTCAATTTCTGCCGGTGCTGCGCCGTGTTTCACGATGGCATATCCATCAGAGGTGACAGTAGAGCCCAGGACAGCAGCAACGAAGTTTCTTGGCAACTCCAAGCTCCAGGAAACTAGAGTTTTCAGAACAAAGTGCCAATGAAAAAATTCTGTTTGAAATTCATGTAGCAGATTGATGTAGGAATCCTTTTAATTTTTGGATGCTATAACTAAGTGAGATAACTTTGTTTCTCATGTCATCTGCATTCACCAATTACATCTGTCAAATGCTTTCCAACTTATTTTTATCCGTTTTCCCTACAATAAAAACTGACAGACATTAAACTTTCCAAGATATATAATTAAAAAGCTATGATTAGGAAAAGAAGGAAAAAATGCAGAATAAGAAAGGTATTTCAAATTGAAATGATCCGAACCTCCCTCCAGTAATTGATTTGCAGCGAACTCCATTCATGATCTGTAATTGAACCCCAGGGAACTGAAAATGGCTTCAACATTTTCACAAAAAGTTGACTCGAAAAATCGAGACTCCCACAAACAGTCTAATTTCCGGCATGCACGAGAAGAATTAATGCAATGGTCATGATAAGAACAATAACCAACTACTGAGTAGCCATGCATCCACGATCAGATTTTGAAATCTGAGCAGAACCCTTGAATTGATCAAATAACAGGGGAATTTTCAGTTTAAAACAAGGAAAGAATCAAATTCATTCCTTCACTCGTAGGATTAAAACTAGTACAACTCATCATAAGATGACACAGTGCCATAAACAGATAGTATGGAAAGGAAAATATTTGCTAACATAAACAAGAAGAAACTAGTCATTACAATGAAACAATCTAAACGAAATTGTACGTCCCTGCAACCTAATTTTGCAACACATGACAATAAATTTCTCAACTATATGGACAAGCTTGGACTGAGTGTAAGAGCTGTGTCTTGTGCTTGAGCTTGGTTTCATTCTCTTGCTTGCTGCTGATCCGCGTCATCCTAGGAGCTCTCTTCGGCCCTCTGATCATTGTCTTTCTTTGATGTTGCCGTCTGAGATTGCTAAACCCTAAAACTTTCAATCAACTACAAAACAAAAAGCGATTTACTTCACGCACAAACAAACACAGAGAAAGTGTGTGAGCAACAAACGAAGAAGAAGACGAAGAGGGATATGAAATGAATACCCGGAGGCGGGGGCGGCGGCGGCGGCGGCGGGCACAGAGAGTATCAGGGATATATTTTGACATGAGGTATGCGAGAGATTTTGTACCAATCTTCTTTATTCTCCTTGTTGTATCGGTCTCTCAGAAGATCACTTCCTCCGATCTGGAGTGTTTGAAGCTTTGTATTTTGCAGAATATAATCTGGCAGTGCCTTCAAGCGGGGACAGTCAAAAATTCTCAAAAAGCTAAGGGATGGCATAATTGTAATTGTAGGGGGTTTGGTAGTGCCATCACAATAATCATCCCACTCTTCCCAGCTGCCCATCAGACTGAATTGAAGTTTTTTCAGTTTGGGGAAAGAAACAAATAGTGGCGAAGACCACGAAGAAGAAGATGCTGATATCTCACTTTTAGTGTCACCAATTTGAGTTTCTATTCCTAAAAGCTCTAGCCCCACTTTTTCAACACGGGACATTCCCACCAAGGTAAGAGTTTCGAGGGACGGCAGCTTACCCAATGAAGGCAAATGGTCAGAGTTGTAAAAGTCAGAGAGTCTGGCATGCCTGAGATTCGTTAATGAAATCATCCAACCAGGAAAAGTAGTACCTTCGTAGTCGAATATCCCAAGAATTTCCAAGTCTGGGGACGGCTCCAAGGCTTCTAGCAATTCTTCATTCCTTGGTGTAAACCGGTCTCCTTCTTCTTCTTCATTCCTTGGTGTAAGCAGCTCTCCTCCTCCTTCTCCTTCATTCCTTAGTGTAAGCCGCTCTCCTCCTCCTTCTTCATTCCTTGGTATACCCCGCTCTTCTTCTTCTTCCTCTTCTTCATTCCTTGGTGTGAACCGCTCTCCTTCTCCTTCTTCTTCATTTCTTGGTGTACACCGCTCTTCTTCTTCTTCCTCTTCTTCATTCTTTGGTGTACGCCGCTCTTCTTCTTCTTCTTCTTCTTCTTCTTCTTTTATCATATGAGAAAAACGAAGTACCAAATAAGTGATGTGTTTCTTTTTCTTGAGCTCTGCTCGCTTAGCCTCGCCCACATGCCTTCTATATGCTCCCAAATTTCTTATTTCAAGCCTTCCCCGAAGCTGTTTGAGGTTATTCAGATCGCCAAGAGAAAATGCATCCCCACCACAGCCAACATCGACCTCCTCCAATGTCCTAAGACCAATTAATCGAGCAATTCCTTTTGGCAACCTACTAGGGCCGCCGGAATTACGAAGATGCCTCAAGTCAATTAGTTGTCCAATCCCACGAGGCAACTCCAAACCACAGCACCCGGAAACATCTATAGTCTGCAAATGATACAGTTCACATAGTGTTTCGGGCAACAGCTTCAATTCACCATTGCCAGACAGATCAAGCCACCTCAATTGAACCAATTCACGAATGGAGGAAGGGATCTCTACAAAGACAAAGCGTCTGAGACTCAAAGATCTTACGTGCGTCACTTCACGGAATAATCTTGATAGGCTTCCCGTTGTCAGGAACAACCTTCTTCCAGATTGCAAAAATAATAGGCTTCGCATCTTTTTAAGGCCCTCAAACGCGAGTGAAGATGTTGTCCCGTTTGAAAGTGTTAAAGCTATATGACGCCATTTGATTGACTCCAGCGGATGGCCCACCTGCACATGACAACATTCATTCCCTGCAACAATTCGGGCTAGGTCATACACTACATTATTCACCTTACAGCTGACCCGATAATCAAATTTATCTTCCTCGAAAACTTGAAAGAAACACAGGCTTGCTAAATTTTGGAAATAATTTTCTCCGGTCTCCATCTCTAAGTCGTAGCTTTGTCCGAGATAACCTTGAGCCATCCATAATTCTATCAACGTTCTCTTGTCAATCACATAATCTTTTGGCAAAATGGCACAGTAGGAGAAACATCGTTTCAATGCTAGGGACAGATCCCCGTAACTCAACCATAATGGGGCAAAAAGACCGGAAGCTTCTGGCAATTTCCAATTGTCACTGTTTAAAATACGTTGCCACTCCTCCTTAGTTTTTCTAAATCGCAAAAGGCCCCCCAGAGCCTCTGCAGCAAGGGGCGAACCCCTGCACTGGGCCGATAATCTCATACCAATATCTTCTAAATCTTTGTATTCTGAGCGATTTTCACCAGAAAATGCTAATCTACTTAAAATTAACCAACAATCTGTTTCAGACAAGCCTTTTAATGGTAAAATGTCGTCTTCTGAATGACTCATAACTGATGCAATATTCCAATTACGTGTAGTCATCAATACTCTACTCCCGGGTAAACCAAATCTAAAACATCGTTTCAACAGATGCCGATTTTGAAGGTCTTCTTTCCGTATATCGTCCAAAACAAGAAGAAATTTGCTCTCCTTAATATGTTGCCTTATTTTTCCCAACAAGTCTTCCAATCCGCAGATATTTGGAGTGCGACTACCATCAAAAAGAGATTCAAAAATTGCCTCTACAGTGTTTGTATAATCAAAACGATTGGAGACAGAGATCCAAATTTTCTTATCAAAGTAAGTCTGTATCCTGTCATCATTAAAGACACATTGGGCAAGAGTTGTCTTTCCAATCCCTCTCACCCCCAGTATAGAGAGAACACGGAGGTCTGATCTATCACCATCACTGGGCTCGCTCAACAACTTGTTTACTAACACATGTATATCCCCCTCCCTACCCGTCAACTCTTTTGTGTCAATCATAGAGGTGGTCGTAGATCGCTTAGGTGGTGAGTTGCCCTCTGTTGAAGCAAATTTGTTTTGTCCTTGATATCGGGCTAAACGGTCCAACCTACCAGTCAGCTTTTTTAACTCCCTATACAGACCAACTTGTTTACAGCAAATGGAAAAGGACCGTAAGAAGGAGCATACCTTCCTCTCAGGCTTCTTTGGGTCCTGTTCATCTCCAGGTTTGCTCCGTGAGCTGAGAATTGCAGATTCCCAATCGTCCAACGCGTCCTCAATGTCATAAGGGACGTCTTTGAGCTCCTCTAGCCGATGTACGATGGCATTATCCTCCATTATCTTTGTCTCTGCATCAGCAAGCACAGGCTGGATAGCAGTGAGACTGCCGATCAGCTTGACAACTGCTTTTTTAAGGCACACTATAAGCCTCACCTCTTGTTCTTGCTCACGCTTCATGATGGAGTCTAGCTTCTCCAACACTAGAGAAACAAGTGCCTCAGCCATTAGTACAGTAACGCAAGGCAGGAAACTGATGGATCAAAGGAGGTGAAAGCTGAGATACGAAGGACTAGTATTTTTTCTGCTTTGGTTGATGCTTCGGAGGCTATTTGTGTTCCCTTAAATAGGATAAGGATGCTTTACCAAAGAAACGAAATCATCAGGAACTGTTTTATAAATTATTTATTTTATAGGGGATTGAGACTTGCATATATATATATATATATATATATATATATATATATATATATTAATCAATTTTTTATGGTATTATATTTGACATTATTTTTAGAAATTTGAGTTCAAATTTTGTCTACACAAATATAAATGCACATATTTTGTATAGTTTACGATAATAAAAAGGGATGAGCACGGCGGGAGGAGGCCCTATTGCCGCGCAAGCCTTCGCCATAGCCAAGTTAAATGGAGTCTTCTAATTGCATTGGATTAATTCAATTAGGCCGTAGATTGATTATTTTTGAAGATTCCCACATCTTTTTCTGAAGACTCCTCTGTCCGTAGATTTCGCATTAGGCCGAGTGGGGGTGGCATCATATGACGCCTGAATTCCTGCGCCAAAAAAAAAAAAAAAAAAAAGAAGAGTAACCAAGAAACCAACGGCCGGAGCCATACTCGAAGAGTATCCCGTTTTGAAAGAAAGACTCGAACATCCAGAAAATTAGGTTGACCGAAGACTTCTAACTTGTAGACTTTAGTCATCGAGAAGAAATGATGCTCCGCTTTATCCACGTTACAGGCTGTTAGCACTAAAAAAAGAGAGACAAAAAGAATCTGTGTAATTGAACTCTAGTACGCATTTCCACGATGTCTTTTTGAATAGGTTACATATAATTTAAAAGTACTCTGATTCCAATTTCCCTCTTGTCAAAGTATCAATTTCTTTTAAATTAAACAAAAATTACTCGTTGGACTTACGTGTTTTGTTTTTATTTGTTTGTTAATCACATGAAATATAAAATTTGGTCAATAAATAATAATTTTTTTATCATAAAACATTATTGATCTATAATAAAAAAAATAAATTATTGCATCAATATGTGTGCAAATCATCCCTTTCACGGTGTCTTGGACTGGCAGCCCCCCCTCCTCATTATTATTGATCTGTAATTTGTTGGTTTATAATTTATATTTAATTAAGTAAATTATTAAATTAAATTAAATCAAAATTATCTACTTGACTTACGCATTTTATTTTTATTTATTTATTTGACGAAGACATGAGATATCAGTCAATAAGTAATAAATTTTTTTCTTAAAAAATGTCACGACCTCAATTTATTATTATTTATTCATAATTAAAAAATATAAATTATTAACTCAATTTAAAGTGGTCAGTTGGGCGTAATTTGACAAAAGATCTTCTACTTTAATCGGATGTCTCCAACTCAAGAAGCTGTAATTACGATTTTAACCTTTTGAACTCGTTTTCTCTCAGCTGATCTCGTGCAAAACTCTTACCTCAATGGAAATGCAAAACCTGCTCCTCTCTCTTATAATGAACTGAATTATAAAGTACAAGTTTATTCCACAGGAACTAACGGGAACATCAGTTTCTTTGCTACCGAATATTGAGAGCTTGTGGGTGGAAGAGCCGTTGAAGAAAGTAAACTTTTTAGCTATTTTGGCTGGCTTCCTATGGAGTTCTCATCCCGCGGATTTGTGCATAATATCGTTTGGTGCTTCATCAGAAAAGAAGTTCATTGAGGTAATTCCTTGTTGATCAGAAATATGGTCTTCCAGCAATTAGTTTTACTTGCCTAAACTAAACATATTCTTCGTAATTTTTGTGTTTAATTGTCTCTTGATCAACAGTACTCATGTGAGAAGCTGGTCGGCAGACAAGGGGTGCCACCCTTTTGCAGTAAGGACAATACCAAACATTGGCGGGATTACTTGACAGATTACAAGATTGAGTTGCATTCAAAGGTTGGTGACAATGTGAAGGCTCTTAATGTTAGTTCCTTAATTGAGCTGCTCCCATCTCTTGGCCTAAGGCACCATGTCAGATTCAAACTAAAGCGGTGAGCAAAAGGTATGCACTGTTTCGCTGACTTGAGCTTACAGAAGATCTTTGTGTAACATACAAGTGCACAGCAGCAGGCATGTTGGCCAATTGCCAGTGCTTATAACCAAACCCAGCAAAAAGTCGTTCACAAAGCAATCTGAATGTAGCCGGGAAAAAAAAAAAAAAAGAAAGGAGAAACAGTTCGCATAAAGAATCTTACTATCGCAAGTTATAATGGGTTCCGTATCCTATCGCAAGTTTCAAGATGCCCTGAGACCTTGTAGGTGTTAAAGCAATGGGGTACGTAATTGGCACACATCCTTATGCCAATCGCCAGCCCTCAGCAGTTGATATTTAGACATTATTAACATCAGTTATAAGTAACAACAACAGATTTGATTGAAGTCAAGATTAAGATTCACTTGATCACTTTATAATTTTCATACAGATTACATGACTATATTGTCATTGTCCAGAAGATAGGTGCTAAAAAGAACAAGAAGATACAATTGGACCCCTTATTCATATATGTCTCAAAAGCACCAAAATTGTGCCAATATTCAAAACAGTTTTATGGAGACCTGGCCACAGTTACTGGACCAGAACCCGAACAACCGAAGTACCGGCAGCATTCGCCTGGTGGCGCAGGCTCGCAACGCACGCAAGCTGACATATGGGCGGTCGCGGCCTGGGGGAGAGGGCGGCGGATTGGAGAACTGCAAGATTAATATCATCGTAAGCCCAAAATGTTCATCATTATGGAACAAATCAAAACTGTTTTTTGTTTTGGTGATGGGTACATATTCAATTACCTTGCCTATTTGGGCGACCTGCTCCACACGGTATTATTGGAGAAGATACCATAGCAATGATGAAGATGATTACCGGAACAGATAGCTTCAGAGACTTGCCTGTCATTGTACAATAATTGGTTATGCCCCCAATTGGCTAGTGGGGGAAAAGCATTAAAAACATCTATTTACTGTCATCTTACAAGTGAAGAACTTTTAAGCTTAGTTCTTCCATGTTTCTGAAAATTTAAAAATGGTAAAACCTATCTTGACGACCTCTCTGATCCAGAGATGATGACTAAATGTGAACACTATAAGCTCTTAGAGTTGTGGAAGGAGGCTAATAATGGATTACAATCAAACTCTTGTAACATTTCAGAAAACTGAAATGATGGCTCAATAATTTTTATGCTTGTCCCGTGTCAGAAGATTGCGCCGTGGACAAGATGACGAAGAGAATTGGGGTTGGCAATAGTACGTCCTAGAATTCGGGCCATTTACTCGCTTCCTGTTCTTACGATGGTCGTGTTATCACGCGGAAGGAGACTACTCATAAATCAGAATGAGTGGACCCAAGCGCGTGTTTTTGATGATCATGAGACTCCGGTTAATTCGAATGCTTGGGCGCCTCATGGATGGGGTCTTTGTTCGGCTTCGTCGGATGGGAATATCGCTGTTTTTATTGCACGAGCTGATGGTGCTTGGGACTTGGGGCACGCCCAGGATTACTTCTTTAGTACGCAAGAGAGGATTAATTGTACGAGCAAGAAGTAGCAATCTTTAGCCAACTTGAATCTCTTGCAATTGCAAAGTTGATTGAGAAAGGGGAAAACAGGATGAGATGTCTGCCAACATTGCAAAGTTGGGACTTTTACAATGACAATAATCATACGCTATCCGAAGCCAATTCCAGGAATGTTATACATGAACTTCCAATTCATTCCTCCATAAATGTTCTCTGCAACGAGATTTCTTCTAGCAGGATAGATAGTCACTTCTGTTGACTCAATTTCCGCCAGTGTTGTGCTGCATTTCTTGATAGCATATACTGATATCCATCAAAGTGGAGTGGCAGAAGCCGGGGGCAGCAGCGGCGAAGTTCCCTATCAAATCCTAGCACCAAAAAGTAAAATTCTTTTCGGATCAGAGGCCCAATGTAAAAGTTGAGTTTCAAATTCATATAGGAACAGCTTTAATCTTTGAATGCTATGACTAAACGACATACCTTTATTTACTATTTCATCTGCGTTAACCGAATAAATCTGCCAAATGCTTTCCATTAAACTCTCGTAGATACATAATCAAATAGCTATCATTGGGAAAAGAAGAAAAAAAGAGGAATAAGAAAGATTTTTCAAACCAGTAGGGCTACTACGAGCAATTAGTTCTCGATCCCTTCCTTCTGCGTCAAATTGAAATGATCCAAACCTTCTCTCGCAAGTTCATCTGCAGCAAACCCCGTGCATGATACGTAATTAAACTCCAGGAAAACTGAAAATGGCTTCAACATTTTCCCAAAAGGTTGACCGGAAAAATCGAAATGTCCACACAACAGTTGAGTTTCTTCTGGCATGCATATCCTAGTAGAGAAACGAAAAAATTAAATTAATGGAGAAGAAATAAGGCAATGATCATGGTATGAACAATAACCAACTCGATTCTACCTTCAGATTTCAAAATTTAAGCAGAACCTATCAGATTCAATTAAAAGAACAAACTCTACAAGAATTTTTAGTTTAAAACGTAGAAAGAATCAAACTCGAGCCTTCCTTCCCGAGGGAGGGTGTGCCTGAGGCGATAGAAGACAAAAATAATTAGAATAAAAAAAAAAAAACCAAGAGAGAAAGTGGCAGTGAGTAAATGTGTGGGTGAGGGAGTGTCTGTAATAGGGTACGTAAATAAATGTCTTAATGTATATAAAATTAGTTTTAAAAAATTTGAAATATAAAGAATAAAAAGAAAAACGAAAAATAGATTGGCTGGCAATAAGTAACGAGAAGGACGAATGGAATAACAAAGAAAGTAAACAGAAGAAAATTAATTATATAAAAATAAAAATAAATAAAATAAAGTTATCTCATTTTTCTTACCCTGTTTCGTGGTCTCAGAATATTGTGACATGAGAGATGTGAGAGATTTTGGACCAATCTTCTCGCTTCTCCTTCTTGTAGCGTTCTTCCAGAAGATAGCATTCCCCAATCTTCAGCGTATCAAGCATTGTACTTTGCAGAATATAATCTGGCAGTGCCTTCAACCGTGGACAGCAATGAATTTCCGAAGAGCGAAGGGATGGCATTATAATAATAGTGTCATCATAATAATCCTCCCACTCTTCCCAGCTTTCCATGTATCCGAATATGAGTTCCGTCAGTTTGGGGAAAGCAACAGCTTTGGGTAGTGAAGAAGAAGATGACGATGATGATGATGCTGCTGATATCTCACTCTTACTGTCACCAATTTGAGTTTCTATTCCTAAAAGCTCTAACCCCACTTTTTTAACACCCCTCATTTCCTCCACGACAAGAGTTTCGAGAGACGGCAGCTTACCCAACGAAGGCAAGTGCTCACACGATGGACACCACAATAACTGAATAGACCTCAGATTCGTTAATGAAATCATCCAACCAGGAATGGTAGTACCTCCGTAGTTGTATATATTAAGTATTTCCAAGTTTGGAGATGGCTCCAAGGCTTCTAGCAATTGATTTTCTTCTTCTTCTTCTTCGTCTCCTCTAGAAGAAAAAACAAGATTCAATCGAGTGATGTGTTCCTTTTTCTTGAGCTCTGCTCGCTTAGCCTCGCCCACATGATGATTGCCTGCTCCCAAATTTCTTATTTCAAGCTTTCCCTGAAGTTGGTCGAGGTTATTCAGATCGCCCAGGGAAAATGCATCCCCACCACAGCCAACATCGACCACCTCCAATGTCCTGAGACCAGTTAATCGAGCAATTACTTTTGGCAACCTACTAGGGCCTCCGAAATTATGAAGATGCCTCAAGTTAATTAGTTTTCCAATCTCGAGAGGCAACTCCAATTGATAGCACCAAGTAACATCTATGGTCTGCAAATTATGCAGGTCACCTAGTGTTTCAGGCAACTGCTTCAATTTACGATTGCTAGACAGATCAAGCCACCTCAACTGTACCAACTTACGGATGGAGGGAGGGATCTCTGTAAAGTCGCCGGCTCTGAGGCTCAATGATCTTAGATGTGTTGATTCACGGAATAATCCTGATAAGTCTTCTGTTGTGAGCGGCAATCCCCGAATTAAAAGGCTTCGCAACTTTTTAGTACCATCAAAGAAATTAAAGGATGACGTACTATTTGTGCAATCTAAACTTAAATGACGCACCCTGCTGCTGTATTGAGATCCAATAATTGACTCCGCCAGACCGTTGACCTCCACGCCAAGACATTCATTCCGTGCAGAAATTCGGGCAAAATGATGCACTATACCATGCATCTTACAGCTGCAGATTCCCTGCCCATCGTAATTGAAATCTTGAAAGAAAGAATTCATTACTAAATTTTGAAAGTAAATTTCTCCAACGATCTCTAAGTCGTCTCTTTGTCCTTTTTTAAGATAACCTTGAGCCATCCACAATCTTATCAACGTTTTCTTCTCAATCTCATAATCCTTTGGCAAGATGGCACAATAGGAGAAACATCGTTGCAAAGCTGGGGACAAATCATAATAACTCAACTGTAGGGGGCCAAAAACATTTATTTGAGCTTCTTCAAATTCCCAGATCTCGCTATTCAAAATTCTTACCCAGTCTTCTCTAGTTCTAAAACACAAAATACGTCCCAGAAACCTTGCAGCAAGAGGCAAACCATTACATTTCTTTGATATTTCTCTACCAATCTCTTCTAAATTTTTGCAATCTATATCCCTCCTATTAAAAAATGCCATTTTACTAATAATTAACCAGCATTCCTCATCAGATAAATTTCCTACTTTCAAAATATTATTTTTAGAACAACCCATAATTAATGCAGCATTTTCTTTACGTGTAGTCACCAAAATTTTACTTCCTGGTGAACCAGACGTAAGAGATTGTTTCAACCGGCCCCACTTTGAAGGATCATCTTCCCACACATCATCCAGAACGAGAAGAAACCTCCTACCCTTAATAGATTCAGCAATCTTTTGGTGTAAGACTTCTAATTCTGTGACATTCGGAGTAGAGCATAGAAGACCCGTGAGAATTGTTTTGGCAACTCTTGTCTCGTCAAAAGGATTCGAGACACAGACCCATGATTTAGTATCAAAATGTGCCTTTATCATGTCATGGTTAAAGGCATATTGGGCAAGAGTTGTCTTGCCAATCCCCCCCATCCCAACTATGCAGAGAACGCGGGGGCCTGACCCATCACCATCACTTGGCGCACTCAACAACTTGTTTACTAATTCATTTTTATCCTCCTCCCTACCCTCCACCTCTGTTATGTCAATCAAAGAGGTGGTCATAGTTCGCTCAATTATTGGTGGGCTGTCCTCTCTTTCATTAAAATGGAAGCGATCTCTCTCCTGAGCAATGCTGTCTATCCTTTTATTCAGCCCTTTGATCTTGCTAGAAATGTCATGACGCAGACCAATTTGTTTACAACAAAAGCAAGAGGACCGTAAGAAGGAGCATACCTTCCTCTCAGGTTTCTTCGGATCCTGTTCATCTCCCGGTTTGCTCTGTGAGTTGAGAATTGCAGCTTCCCAATCGTCCAGCACGTCCTCAATGTCATAAGTCACATCTATGAGCTTCTCCAGCCAATGTCTGACGACGGCATCCTTCACTTGCCTTCTCCCTGCATCAGCGAGCACGGCTTTGATGGCAGTGAGATTGGTCTTCAGATGGTCAACTGCATTTTCCACACCCACTACAAGCCTCACCCCTTGTCCCAACTCACGAGCCTTGACGAAGAGCAGCTGCTCCACCGCCGCAGAAACAAGTGCCTCAGCCATTACTATATTAACAAAAAGCAGGAAATTGAAGGACTAAAGGAAGTGAAAGCTGAGATCTCAAGGAATACTTTTGCTTAGGTTGATGTCTAAGGAAGCTGTTTGCATTTCTTATAAATATCAAGCCTTGGTGCAAGAAGGTGTTTTGGATTGGTTGTGCCCTTAAAAAATTGTTTGGTAATTATTTATTTTGGATGAAAATGGAACGCTTTTGTTTAGAAAAATATATATATAATAAAGGAATATATAGGGTAGGTAGTTCTCTAATTATGGTCTGTGAGGAGAAATTGTTGTAATTTAGTCGGGATAATTTTTCGTTTTAAGAATTAAAAATTTTACTTTTTGAGAAAAAAAAAATGAAAACACTTTAAAAAAAAAGTTAAGTTAATTTTGAAAGAAAAGAAATGTCTTTTTAAAATTTAAGTTGCTCTCGATAATTAGTACTAAAAAAGCAAAAATTACTCTTGATATCCCGCAAGGTCACGCGCCCTTTAACATAAAATAAAAAAAAATAAAAATTAAATAAATAAAAAATATGAAATACTAAAAAAATTATTTTCACCTGTCTTCGTTTATATTTTTTCATTAATCGGACTTAATTTATCTATTAAAACTTAAATTAATGAGAAATAAGAATATAATATTGAGAAAATATTGCCACTCATCACACCTTTTTTTATTTTTGCAATTCATTACACTTAGCGTTAAGCATTCTGTGGCGCGACTATTTTTGTGCAAGACCTCCCCTAGAATGCAGATATATAAGTATGGATATAAGTAAAGAAAATTTTAGTTATATATAAACATAATGAGTTTAAGTAAATATAAATAATCTTTATAAAATATTTTTATATAATAAAAAAGTTATATTTATTTAAATTTATTATTTTTATATTTTTGTAAGGATCTCGTATATAATTAAATTTATTGGTCACCAGCCTTTTCTTTTGAGATTCGGTAGTAATAGCAAAAATGACATTGCCTAGTGGTATAGGGCGTGCGATCAATACAAAAGAAAGATCATAAAAAAACACGGGACATGAGGTGGATGACCAGAGTGAGTTCAGGTTTTCTAGCCTCGCAAGCTTTGAGAGGTCTTACTTTCGGATGAGTTGGAAAGCATTTTTGCCGTCGGATGTAGCTTTTCGATTTAGCATTGTGTGTTAGGGCACGGCATCGAAGCTACTTGGACAGGAATCTATAGTGTGAAAGCTCTCATGCCCTCTTTAAATCTCATTACAGCAAACCATTTTTATAATTAGATAGTGGACGCATGCCAATCCCTTCATGTTGATAATGGGATATCTTTTTTCTCGTTCTTACTTTTATAGAAAGTGGCGATCAATTCTCATCATTCTTATATAAGTTTGGTGCTGTTGTAAAAAATTTGTTGATTGTGTAAAGAGGTTGTTAAATTTGTATAATAAATATAGTTAATTGTAGAAAAAATTAAATATATAAATTTATAAAAATTAGAAATTCTTCTTTTTCTATTTTCTCCTTAAAATCATTGTATTGACAATTTGAAATTTATTATTAAACTCTCCAAAAAAAAAGAAATTAGATATAAGAATAATGTGATTTTCAATAACAATAATACAAAAATTTACAACTTTAATATCTTTCAAATTCTTAATATCTTAATTTTAAGATCTCAAAATTCTCATAATTTTTTTTTAAAAAGAAATTTTATTCGTTCTTAACAATTTTTTTTTCTCTTGCACATTCTTGTTCTTTTTAGCGGCTGCAAATGATGTAGGACAGTCCTATTTCCACACTAAAAAACTATGTCCATTGGTCCATCGAGAAGACGATTTTCCGTTGGAATATTTCCATACCAAGAAAAACAAGTCCGTCGGTCCATTTTCAAATTAAAAATAGCTTATCAAAACAACAATTTTAACGATTGCTAGCCACCAGTACAAGACAACTAATTCGTGCAAAATGTACTTACCATATGTCTTAACTGATAAAGTCTTTTAGTGATCAATTTAACGATTTGAAACCAAATTTCACCTACACATTATTCATAAGAAGGAAATAACTATTTTGTATTATGTAGCGTGACATCCATGCGATTGGATGTTTTAAATTGGCTAAAATAATTAAATCAGATAATGTGATATAGAATAATTAATAATTTATTTTATTTTTTAAATTTTAATGTATAGTGTATTTTATAATTTATTTTTTTTCAATTGACAATGAAATTACATATTCAGATTGTGTACATTTTTTTGCAATTTGATTACACTAATATGTCTGTAATTCAATTAAAGGTAGTCAATTATTTTAACTTTTCAAACTTTTTTGTTTTGGGGAAGTTGATCAAACTGAATTTTAGATGCAATGTAAAAATAATTAAGTAAGAAAATATGTTATTAAAAATTATACAAACAACTGAAAATATTTAATATATTATTATTTATTTATTTAGATATTTAAAATATCACTTTAATTATTTTATTTATTAAAATTAATTAAATTTATTTAAAATTTAAATAAAATAATAATAATCACCCAAATTGATATTCTAGTGATAAATTTATTTGAGATAAGATTTATTTCAATCTTACTTAAAAAAATCTAACCCAATGTATTAAGAATTAAAGATTAATTACTAACAATTTATATATTTTTTAGTTACAATATCTGTACTTTTATAGAAATTCAAAATATACTCATTTCTAACGCGATGCATTACACATTTTAAAAAATATAGTAACCATGTTTTCGTAAAAACTAAAATATACTGCATTTTAGTAAAATGGGTAAAATGTATCGAAATTTTTCGAAAAATGTACCCAATTATTGGCAAAAATGTAATCCATTCTTAAGAAAATATACACTTTTTTTTTATTATTATTCCAGTACGACGCACGCCTTCAATCTGTGTGCGGTCACTTCGTTGCACTTTATTTATTTATTATTTTTCCTCCCTTTCTTCTTCAGTTGTTGACAAGGGTTACCGACTAGACCACTGTGGAGGTTTAATTAGGTTTAAAGTAAAAATTAATTTCCCACATTAAGATGTTTCTCAATTCGGGAGTTTTTCTTTTTTTTATCATTTTTTAATTATTCTTCAGGTAATTACCATTAATTAAAAATATCGTTTGTCTTCACTTTTTTTTTTTAATTTTTCATATCTTTTTTAATTGAGTATTTCGTAAAATTTAAAATATTAATTAATATAATTATAGAGATATAAAAAAATTAGAGAGATATAAAAAGTACATATCTTTATTAATAACACAAAAAATTTCGCAAGGGAGTTCTAAGGAAATCTCAATTTGTAAGGTTGAGCTCAATAAATACTACTTATTTATAAATGTAGAAAATATTTACAAAATCTTATATTTAGTGCATGTTTATTTATTTATTTAAAATAAAAAACAAAGACGAAGGCTATTATTATTATTACTTTGTTTGGTGGTGGATGGGTTCAAGAGATGGGGAACATGTCTGCACAGTATTCACCCTGAGGATTTTCTTAATCCTTCAAGGTGTGCTGCATTAGGGCCAACGAGCTTTTGTGAGAACATTTGCGCATCGTAAGCATTTATTATGACATTAGAGGTGTGAGAGATTTTGGACCAATCTTCTCCCATGTCCTTGTTGTAGCGTTCTTCCAGACGATTGCTGCCTTCGATTCCCAGTTTACGAAGCATTTTTATTTTGCAGAATATAAGTTGACAGTACCTTTAGTTTTCAGCAATCAATAATTGTCAAAAAAAAAAAAAAAAGAAAGGGGTGACATTATAATAATAGGAGAAGGTGTGGGAGTGCCATCATAATGATCTTCTTACTCTCCCCAACTATTCATCTCATAGAGTTTCAGTTCTGTCAGTTTGGGGAGAGCAACAACTACAGGTGAAGAAGAAGAAGAAGAAGAAGAAGAAGAAGAAGAAGATGGTGATGACGATGATGCTGATCTCTCACTTTTACCATCACCAATTTAATTTTCTATTCTCAAAGGCTCTAGCCCCACTTTTTGAACGCCCTTCATCAAAGCCATTTGGACAGCAATCCATCTGTAAAGTGGGAATACTCAAAGGCCCTTTGGCCCTTTGGCATTCTGTACTTTCCATTGAAATAAAGTTATGGCTACGCGTCCTTCAGTCCTGTCAATTTTGTGTCGACTGGAAAAATATCTCATTACCAGTGCATGCATGCCAATCCTTTTTTATGATGATAAATGGAGTCTCCTTTACTCGACCGTGATATATAATGTTTTTCCAAGTGTTTTTGTTTTGGTCACGTCCATACTAATCAACTTGTCGGGTCAAAAACCACAATGGATCCTGTCGACGTCTAGCTATTTCTTGGCAGGACCTCCCCTACAATAGCACGGATGTATAGGCATATTTATAGGTTAAATTATTGATCAATTTTTTCTCGGTCCTGACCCATCTCTTTCTTCTGCGATTTGATCCCAATGTCACGTGGCATTGTCGGATATAATTGGCTTAGTGGTAGGGCAGGTGCATTAATACAAAAGGAGTGGAAGACGCGAGACACGAAGTGCTCGTAAAACGGCATAATTTTTCGAAAAATTCTAAATTGTTAAGAGTTCTCATAATTAAAATTTTAAATTCTCTCAAATTTTTAAATTAATTATAAATTTTTAATTTTTATTCTATTTGAATCTCTTTTTAAATAAAAATTAATTGAATTATTAGATATATAATTTTATTTTATAATTTTTCTAAAAATTACTTAAAAATACAAAATTACCTTGATAAGTATATTTCACAAAATTTTCTTCTATTTTCTTTTTTTTTTTTGAAAAATTTGAAAAAAAGTTAAAATTTTTATCTTTTATACACGAGAAAAAAAAAGAAATTTAGTGTAATGTACTTATTAATGTATTTTTAAGTATATTTTGAATATTTTTTAAATAATCAATGTTTTTAATAATTATATAAAAAGGAATTATATATAATAAAAATTCAAGATTATATAAATTTTAAAATTTAATTATAAAAATTATTAAAAATTTAAGATTTAATAAAGTTCTATTTCAAAATAAAAATTATAATTACACGTCTTATCAATTTTGTTTGAATAAAAGAAAAATCTCATTATAAGCTGAATACTCAGATGCCCTTGGCAGCTACATGTTTAGCCAACTTTGTTTCAAGTGAAAAAAAAAAAAAAAATCGTTATAAGTTCGCTACAAAACCATTTTTACGATGAGATGGTAAATTTTTAAAATCTAAACAATTTAAATTGTGTGTTTTAATTAATTTGATTTGCAAATTTTTTAAACAAATCAAAATTATTAATTTTTTTAATAATAAATAACATGATAATTCATGTTATAACATAAATATTTTTATTTGATAATGCACATTACTCGAGATTAAAAAAATTTGACTTGGTGCAAATCAAATCAAAATGAATATTATTTATTGTGATATTTATGTACCAACAAAATTTAATTTATTAATGACACAAAACATAAATTTTAGTTAATAAATAGTAAAATTTTTTATTATAAAATATTATAATATATAATATTTAATTTATTATTATTAATTTATAATAAAAAATAGAAATAGTTGAATTAATTTAAAATCACTAATTTAACATAATTTAACTCAAAAATCTTGTAATTTAATTAGACTCATGTTGTTTTAAACTTTTTTTTTTTAAGTGGTAATTGAACTATTCAAGTCTCACGTATAATTTTAAAATAATTAAATTAAAAAATATATTATTAAAAAATTAGTAATTTAAAATATTTAAAATATTATTTTAAAAAATATTAAAAATATTATTTTTTAAAATATTAAAAATATTATTTTAAAATTATTTTTTAATTCGCGGGATGCACATGACCGGTCACATCACCCCGTGTCTATCCACATCTCGTTGTCCTGTCGATAATTATCGCTAACAATAGACATAAGAGTGGGGAGAGGGAAGGGGAAGGAAAAAAGTACACGCAACAAAGCTTTATTAAAAATTTAATTTTTTAAACCCTTAATCCAACCCCTCATATTTGATTTAAAAAAAATACCTAACCCCACCCTCCCTCGGCTCTTGTATCGAGCAAAAGCTTGGTGCGGGGACGCGGACCCCAGAGAAAAAAGAGAGCGTGTGAAGACCTTCGTTTGCATTACTTTGCATTTATTAATAAAATATTTTAATTTAGTGCTCTATTGAGATATTACGATATTCATCGAGTTAAGTTTATAATTCCTTGATTTATAATTTATATTTAATTAAGTAGACTGTTAAATTAAATTAAAATTACTCGTTTGACTTATATACTTTATCTTTATTTATTTATTTATTTATCGATGACATGAGATATAAAATTTCGTTAATAAATAATAAATTATTTTATTATAAAACATCACGATATCTGATATTCAGTTTATTATTATTAATTTATAATTAAAAAAATATAAATTATTGAATCAAATTTTGGGTGCAGCGAAGGATCGCTTTCACCGTGTCTTGGACTTTGGTCCCGACGGCACATGGCATTGTCGGATATAATTGCTTTTTCTTTGCCATGACGCGTCGTTTCTTTTTGCAATTTGATCCCGATGGCACATGGCGTTGTCGGATATAATTGCTTTATTGGCAGGGCAAGTGTGGTGGGTACGAAAGGAGTGGAAGACACGAGACGTGAAGTGGATGACAAGTGAGACCTAGAATTTTCCAAATAAAAATATTGTCATTTTCGGTGGGTACAAAGTATAAAGTAAGATTATTTTATTCAAACACAAATTCAACCAAAAAAAAAAAAAAGTCTCCGATGAGACGATCCGGTAATGACAAGTTTAGACATTCATCTTGAAATTTCAATGGTGCTATGCATGAGCTTCTGATGGGGGTCCTCTTTAATTTTCTTTGTAATGAGAATTCTTCGAGCTGCGTAGGCAAATATATCACATTGGGACAAAAGAAAAAGGCAAGAGTAATAGAATCTGTCCAGTTTCATTTGCAAAGATGCAACACCAACCTGGTATAACTCGTCATCCGATCTTGCTAACTAAAGCAGATTTTTTTTGTTTTGTTTTGTTTTGTTTTTTGAGTGTTTTTTTTTTTTAAAGGAGTAAATTGCATAATTAGGCCCCTCCCTTAATGGGCAATCAAGTGAAGTTGCATTCGTTGACCCGCCGAGTAATCCTAGTTTTGAGAGTAACTCTTGATATGTTTCATCAATTCCATCTGATTGAAAATATACTTCCCATGCTAAGTGATGAGTTATCCCATGCTAAGTGATGAGTTATGGGGTGAGGGCTCTGATGTTACGGGGTCATTATTCTCTCCCTAAAATAGTGTGGAGCACCCATTTTTATATGCCTAAGATCCTTTCTTCTTATCTGATGCCGGAGAGAAGTTTCGTACACCTGTTCGTCACACCACGCATTGCAGCCGTTAGATTTTGTGTGGTGGACAGCGTACTCCAACGGAGTTGGACCTGGCAGCCCCGTAGAGGTGGACTGGGCATGAAGTGTCCATGTGACAGTACCGTGTCAAAGCCTTTGGGCTAGGAATTTTTATTGTGAATTACTCGGATATTCTTAGTCGTTCTGTATTTTTCAATGAGAGAAAAAGGCATAACTTTTCAAAAAAATTCTAAATTGTTAAGAATTTTTATGATTAAATTTTCAAAATTTTTTTAAAGTTTTAATCAATTATAAAATTTTAATTTTTATTCCTTTTGAATCACTTTTTAAATAAAAATTAGTTCAATTATTAGATATATAATTTAATTTTATGAATTTTTTTCTTAAAAAATTTTTTAAAATATAAAATTACATTTATACGTCCATTTTGTTAAATTTTCTCTTATTCTACCTTTTTGATGAATTTAAAAAAATTTAAAAAAGTAAAATTTTTGTCTTTTATACATGAGAACAAAAGAAATTTTGTGAAATGCAGTCATTTATATATTCTTAAGTATATTTTGAATATTTTTTATAGTCAATTTTACTAATAATTATCTTTAAAAAATTATATATAATAAAAATTAAAAGTTTTAAAATTTAATTCTACAAATTATTAAAAATTTAAAATTCAATAAACACTTATCTCAAAATAAAAATTGTAATTATACTTCTTATTAATTTTATTTTAATAAAAAAATTCTTATTACAAGTTAAATACTCAAATATCTTTAAATATTTTGTATTTTTCAACAAAATAAATTTATGACTATATATCCTATCAATTTTGTTCCAAGTTAGAAGAAAAGAATCTCACTACAAGTAGCCTACAAAACCATTTTTAGGATGACATGGTAAATTTTTCAAATCTAAACAAGTTAAATTGTGTATTTTAATTAATTTGAGTCACAAACTTTTAAAAATGAATCAAAATTACTATTTTCTTGTGATAAGTAACGTGATAATTCAAGTTGCAACACAAATATTTTTATTCGATAATGCACATTACTCGAGATTAAGGAATTTTGATTTAATGAAAACTAATATAAATATTGTCTGTCGCGATATTTATGTACTAACTTAATTGAAAGATACTTTAATTTGTGTCATGACCAAGAACATACAATTTGATAATTAGCGCTCCAAAAATCTAATGCATAATTTTTGTTTATTATTTTAATAATGAAACCAACTAGGTTAGTTTAGTTAGTTATAAGAGCAAAATTATTGCAAAAACGATTTCAAAATATTTAAACCTCTGTGTCTCTTTCAAATTTTCACAAATTGTGGGATTTAGCCTCAAAGTGCCCAAAAAAAAAAAAAATTCTGAACGCAAATGGGGCTCCGCTTGCCATGGTTGTTATATTTTATGTTTTCAACAAACAACACATTTCCCAAATTAATATGATTAATTAGACTAATTTATATTAAACTTATTTAGACCTATAAAGTAAACTATCTATACCTCGTTTTATAGAATCTAATTAATAATATTTAGTACTTCCTTACGGAGTTTGCTTTATAAAAAAATATTTATGATGATAAATAAGAGTAATTCTAGTTGTTAATAATAATCAATATTATGTCTATTCACATATATTTTTTTCCATTAATTCTTTGGTCAGCTTGTGCTTAAATTTCCAAAAAACATTGAAAATTTTGTAACATATAAACCAATAAAATTTAATTTATTGGTGACATGAGACATAAACTTCGATCAATAAATAATAAACTTGTTTGTTATAGGATATCATAACATACAACATTCAGTTTATTGTTATTAATTCATAATGAAATATATATGTATAAAATATTGAATCAATTTAAAATCGCCAATTTGGCGTAATTTGACTAAAAAGTTTAGTAATTTGATTGGACTAATATGCCTCTAACTTGGTTGAAAATAATTATGTATTTTAACATTTTAGACTTTTTTTTTCTTTTATAGTAATTGTACTAAGTCTAACACATAACTTAAAAATAACTAAGAAAAAAATATATTATTAAAAAAACATATCAACAATTCAAAATATTTAAAATATTATTTTAAAATTATTTCTTAATTCGTGATATTCCCAACCTGCTACATTATTACCAAGACAAAGTTGTTTCACGTGTATTATTTTAGTTTATTACTCTGTTAAGATGTTTAAACATCCAACATTGAACTTATAATTTACTCATCTATAATGTACATTTAATTAAGTAAATTATTGAATTAAGCTAAAATTACCCATCGCATTTTTTTTTGTTTGATTATTAATGACACGAGATATAAACTTTAGACAATAAACTCTTTTATTATTGTTTATCCACACAAAAATAAAATAAAATAAAAAATATATATATATATATTATTGAATCAATCTAAATTGCCAATTTGGAGAAATTTGAGCAAAAAGTCTTCTAATTTGATTGGACTGAAGAGAGCATATGAGAGACTCATATTAAGGTACCGACGACCTTCACTACTTATAAGCACATGAAGATCCACAAATGTAGTGAGTTTTAATTATGACATGAGGGCTAAGGAGACTTGGACCTAAGTAGGTAGCCACAGGAAGGTGCTGGTTACTCAAGTGCCAACGTTAGAGGCTAAGAAGCCCATATGCCTGTACTGAGAGCCTGTAGAGCGCTCTGATTGCTGGGAAATTGGCCAGACTAGGCAGCCCAGGTCCGTAGCGAGCTGGTGAGCTCCCGATGAGCACGCAGAGGCGGCCTGACGGGTCTCTAGACCAAGTCCTTATCTAAATGGTTAAAGTCACCTCTGAAGAGATGACGACTTGATCAGGATGCTGTGATTAAGATCACATGATCTCGGCAGGGTCGTGGTTGCGGCAGTGGAAATTGGTGGGGAGTTCGAGTCTCCAGTGCTGAAAAATGCTCAAGGCTTTTTGGTTGCATATCGAAACATTTAGCTTCTTTGTAAAATATCCTCAATTGAGTGGAGTAAAGGGTCTTTTACCAATGATATAATGGTCCTTCACACCCTTTACTCCGTGGAATAAGAAGCTTTCTTTGGTGATATTCAATCAGAAAGGAAGGTTTCGTATTTGTAAATCATATCACGGAAATACTAAAGAATAACAAAGTTAAAAATACTTATTCTGAGTGTGTTGGTTAAAATAGATATGCAGAATGTATTTAAACGTAAAACAGATCCAAAACATTGTTCCTTCACAATAAACTACTACCTTCAGTTTTGACACCCAAATGAGAGTGGAGGTTTATGGACAAGAACTTTAAGTTATCGAGGGAAAATTGAATTAGGGCTTCTTGATGGTTATAATAGAGAATAAAAATTTTAAAATATAATTCTAATTTTTTCAAAGTACACAATGTATGTGATAAAATTATTCGAATTACAAATAATTACAATTTTATTAGACAAATTACTCTCTTTTCTCTGTGTTTTCTTAACTCTTTTTTGGTTTTTCTCCCATATGCAATGGTACATATGAACTTAAAAGAACAGTCTAAACTCAAATCTTGCTTGCAAGCCTTGCATTATTGTGTGAAGACATCCATTGCTTACCAAGAGCAATTAATTCTTCATTTTCTTTTCTCCTGACCTTTATCACCACTGATGTTATCCTCTCTTTATCTCCCGCAACCTTTGCCTCTATCTCCACTTCTTCCTGCCAGACGACAGTGTCATGCTCATAAGAAATCAGACCAGGAAAATTTAGAATTAAGATGAAAGAACTGCGATTCATATGTTCACAAAATTATTTTACTGGATTTATCCAAATGAACTGTCCAAATGAAAAGTCGGGGTGAAAATCTGAAAATGTATATTCCCAACAGGATTGCAGCGCTTGAGAAAATTTAAATCAGCAGAAACATTTTATGTAACTTTCCATTGATACAGACCAGACAACAAGAAACATGCTAAACAGCCCTAATTCTATATGGTTAAAAGGCCGATTCCCGAGTGAGAAACATCAGGGGGTACTATGTATAAAGAATTTTGTCTCTCAAATCTCTATTCACTGACATATTATGTATCATGAATCAGTAGATTTTATCTTCCATCAGATTATCCATCAAAACTCAGGAATCAGGCACTGGTTTGACATATGATAATTACAAAACGTATATCACATCACTTGGTAAAACATTTGACAAAAGAAGAGGATGTCTGGTTCAGCCTTTTGAACTTACCAATTGTCGTTCAACTGCCAACAACGGTCTAAAGAGTGTTCGGTAATTTTTTTTATACCTACTAATTTCTTAATAGGGCCTTACAGCAGGAGCTGATAAGAGAGTCATCTCAGGCTATTTCTGTCGACAAATTTACTCTTGTCCCTCTTATCTCAAAACTCATTTCAATCAAAATCCTCATCCCTAATTAGTCATTTGATAATTTAACAGCAATAGGCAATGTAGACTGCTCTAAAACTATAATATCTTTGAATTCATGACTAAAAATAATCAACAAATCGGCAGCAGTAGCCGGTAACAACATACAATAACAGCAATAAGCAACAGATAAACCAAACACACCCAGAATATCTCCAACACTTTTCTTTCCTAATTTCAAGTACCTTTCAAATTGTTTCCAGATTGATTTTTTCCCCAAATTAACTTTCATCGTGGAAAGCGGCTACTGTTTGCCCGACTTCCCAGAACCCACAAAAATATTAGGCTTGAGAATTCATGAGCTTTTTTGGTACAAATCAAAAGCCAAACATTGTAGGTTAGAACAAAGAAGAAGAAATTCAACAGTCTAAAATGGTGAAATCAAACCTGGGTCTTTGCCGTGGAATAGTAAGAAATGCTAAAATCAAAGGAAGCTCTAATCTCACCGGCGGCGGAGTACACGGCGGCCGCCCCCACGACGTCAATTAAGGTTGCCATGGCTCCCACATGCCAATTCCCACTTGAATCCTGACAACAAAAGTCCATACGTTCGAATAATAACACATTAATTACATAACCATGATCATATTATAAACACGATATAACACTAAAGTACGTTAAGG
The DNA here is from genome assembly GCA_019804595.1 of Bruguiera parviflora. Classification (NCBI taxonomy): domain Eukaryota; kingdom Viridiplantae; phylum Streptophyta; class Magnoliopsida; order Malpighiales; family Rhizophoraceae; genus Bruguiera; species Bruguiera parviflora. The sequence goes on along the minus strand of CM034061.1, from coordinate 3,476,875 downwards.
TTAGTTATGTTCATTCGATTCAACTAACCCTGATGCGGTCTGAAACCACGAAACTGCATCGTACAGAGCCCTTGTGTGCCTCCACAACTCGTAGACCCTCCGCGCTTAAGGCTTCCAATTGGTTGCATAAGCCTTTGGACAGACTTTCAAGCCATTTGTTCGACTTCCGTACATTGGGGTCCCCCTCCATTTCTAGTCTTGATTATAAAACTCCTCTTCATATGTGGGTTTATACACAGTTCACACTAAAGTTAGACCTGGAAAAAACACAATTCTAGGATTGCCAAGCAGTAAGGGCAGGACGGCTTGCTGTAATATTCCTTTCTTTGGTTATTGTACTTGAACCCTTTGAGTTGGATGTTTAATGAGAATGTTGAAGGAATTGCATTGAAGGGTTTATTTAACCATTTGAAATCATCAGAGTTTAGGATTTTGCGTAAGTCTCGAAATTCAAACCCCAACCTTAACTAATAATTAAATTTCGTCTCTCACTCAACTAACAGAAAAGGTGGCGTCTTCTTCTCACACTTTTGCAACAAAGAGAGTGCCCTTTTTCACCCCTTTTTGCTCTGACCCACCCCCTTTACCCTCCTCCTCCCAAACAAAGCATAAATGTCTTTGATGTGTCCATGGGGTTAAAGAGAAGGAACTCAACGGTGTCTTTTTGGTTCCTTCCACTGTTCACATCAATCCCCAAACTTATAAGGGAATGATTCGCCATTTATCTTTTATTAAAATTTTAAATAGTGAACATAACTTGAGGGTACAAATGTTATGACTACAGATTGACAGACAATGGCCCCCATACAAACTTGAACGAAAGGGCATACCGGGGAGAGGCATTTGCTTATTTTACTGGCGGGGCCCCAATTGTGGCCTAACCGGAGTTTTCACGATATAATTTATACACTTTGCATGCCAGTGATTTGGTATAGCTATAGAGAATCCCAACCTTATGACCAACTTGGTGGAGAGCTGCACAAAGGTGCATATCCATACCCCGCAATGCAAGAGCCTCGTGCATCAGGATGCCCTTTACTTATTTTGGTGATTCTGCAAACATTTCCTCCCATTCTGAAACCAACGGAAACTCGCACTGTTCGATTTTGCAACCAAATAAATTTTAAGGTACGCCAGAGAGCTTTTTCTTCAGGTCCTTTTTATTCACCTGAAATGGACATGCAAGGTCATAATATTATAACTGTATGTTTCTTTTCTTCAAGTTTAATGGTATGAAAGCAAATTGGTATAATGACTTCATTCAAACATTGAGCAATCGCAGTAAAGAACCTTTCCCATAGCGTTACGAGGCAGGGAGTCCCACAGGAACAATCTTGTAGGCAGCTGGAAGAAGGCAGAAAGGAGTGAATGCCATATGTAATTCTCACGTTCTATCAGGCAAACAAAAGGTTATGAAGGTAACATATTCATAAACAGAAATCTACTAGTTAATTGCAGTAATTGCAATGAAGGCAAAGCTCAACCAAGCCCCTTTTAAAGCTTCGAAGCATGGAAAATGCAGTGCCAGTTCTAGCACAAAAATGATTCCCAATGCATTGTGACCAGCTTAAAAGCTAATGGGGATCATCCAGTGTTTCATCAATGTATGGAATGATAGGGAATAGGAAAATTGGAATTTCCCAGCTGCAATACCTTGTACGGGGCAAGTTTGTCTTTGGCCCACTTGGAGAGTTCTTCCAAGCTTAGTACAGGCTTTAACTCTTCCTTGCCTTTTCTCTTTGCTTCTTCATCTGGCACAATGATTGCACAGACTGCATCTCCATAATCTTTGTCTGGCAAACCCAGAACACAGCATTCTTCAACAAATGGGTGCTGCAGGACAGGGACATTCATCATTCCAAATTAATGAAGCAATTTATTGTTTTTCCTGTGCTATTGCCAATGAAGAACACAAACATATTTATCATGGTGGGGAATGAAAAAATCACGATGTGGAGGATGAAAAATTATTACCTCCAAAAGAACAGATTCAATTTCTAGTGCCGACAATTTGTAACCTCCAACTTTTATTATATCAGCACTTGTACCTGAAATGTGATATCAAAAACACTTTTAGATTCAAGGAGAAGGATTGGCACCAAAAACTTGGAAATACAATTTCAGAGCCATGACTCAATCACAAAATTTTGTCTTCCATGTTGCCACAAAACTCAACAAGGAATGGGATCTGGAGAGAAGTCAGGGACATCAAAAGCTAAAAACAGATAAAAAATGAACCGATGATGTATTTTTGACCCCCAATTTCTAGTCCTCTTCCTTTTGGAAGTGGTGGCAATAATATTCATGCATTATACACCTCAAAAGTACAAGCCACTTTTTGGATAGATTCTTACACACATGCAAACAGAGTTTATTTCATCATAAATTAGGTTGCTTTAAGCACCATTTGTTGAAAGCAGCAGGATCAAAATTTGAGCATGCTAGCCATCAAATGCCATGAACACAAATAAATTCTAATCACATATTACAAGTATGTAGCAGAAAATAAAGAGAAAAAGCAAAATATAGGTTTTTCCTCATTCAAAGGGTATATCTTGCTGAAGAAACTAAAAAAGGGAAAAGGAGAGACAACAGCTATATTGCTAGATATGGAAACTAAATCTCCTTACGTCCCAAAATGACATAGTATCCATCTTCATCTATTTTGCCAGCATCCCCAGTCTTGAAGAAGCCATCGTCAGTAAATGAATCCTTAGTTACCTGCAGATCACCCAAAAAGGTGGGACAAATGTTATCTAATTAGAGAAAGGCAGAGGATAAATATTCATTGAAGCTAAGCCTGTAGCAATCTATGACAGGGACAAACGTTTCCCATTTGCAAGAAGAAGAAAAATTGAGAAATGATGGCGGGGAGTACCTGAGGAAGTTTCCAATATTCCTTGAACAGAGAGGGGCTTTGAACACAGAGTTCGCCCATCCCTGCTTCTTCTCCCTTCTCATCTTCAACAATCTTGACCTATCAAAGCACAAGAGATAAGGCTCAGAAAAAGTCAACATGCAAAAAGAACAAAAGAGAAGAATAAATACTTAATGAGCAACTATACCTTCACTCCAGGAAAAGGTTTGCCAACAGTGCCGGCCTTACGGGCACCTCTTATGGGATTTGATATTGCCATAACAAACTAGAGCAATCAAAACTCTCACAAGTAAGATTACCTAAAATATAAAAATTAAAATGAGCATTTCTCCATGAACTTATCAATCCCTTGCCTCAGTCATGCCGTATCTTTCCAAGAGGCGATGTCCTGTAATAGTTTCCCATTGTGCCATGACAGGAAGGGGCAGTGCAGAGGAGCCAGACATCTAAATAAGCAAGAAGATATTCAGCTCAGGATCAATACACGGAGTTTGTAAAAATGAAGGGGAAAATATGATTATTGAGGACAATTTACATGACAGACTGCAAACAATATTGGACAGAGTTTCCAAATAATTAATGTTTTACTTACATAAAGACAATGCTACTTGACATTTTAAGGCAACACATAATCAAACAAGAATTCCCCAAAATATTACCATCAGTCGCAACTGTCTAGCGGCAGAGGCAGAAGCTGCTTGTAGCTCCGGTTCCATTGCTTCATAACCTTGTATCAATCGAGTGTACATAGTTGGAACCTATATGTTAGAATTTCATATGACTGTTATAACAGCTTTATGTGGACAGTCTCAATAACACAATCAAAATATTCCTAAATTTTGATTTTAGACACGCCACAATAAGGAAAAGTGCACTGTTGGCTGATTACTGCTGGTTCAACTAATTTGACTCTACCCATGCCTAAAATTATTATAACCCCAATGATCAATTGGATAATTCAATCTGCCTCCTCTTGACACCAAACAGATAAGCTCCGACAAATTGCTTAGTGTAAAAATCAGAGCTGTAATACAACCTTAAAGACAATTTAACTAGTTAAGAGTAGCAATAAAACTATGACAACTTGAAGAATAAGAAAATGTCCACTAAGTGCTTAGAGATCCAGTGCACCATGCCAGGCAGGTTGGTGAATAATTAGATACATAAAACCTAAAAGGTTTTAATTATTTAAAATTTGATCATACATGTGCTGGCATGCTTATCAAAAAAGTCAGACTTACTCCTGTAAACACTGTTATAGCATCATCAATTATATTCCCATCTGATGGATATGATTCTCGCCATCTTTGCCAGATCCCCCTTACACTAAATTTTGGCATAAACTCAACCTTCAAAATATGATCATATTAGTTAAAACAAAATTCATTTCTTGATAGAAAAAAAGCTTGCTCGTGTGGATGTGTCTACCGTAAAAAAGAAAACATAAAATTACCGAGGAACCAGCATAGATGGGGGCAAATAGAGCATTGAAAAGCCCATGTACATGTATGTTTTCAGTTAAGGATCAATCTGACACAAAATTTGAATTAGTGTACCTGCATGGGCACACCAAAAAGAAAATGACAGCAGAAGCAAACAAATAGGCACTTAAAGTCACAATCTAAAATATTGTGACTAAATGGATATGATGTAGTGGTAGACAATGGAGAAATTGATCAATAGCTGTATACTCCCAGGCTTCGGCCAAGGTCTGCACCTGCAATTGAGCAAATTGAGGCAAAGAAAATATTAAGATTATGAACATTCAGGTAATTGAAAAAAGAAAAAAGGGTGGACAAACCAAGGAAGGAAGGAAAACTTTTACATCATTTTAAACACTAAATTCACCCTGTGGCATCAGGTTTCACAGGTATTGATTTGGCAGCAAGTATGAGATGCTATTAGGATTATAAAAATGATAATAAAAAGTTGATGCCTATCATATAAGCTATGGTTTTCATTTCTGTTAAATATTGACACCAAAACATTGTTACATGTATGCAAAAAATCCATCCATAACATGGGGTGTCCTTCACTGTGCAATCATTAAATACAAAATCAGTAGCCATAATGCCCAATCCAAGTACAGGCCACAGGGTACTAAAACAAAAAGACATTTATTGGTCATGCATTTGCTCAAATATTTACCTGTGCATTAATGCTTTTGTGAGTGTGAACAACACCTTTGGGTTTGCCTGTTGTACCACTTGTGTACACAATTAGTGCTGGATTCTCACCTGTATCATTGAAAGTGAAATATATAATGGTGCAATATATAATCCAATTTTTGCAAATACATGCACCACATGTCATATTTAGTTCTCAGTTTTCCTTAACAAACCTCTATCTGCTGTTATTTGTTCAACTTGTGAATTATCAGGTGAATTTGTCTGTGAAGAAGCAGTAGTCACAGAAGGGATGAGGGAAAATCTTGCAGCACATTTAGCAGCAACATGTTCCATCATCTCACGATGATCTTCAGTACTCAGCACCATTGATATCTCCTACAATCAAATATAAATAAGGGATCTGTGGAAACTAATTCATAAAATACTAAACATGTTTTGTGCAGCTTTTGCAGGACAGTGGCAAAGAAAACTACTTTCTGGCCAGTAAAGGCCATGAAACATAACTTTATGCCATTGAGTTTGTATACAAAGTACCTAAATTCTCCATCAGCTAGCTGAAGACATTTTTTAAGAAGAGCAAGGATGCCACAACTATATAGTATTTAATTCATATCAGGCTATCTTATTATTGCTTGAAGGAAACAATATCGTTTGTGGGCAACAACAGAACAAGGATGTCTGAACATATATAACAAGCTGGAAACCCCATCTCTAGTCAAGCAAAGTGAATCTGCAAAGAATAGTTGCCCCCAGCTGCACAAAAGTCAATTACAAAAATGGGGTAAAGTGCCAAAAAGTAGGTGTATTGACACCAGAAGCAGACAAGGGGGAGAATAGTTCAGGGCATACCGAATCATTTATCACATGCAGGAGCTCAGTCTCTGGATAGCTGGTGGCGAGAGGAACAGCAACACCTCCACTAAACCAAGTTGCCAGAACACTAGCAACAAACTCAGCTGAAGGTTTTGCCACGATTCCTACTCGAGCTCCAGCAAGATCTCTGCGTCCACCAGTGCCACCAACCTTCAAAATGATAGTTGATTGCTGGCTTAAGAATTATAAAGAACATGCAGACAAGAACTACTAAATTCTCAAAAATCAGAAAAGTTTAAAACCATCCAGCAGTCAAGAGAACTGAGAGAAGAAAGGCCTGCCACAATAGGTTGAACTCAGGATGTGAACTATCAACAATCATTTACATCATATGAATTTGGAGACACGATTGAGTAAGATGGAATGAAGGCATGGTTCTCTCCCTCGCAATGAATTTAGATTCTACTTATAGTGTTCATAACACTGCTGCAATAGGAGGAAAAGTACTAATTCTTTTTTTCTACCTTATATTTGTGACACAATCCCATTGCCGAGGTAATGGGTGACTAATAGATCCCAAAACAATGAAGCACAAAGGATCCCAAAATAATTTCACAATGCTTCAAAGTCAGCAAATGGATCACGGTGTAGAAGGATGTAAACTCACAGTCTTCGAGGCACTGCTATGCAACAGATCATAAATTTTCCTAGCAGAGGAGATGAGTTGCCCATGTGTGTAACTCCTCTTATCAGCTCTGATAGCAACTCTATCACCAGCCTTAGCTTCCCTGTAAACTGCCTTAACTACCTCCATAACTGTGCCAGAACTTGATGCTGCAAGAATGCATCAAAAAGCAGAGCACTAAATCAAATCAAAATCATTTTCACTTAAAGGGGATCAAGCATTATTTATTTATTTTTTTTTCAGTAAAAAAAATCAATCCAAATAAATAAAAGCCAAACATTTAAGCACCCAACAGCTCGCCGTCCCAACAATGTAAAACTGGGTTCACTAAAATGGGATCCAAGCAGTCTTTTCTTCATATCGAAAAATCAATACTAAAAGGATCGACAACCATCACTCCAGCACACAATAGCTCAATGTCATGACAATGAAAAACCCAATTTTAACGTTTCATCAAGGCTCGTCCTTCTAGTAAAAGCGATCAAACAATTATTTTCTTTCATTAAAAATCCCAATCAAAATAACCAACAACCGACATTTGTGCACACAATGGCTCACTGAAAAAAAATGGGTTCACTAAAACATGATCAAATCAACCTTTTTTTCATTGAAACAACCAAGACCCACCAAACAAAAAACGATTATTATCATTCCCAGCTACGCATTCCATCGAACAAGACAAAGACAAGAGAACCCCAGAACTCCAAACTCAGGAAAAGAGCCTTACACGAGTGGAAACGACGGAAAGAAGGACAAAGACAAGAACTTTGGCCAGCAAGAGAAAGAAAATCTGAGGGGTGGGAATGGAGAGAGAAATTGAAATGGTTCTTGAAATGTGTATGGAGCGAGGCTTTAAATGGGGTGGTCGCTTTCAAGGAGGCTACTGGACCCATGATGGGAGGACGGGTGGCTTTTATGGGAAACTCAATTGAATGGCCGGTTGCCACAATTTTTAGGTCTGTGTTTAATTGAGTTCTTGGGCGCTGGTGGTAGCTCTAGCTAACCTTGCCACTGCATGCGATCCATTCAGCTTGGGAGGATCCTTCGTGTGCTGCAAAATTACAGTTGGGTTCTTTCCGTTTCCTCTTCTCTTTTTCCAGTCTAATGTTTAATGATGCTTACACGTTTGTCTGGTTGTGTAGGTTTTTCCAAAATTAACGTTATCAGTCAAATGATGTGTTCAGCTTGTGTGTGTGGGTGTGTGTGTGTGTGTGTTTTTTTTTTTTTTTTAAATTTATAATTTCAATGAGTTTGTTTTCAATAAATAATTTCATGAATTGATCTAATTGTCAACATAAATATGTCACCTATCTCAATTGATCATGGTTCAATTTATAGAGTTAGATAATGTAAGAGTTTAGTTCGAGTCATTAGTTGCGCAAACTTCCCATATTAGCTATTGAAGTTTGAACGACAATTCCATCAACAATAACAAAATTTTAATCTTAAATTTAATTAAAATTAATTAATTAATTTTTTTCTCTTTATTTTGTTCTTTTATAAACAAAATTTGATGTTTGATATAGATTTTCTAAATCCTTTCTAACCAAAAACTTATCAATTCTACTCAAGTTTTTTGATTTAATTGTCCTCTCAATTGAAACATTTATAGTCTATGTTGAATGACACACACTTTAATTGATCTTCAATTGGAGTTGTACGGACTTTGATTCAAATATCTTCAATTGTTATTCAATCATTCTTACTGTTTTGCAAGTTTATTTAAATATTCTCATTTCCATCAAATTATTATTATTATTATTATTACTACTTTTAGACATAATGTTTATTAACAGACCAACATCATTAATTCCTGAATTCTGAAATCGAGTATGAGAATGCAATCCTAAACTCGTCGAAAGGATAACTTAATTGGAGTTGATAAACAAACTTATCCAAGGATATTCTCAACTCTTCATGCATGAGAACCCTGAAAAATATTGCCAAATCACAACACAGATGATCTATATGGACGAGAATGTGAAGTTAATACAATTGCACCCCAGATGACATGTGATGCAGACACATTGCCATGTATCTACAAAAGCTATAAACTCAGTGTATTACGTGTAAGCTAGCCTGTCATGTGGATGCATTTTGCTGTATAGAGGTAGACCATCAATGAGGTGAACCAACAACCTACATCTCAGTGAATTAAATAAAGAAATTGGGCAACGGTGACAGAAAATTAAAAGCAGTCCCGTGGAAGCATTCAATTTCTCCACCCAGATCTGAATTAAATGGCCTCATATTTTAGTTGCAACAGTGAGTACAGTAAGATTAATCTATAGAAACAATATTCCATTTGACAAAAATGTAACGGTACGGTTATTTTAGTGTGATCTGTAAGTTGCAGTTCAAATTGTTGAAATAATCACTATGTAAAAAATGAGTAAAATTGTATGCATTTAATTTTCTTAGAGACTCCATGTAAGAGATTCGTGCTCTTTTATGGAGGGTTTTTTTTTTTTTAATTTTTAGTTGCAATATTGAAAATGGCAGGACATTTTTCTGAATACTAAGAAGGCTTGTCTGCTTCATCTGATAGCACTGTAGTGAGTGAAGACGAGATGATGCCCATGAACTTTCCCCATGTGATTTTCTTGCCTTTCCCTTGTGCAAAAGGCCTAGTCTATGGCAGTTGGATTTGCGATTAACTAACTGGAAGTCTTATTGATGGTAACGACTACATGTCTAGATTCAACAAAACTTTATTTATTCACAACTATCTTAATTTTCCTTTTTTTTTTTGTCTGTTTAAAATATTTGAGGTCAAAAGAGAAGAAGAATGAAGACACAAAACTTAAATTTACTTATCTATTAATCATTCACTAATTAACCATTCAAACAAATTTGAGTGATTTCTAAAATTATCTTCTTTAACATTAGACATTATATATGCAAAATTGATAATAAATAAAGAATGTGTCTCACAAAACTTACTCCTTTGTGTATTTGCTCTCCACTCAATTATAGTAGTCCTCAACTCTTGTATTTCACACAATAAATTGCAAGATCTTAAGAGTTCTTTCAATAATCCCAAGTAAACTAAATTCAGAATAAACAAAAATTGATTATATCAATCATAAATTTATCTCTTCAGAGAAGTGACACGATCAAGAAGATAGGTAAAAAGTAAATAGAATGATAAGAAATTCAATGATATAAGTAATGTAATTGGACAACAATCAATTATCAAATATAATCGAGTAAATGACCAATTAAATAATAAACCCTTTTTTTTTTTCCAGTTAACTAATGAGTATTTTTGTAAAAGAAATAAATATCAAAAAAAAATTTATGAAATACACAATTTTATTTATATATATTTTTTGTTTTTTTGTATTTTTTTTCTCTTTTTGATTAATCAACCAACAATAAAGAATATACAAAGATATGATAATAATAATATAATTAACCTGAGTTAGAGCCAAGATTTTGATACCAAATGATACGAATTTTGTTTATATGTAAACAGAACCCAACACCAATATTAGTATATGATTGTTCTAATAAAAATTAAGAAATTTGGAGTTCTGATCCAATAATTATAAATAATCAAGAATTAAAATTATAAGATTTAGACACTACTCCTAACAATAACAATGTTGAAGAAAATAAGTCTAATGAATTAACACACACAAATATGAAAATTCAGAATTAGTTCTTAAAAAATCAGAGAAAATAACTCATATACTCATGAAAATGGTTCTACCTCCTCTTACCACCTTTTTGTCCTTTTTATATGCTAACCCCTAGAAACCCTAACTAATAAGTTGAGATTAATAAGAAAATTTATACCTTAACTAATAAGTTAAGTTTAATAAAAAAATTCGTCTAACCTACTAAATAATAATAAAAACCCATAAAAATAACTCATTTAAAGGTCCAATTATGAGCTCTCAAATCAAACTTCCTTCCCAATGTCATAGTTCGTAAATTCCTCCACAGATGACACCTTCGCAAGCTCTAGTGAAGACTCTATCCTTCTTAACTTGTACTTGATAACTTTATGATAATAAATGTCACACAACAAGTTATTAAGAATTTACTTTATTTTTTTTTAACTTTACTTTTGTTATTGATTTTCTAAGATTTTGTAAAGTATGACTTGAGTTGAGTTAAGTTGGTACAATATGATTTTCATCAGGTTTCATATTCATTGCGTTTAAGAATTATTAAAGCATATTATCATATAACCAATTATATATTTTAATCAAAAAATGATGAAAAAAATAGAAAAATACGATAAATTTTTAAATCTTATACATTTTGAATAATATAAAAAAATATAAATTAATTATATTTTTATGTTATAAATTAATAAAATTAAAAATATATATTTTTTGTAAAAGATAGTTTGTGTTATTAATAACAAAATAAACTGCACCTAAAAACCCCTTTTTATTCAAAGAAAGACAAAAATTTTAGAAGAAAACAAAGAAACATGAATAATTCTGATTTTTAAAGTGAATTTGAGATAAAATTTCAGTTTGTAATAATTATTAAAAAAAAAAAAAGCAGCAAGTGCTTAGTTATTCATTCATTCTTTCTTTCTTTCCTTCTTTCTTTAAGCCATTTTCTCTTCGGATATGTTCAATTTCTTTGGTTTGATGGCAGGGTGTCTCCAATTTCTCTGGCGGGCCACTTGGAGTTGCCTGTATTTTTTTTCTTTAAAAAAAAAAAAACAAAAAAGGAAAATGGGTCCTTTTCATTCAGGAGTTTGGTCTCCCTACGGCATGGAGAGTCGGTCTCCCTAATAAAACGCTTTTTACTAAATATTAAATTTTATTTTTTGTTCATTAAGTTATTATTATTATTATTATTATTTTAAATTTAAATATATGAGAAGCCTGAAATTATAGCTGTACATCTTAAGGTCAACGGCAGAAATTAAGTTGAAATTTTGACTTGCCGCATACCATGTACTCTTCAAATATTTTAGCACTCATTCCGAGAGGAAGCCACGTGACGACGATTAACTATAAATTAACGTAATCATCTCGATTCCACGTGAGGCATCTCCTAAATTGCTGATCGTGTTCCACCGCAACCTCTCTGTAATAAAATTATATTGAAAAATTTAAATAAATAATTTTATTGGTGGCATATAAAATTTTTTCTTTTCCTTTTATTAATCAAGTGAAGAAAGTTTATTCAAAATACATAGGATTTGGAAATTCCTCGTATCTTTTCCATTTTTCAATCACTCTCCTTCTTTTGTGACATAGTTTTTGTTTTAATTATTTCAATTAACAAAATGATTCACCCTAAATTACCCCGCATTTATTGTGTTTAAGAATTGTTAAAATATATTATTTTACAATAAATTTTGTAATTAAACTTAAAAAGTAATGGAAATATAAAAAAATACAAAAAATTTTTAAATGTTATATATTTTGAACAAACTTTCTTAATTTCATTTATTTTTTTAAAAATAATGAATATATATATATAAAGAGAGAGAGAGAAGTTTATATTATACTTATATAATTAAGTATATATTAATAATAACGATGATTTGTGATAATTAAAAAATATTAATAATTTTATTATTATTTAATTAATTATTAAATAATTACTTTAATATATAATTAATTATATATATATATATATATACAGAGAGGTTTACATTATAGTTATATGACTAAGTATGCATCAATGATGACGACATGTGATGATTAAAAGAAAACAAAATTGATGACTTCATCCTTATTTAACCAACCATGTGGCTATTGGATGCATGATTATGTTAACGTGTAATCAATGGCACTATGCGTCTAACAACACTCCTGGATAAATTAAGATGACCCATTAATCCTGCCTTTACTCCATTATTTAGCCACTCTTGCGGCTATTGGATGATTATGTTAATTTATGGTTAATCACACTCTTCGTCTGACGACACCCCTGAAAAAGAATTAATAAACTATGATGGCCCATTAATCCCGCTTTTACATAATTTCTCGTGACGCTTGTTCGTAGGAGAGTGATTCGTTAATCCAAAATTGTCAGTAGAGGTGGACGCCCAAGGTATTGGTCATCAACCACTGTTTTGTGGATTATCTAATGATTTTATTAGATCAAGCAATTATATTTTAAAATAAAATTAATTGGACTTATTTAAAATAATATAAAAAATATAAATTAACCATATTTTTTATGTTATAAATAAATAAAATTAAAAAAAAACATTATTTTGATGTTTTAATATAATTAATATGCATTCTAATAAGTGTACTGCATACTATTTTTCTATATCTTAACTAATATAAAATTTTAGTTATGATTTTATTATCAATCCATTAGTCTCGGTCCAGTTCAGCAGGTTGTCCTTTCCTATGTTTCTCTATAAAACTTGGTCGTGGACACCAGGCAGCAGCCAAAGTACATCTAACAGTACCAGCATCTGCCTATCAACTATTATTTTGCATATCCCCACAGTAGACGGGGTGCCATGGACTATGACCTGCCCGAGAATACGGAAAGACCACTTTCCCAGGTTCATGGCGACCCCAAGAATGCAGAGCAAGCCATAGGTACATTACCTTTGTTTTTTTTATATTTTTTTTCTTTCCTCTCTTATCTCACATTTGTTCCGTTCACAGTATTAATGAGCAATTTCTTTTTGTTTTTTTTTTTCTTTGTTTTTTTGCCAGAAACGAAGGAGGATAAGGAGGTGATGATGACGGATGTGGTGGAGAAGAAAAAGAAGGAAGAGGTGGGAAAAAAGGAGGAAGCGCCGGAGGAAGAAGAAGAGAAAAGGAACAAGGAAGAGGAAGAGACGGAGGAGGAGAAGAAAAAATTCTTACTCTGTAACCAACTATACAAGGACATCATAAATGATAATTGGGAGAAAGCAAAGAGCGCTTTCGACAAAGACCGAGGTGCAACTACTCGCCCCCTAAATAACGACAAAGAGATTCCGCTTCACATTGCACTCATCGCAGACACCTCTAAAAAATTTATCTCGAACCTTGTGGGCTTGATGTCCAAATCCGATCTAGAAATCCCGAGTAATAACAAACAAACGGCTCTTCATTATGCGGCCATGGTGGGCAACACCGAAGCTGCAAGGATCTTAGTAGGCAAGAACCCAAGTTTGACCAAGTTTCGTGGCCTTGCTAACTATACCCCACTTCATTTAGCTGCAGAGTATGCTCGTGAGGATACAGTTCGGTTTCTTTTGCCGGTGACTCACCGTGAGGATCCAAGTGTTTTCGCTGGTGAAGACGGTGCCTTGCTTCTCAATTACCTCATTATTGCAGAGTTCTATGGTTGGTATCTCACCTCATCAAGGAATTTAGTTAATTACAAGCTGATTGGCCCATACTCACTGTTTAGTCACTCATTACTATACTTTCTTATTGATTCTGTTTTTTTTTTTTTTTTTTTTCTCCTTTTTTTCTTAAGCAGACATAGCTATTTATTTGCTAGAGCGTCATCCCTACCTAGCAATTCAGGAAGATGAATATGGAGACACTCCCTTGATCCAATTGGCGGGACAGACTAATTCATTTCTCAGCGGAAACCAACTCAACTTTTTCCAACTCTTGCTGTACAAATGTATGCATCAAAATCTTGTAATCTATATAAGTCAAAAATAATTTTGTATCTACTCTAAATTATCATTTGAAACGCCTTCTTTAAAGTGAAAATTTCCTACTCATAAACAAAGTCATGATATACCACAATATTAATATGCCCCATTTCTTTCCTTTTTCTTCTTAGGTATTTGTGTGGAAAAAGTTAATGTCCATCACAGAGAAGATGTAGAGAATCCTGCTGCAGAACCTGAACCAAAACAAAGGAAATTTAAATTCCTGCGACATGCACACAACACAAAGCTGAAGCACGTGCGAGCTCTTCAATTCACCAAAATGTTGTGTGCAGAAACTGAAAAATTAATAACTTTCAAAGAATACTACTTATTCGTAGTCCCAATCCTAAAAGCTGCTCGATTGGGGATTCATGAGTTGGTATGGGAGATCTTAGAGGCCTTCCCTGAAGCAATGCGAGGTTCTGATGAGAATAACCGTCACATATTTGCCCTAGCAGTTTTGTACCGCAAAGAGAAGGTTTACAATTTAATGCATCAAATGCGTTGGCCAAAGAAACTCTGGGTGTCATATCTGGATGAACGCGAGAACAACCTCTTGCATCTGGCTGGCTTGTTGGGGCCATTGGATAGGGTCTCCGGAGCAGCACTTCAAATGCAACGAGAGTTGCAATGGTTCGAGGTATTATTCTTCAAAGTTTGTAATAATATATGTTTCATTCCACTTTGAACTTATTTCGAATGGTCTCTTCGAACCTCATGGCTTGGATAGTTTCTTGGTTGTTGATATCATGGGAAAGTTTATATATATATTTTTTTGTTTCAATATCTTGAAAAATTCATCCTCCTAGCAAACTTAATGTCTGGTGTTTCCAAGTCAAATGATTTCTTCATCATGTCATTTGGTTGGTGTTGTATATAATTATTCACTAAGCTGCAAAGTGATTTTCTGCTGCTGCTGCTGTAGCCTATTGGCTCTGTTGGTGTGGATTCAGATTATGTATTATTCAAGGATAAAATTTTGTTTTTTCGTTTTTTTCTCTCTGTCTCTCCCTTTAATTTAACAATATTATCTTTCATTATTTTCAGATTGATTTATGTTTTAGAATCAGATTGATTTATGTTTCTTTCTATAGGAAGTAGAAAAGGTTGTCCCACCATCATCTAGACTGGATAAAAACAAGGACGGAAAAACTCCGTGGGAGGTGTTTACTAAAAATCACAAGGATTTAGTAAAGGAGGGAGAGAAATGGATGACGAGCACAGCTACTTCATGCACGGTCGTTGCTGCCCTCGTTGTAACAGTTGCTTTCGCAGCTGCTTTCACCTTACCAGGTGGAAACGACAGTGAGGGATTCCCTATTTTCTTGAAAGACTCGTCTTTTATGATCTTTGCAGTCTCAAACGCGTTGGCTCTTCTCGCGTCTTCCACTTCGTTGCTGATGTTTTTGGGCATACTCACATCGCGGTATTCAGAAGAAGATTTTCTGACAGCATTACCAAAGAAGTTGTGTATTGGTCTTGTCACTCTGTTCCTTTCAATAGCATTCATGTTGGCGGCATTCGGCTCGACTCTTCACATTGTTCTCTCTCGTCGGTTGAGTTGGGTTGCAGCTCCAATCAGCGTGCTGGCATGTGTCCCATTGACCTTATTTGTGTTCCTGCAATTTCCCCTCCTCATTAAAATGGTTTCTTCAACATTTGGGCCTAGCATTTTCAGTCGACGGAGCAAAGCAATTAAGTGCGGGTTCACTTGTCGACGGGGCAAAGAAATTAAGTGCGGGTTCACATGTCTACGGAAGAAAGAAACGTAGTGCTGGTTCACTTGGGGTGGAATGTTACTCTCAACTATCTTTGATGAAATGTTTGAGCCATTGATTTTCTTTTCACGTGATTGCTACTTGTAGGATGAAGTTTTGGGCTCTACATTGGATTTCGTGGTGCCAGTTACTGTCAGGTCTCACTTAATATTTTAGAAATGCCCGGTTTTGACCGTTTGTGAATCTTGAGATCTTAATTTGGTCATGCCCACTAAGAATTACGTGACATTTAAGACAGGAAGAACAGGGTAAATTGGTCGCTTGCTTGAAGCATTAAAAAAAAAGAAATGAAGTATATGTGGAATTTATTGCAGTTAAGAGAAAAAATATTAATCAACATAAGGTGACGAGTTGCCCTTGGGCACCGAAGATCTAGTTTCTTAGTTCTATCAATTGGTCTTAGGACGCAAAGTGTGCTCTTTGATAATTTGATCTAAAAAGGGCGTTTGCAGGGCTTGAGGCTATTTTGTGGCTTCAAATTTGGTCACTATTCTTGAGAGAGACAGAGATTATTATTGAAATGATTCTCATGATTTTCTTGGGCCAGCTTGAGAGCATGTAACAATTCTGAGAATTCTCTATGTGGTGTGAAAGAGAATCTAGGTGGGTTAGCTTGATGCAGAAGTTATTAGGGCAACAATTGCATTTTTTTTTTTTAATCATATCAACTATTCCTATGTGTTATATAGTCTCCTTTTACGTGCATGAATGAATGGATCTAATTTCGAAGGTCGATTTTGAAAATTCAAAATGAAAATTCGGTCTATCCACTCAACGTCTTGTCATTCGACTCTCTTGCCTATCACATGGTTTCCTCTCGGAATGAACTGTAAAAAATCTAAAGAATACAAGACGTGCGCGTTGAAACTGATCCTTTGTCCTATCATCTTTAAACCTTAAAACTGTCTCAAGTAAGCTCCTAAAAGAGTTGTTTTATGTATTCCAGGGCATTTTCCTTTTCTTTGAAAAGCAAAACGCGTTTTAGTGTAAGAGGCTCTCCCACATTTTCCTTTCCTTATCTCAACGCAAATTGCTTCATTTTATTTTCTTGACTAATTTGAGAAATGCACTCGCCAGGGAGGTATATGAATGAGAATCTTGAGATAGAAAGGCCTGATCGTGGCCTTAGGTACTTCTTGCCACTGTACAAAGCTACAATAAAAGGTGACTGGGGAGCTATCAGGAGATTCTCGGAAGGAGATCCCAGTGCACTAACAGCAGCTCTTACTGCATTTTCTGAGACGACTCTCCATGTTGCAGTTCGCAAAGGTCTGTCCCTAGAAGTTGTTTCCAATCTTGCAGAATTAATGTCGGTGGATTCTCTGGAAACAAAAGATAGGAATGGAGAAACCCCACTTCACTCTGCTGGTATTGTTGGAAATACATGGGCTGCAAAAATTTTGTGTCGGAAGAATCCAAAGTTGCCACAAATTCCCAATATGCTTGACGAGACACTACTTCGCTGTGCTGCGAGATTTGGACCATAAGGATGAAAGAAACAAATGTGTGCAGAACAAGCTAAACCAAAAGCAAGCATGCAGGGAGTAGAGGACTTGGTAGAATCAGAATTATCTTCCATTAACTTTTCAAGGTCTTTAGATGAAACTAATTTCAATCATTAAAATTACTTAATTACCATATAAAAGAGTAGTTATAGGAGCAATTGACTTTGATAAAACTTACAAGTTAAACAATAGAGAATAGTCTAGCAATATAGTCAATGATGGTTAGCAAATGTTTATAATGCGTGGGATTTGGAGTACTTTTGTGCCTCCACGTTTTTCCTTTATTACTATGACCTGACTATAATCCATTTTTTCCCGAAATTATGTTCTCTTTGTTGGTTCATCAGAATGGGGATTAGAACCAACAATACTACCACTAGCCATGCATGTTGATGGCCAAAATTATGTTTTTTTTCTTCTTCTTCTTCTTCTTTTTGGCACTTAGATAAGCTGACCAGGACGGAGTGTTTATAAGATAGAACTGAGTTCGAACTCAGACCTGTTCCATAAGCTTTACTTGAGTGGTCACTCAGCTAGTCCCAGCAGTCGTCAAACCCATGTTCTTAGTTGCTACTGATTGAGATCGATTTGGGGTTAGCAACGTAAAATGCAATGTCTATTCTATACTAAGTAATTTGATTATAGTTGTACCTTTTTATTACTACAATTCGACTTGCTCCATTGAGCAGAGTCAGCAGACAATTAAGATATGCTCAAAGTCTCAATCATGGTCAATAGTTTAATATGATTCCCCCATGCACATGGTTTTTATAGAGCCGTCTGGTTCTTGGTTGTGCTTTTCTTGTTTTTAAGTATCGTGAGAAAGATGGTATTACGTGCCAACTTATCAGTTTTCGAGGTCACGTCTCTCCATTCGAACAAAAACAGGTTATCATCGCAATTTTGTTTGTAGTTTTCAGCTTAAATTAGGACTGAAAAGTCCGGGGCAAAGACGGTAGGCAGTGAACCCACAACTTGTAACATGAACACAAAAAAAAAAAAAAAAAGGCGAAAAATAGTCTCTAATAATATTAGTACTCTCTAATAGTTAAGTCAATTATTATAGTACAAAATGGATTTAAATTATTTGTAAATCTATTAGATAATTTTGTTAATAAAATTCAATGGTGATGCGATTGGTAAAATGATTTGGACATTTGCATGATGTCTAAAGTCCTTGGGAGGACAATTGGTCTATAATTTTATATTGAAAGGAGAGAAAAGAGTTGGACTATGTGACCATCTCTAGAGACCCAAAAAATAATTTTTAAAAATAAATAAATAAAATAAAAGAATATTGTTGTGCGATGTTACAATTGTAGATGAACTTATTGTACAACCCAGTGTTTAAGTCTTTAATTTACATGATTGCATCCTCAGATTTTATTATTATTTTTTTTATTTTTAATATTATTATTTTTTGGTTCTCTGGTCTATTTGTATCATCGTTACCTTGCGTTAAACCAGTTCCAATATTTGCTTCCAAAACTTGACTATACGATTTTTTTTTCTTTTTTTGGTCTACCAAAGAAAGAGATGGTTGTGATGTGGTTATTGCCTCTGTAGGTACTGGCTGATAAAATCCAATTTAACGAGATTTCTTCTACATAACAATGCCATTGAAATTACATTACAGTCTGTTCAAATTTGACAAAAATAGGATGTACTTTTAATTTAATATCCACAAGATTTTTGCACAGGTCACTAGCTTCAAATGATCAGAAAAGGGAGGAAGAGCTTAAGAATCATGTATATTGACTCATATGGCATCACCCATTGATGGACTCACTATTTGGATGTGTCAACAATTACATGTACAACAAATGTAAAACACCAAATAGGAGAAGTTACAGTAGAGAAGAGGAAAAATAAAAATCACATATCAATCTTGGAATTGCTGGGGGAAAAATAAGTGGGAAACAAAGGAAAACCATATTAATTAGATTATATTAGAAATAAATTCAGTTACATCCTCACATTTCTTAATTTTTTTTTTCCATTTTTTGATTTGGCACAGAAAGGTTATATATCATGGTAATATTTTTATTCATTAAACGTATAAAAAACTCATGAAGGTTACGTATGGCAGAACTGCAAAAATAAATAAATAAATAAATAAATAATAAATAAATAAAAAATCAGTTTGTTGCGTGTGACAAAGCCATGAGTCACTACGGACTGTATTTTATTTTACACTCGTGTCAATTTAGAAGCCTTGAACAATGGCTTTGTGTGTGTTGGCTTGGTCTCAGGATTGAGGCGATGGGATCCACTTGGTAGGATGGGCAGCCCAAAGCATGATGATCTTGATGCTTGCTGCCGTGTGATGTGCTGTAGCTAATGTAGAGAGGATTCCCATATCTTTGGAGATGTATGCACCATTATTGCAAATGTCGACTCACTGTATTCAAAACCACTTTCCATTACTAAGAATTCGGTGAATATTATATAATCCGTGATTATGCATTATAATCGTTTGTTGCATATTCTTAGTCTCCCAATGCGTCATTGTAGTTAATGATAAAAATCATAAATATGCATATATAATTATAACAATACAATAAAAGTATAAATTTATAATGTGCCAAATTAACTATTTTTGTATGATAAAACTCTAAATGAATTTTGATAAATCTTGTTTTATGTCATGAAAAGTTGAACACATACCCATTTTTTTTAACAAGCATAGCATAATTTTGATGATAAGAGTCACGGTTGAGTTTTCCTTTATAATGGACTAAAAGCTAATGAATATTGAGAGTTTTGTAGTGTTTTTGCCCCTCCAATGTCTTCCCTTCGCCTCCATTTTTCCCCCTTCAACTACAGTTTCAAGTCGTTGTGTCCCACTTCACTGTCGTCCTCTTTTGTCTCCCACATTAGGCTAATGCCAGTGTCTTCCCTACTTAATGAATCCATCTATTTTCCCTCTTCTCCCACAGGAAACTTGGGCATGAAGGATCATATTTTCATTATCACTTGTCTTCACAATACACTAACCCCTCTAATCTATCGATACGACGAATGGAACAGTAAATAAAAGTTGTGAGGTTAAGAAACAAAAGCAATATGAAGAAGAAAGACCATTCATATTTGGCGATACTCGAACACCTTACAAGAACATTGTCACGCGATGTTGCAATTGTAGATGAACTCGTTGTACAATCCAATTGTAGATGAACTCGTGATATCCCATTGCACATGATAATCGATGCGAATCCCCTGCACTTGAAATAAATGTAGTTACCACCAACCAATCACGTAGTCTACTTTTAGAATTCTAATGGTGACGGACTTATAGGTACGACATGGAACTTCAGATGGTGCACGAAAGCCGAGACCCTAACGTGAAGAATAATATTACTGTCATTGAAATCCTCTACAAAGTTGGTCATCACCCTGATGCTTTTTCTCTGCATGGTAATCAGAAAACGACCCCGGCAGATTAATTATCTGGTTAAATATCGTTAATTAACACCATCCAAGCCGCATACTAATTTCGGTTTACATTTTTTCAATTTGTTAAAAAAAATTAGGAAAACGAAAAATTTATACACAAAAGATGATATTATTATTGTCACGTACAAAATGGCGGGCAATCGGAACATTTTTCAATATCCATTGGTATTGGTGGAAGCTTCTCAGGTCTTTTTTTGTGCACAATGCTCTTACAAGTTGTTTTTTTTTTTTTTTTTTTTTTTTTTTTTTTTATAACACTTCGCTGAAGTTGTGACTTTGTTGAAGTTTTGATTCTGTTTTATGACAAAATATTTTGCCAAAATGGATTGATGGCAACTTGCAAAGATGGAAAAGGAAGACAACTGCGGTTGTAAGCAGTAGGATTACTTATAACTTGCAGTTTGCAACTTTGCATTACAAAACATTGCATTGAGTGCTTTCTTTTTGGTCGTAAAATATTGTGACGAACTATTACTTGCCAATTTAATGGCTTTTCTAGCTACATGTTGTTCTCTGTTATCCTAATTTTTGTATGCTATTTGCACTCAGTCTTGCTTATGTCGATCCGGTTGATGTGGCTAAGAACGTAGCAGGCCTTAAGCCTGAAACTAACCAAATTTCTTATGTTGTATCAATGGAACTCTTGGATATATTTTAGCAGGATATTGATCTCTGGAGATTTCTGGGGTCATACTAATTACGTTGAATCGAAGCATTTCTGCTCATCAATTAATCCAGTACTCGAGTAGCTAAATCTATCTCGTCTTTTTGCTCCTTATTCATTGTCGAATGGCAGCCAAGGCTGAAAATTGCAGCCAGAACTTGTACTTGAGGATGCCAGTCAAGAGCATCTGGCAAAACAGTGGAATCTTCCGATACTACAGTGTTGATTTCTTTAAAGCCACTTGTACATTCATTTGTGTGTGGGATGACACCACTAAATTTGTGAAATCTTCCGAAGCAATCAAGACACTTTGTGAAATCATGTGTATTGAAATTGATCGTTTATCCATCTGTAGTGTACTGTTGTATTTGTCCAATTTGGTTTCTCAATGGTCGTTTTACATAGACATGACCCTTTTAATCCTTTTTATTCTTCTAGTTTTGAAACCCCACAATAAATGTATTCAAATCGGTGCAATAGCAAATGTTTTAAGCAATCAGCCGTACGCAAACTTGAATGGTAGCAATGGTCTCCATTTGCTCTGAAGATAGAACTCGAGTTTTTTATTCTTGATAACTTTTGAGTCTAAACTCATTGGTAGACCGTCTATTAATTGAACATCGGGAAACTCGGAGTAAGATGAGATTTATTTAAAAAAAAAAAAAAGGGAGTTGCATAAAATGTCACTTAAATGTAATTATTTTATGCAGCCCATAAGAGAGAGAAGAAACAGGTAGGATGTTTGCAAGAAACACACAACAATGGAAGCTCAATGGATAGGGAGTGCAATTAAATGTCGAGTATCAGCCTTGAGTCACATAAGAGAATGAACCCGTCCTTCAAACTTGTAATGGTAAAACCTAAAAATTGATACAATATATAGCAGAAACCCCATGTTAAAGACTTGCCCGTCATATTCAACATAGACCAAAAAATTGAAAGAAAGAAAGAATTGTCACATTCAGATTTCTTCTATACAACAATGCCACCGAAATTACATTATATTCAGATCAAGTTTTGACAAAAAAAGGATGTGAGTTTAACTCCTGTAAGATTTTTGCAAGTGTCACTAGTTTCAGATGATGAGAAAAGGGGAGGAAAGCTCAAGAATAATGATCACATCAAAATATACTGTAAAATCTACTGTCACCTCCACAACTGGTTGGTGGAGAGCATTATGTTGATGAACTCATTATTTGGATCTGTCAACAAGAATAAGCAAATCAAGAACACCAAGGGCAGAAGTTACAGAAGGAAAAAATAAAAATAAAAAACAAATCAAAATCTCGGAAAATTGTTGGAGGAAGAAAGAGAAGTGGGAAATAATGTACCTTATTCACAAGTAAGTTTACTTGCTCTCTGTACATTTCTTTTAGGTCTACAATATCGGCCCGAAGTTCCTCCAGCTAAACATATGCAGCGGTTTCAAAAGTCAGGACATGACAAATAATGGGACTACCAAAATACATGTTATGCGTCCGTTGAAGAAAATAATATCTCAAGAAATTTCTTGATAAAAAAAAAAAGAAAATCTTGTGGTTGCTGAAACCATAGATGTATGAGCAGTGTGCTGTTCAAGCATATTTCCTAATTGTTGCCTAGGGATCCAAATCCAGGGTTTAATCCCATAATCACTGCTAAGTATACAGGCCAAGAAAGGATTAATTTTATCTGGACAACTCCTAAATTAGAAAAAAGAAAAAAATAAAGAAAACTCCTTCACAATGGTGAACCCTGACTTGCAAACTGATAGGGCCCCACTCCACCAATAATCCAGTTCATCTAAGTAATGGGATATAATGATCCAAGAGCATAACATAAACTCAACTTTCTACAACAATTTGAGTCAACGAATTTGTTTTGATTGAACCCAGGGTTGGATAATTATACGTACCTCCTCATCACGTTCACCCATCAACTCTAGTGCTGCTGCATGCCTCCGCCTCAGTGCCTCCAGCTCTACCCTTATGCCAGGCAACAAGGCAGACTCTGCCTGCAACTTTTCACACTGCAACAAGTAAACATTTGTCAAGAGAACAACGGAAAAAAAAATGAAAAGGAGAAAACTTGTCTTGCTTCTTTGAATGACACTGGATTTGACATGGAGACTAACCTGTGCGGTCATTTTAACCAACTCCTCTGCAAGAGAGTCACGTATAGATTCCATAGATGCCTGAAACATATAACATATATAAACAATGGAATCACAGGTAATATATAACGACCAATATTTTATAGCATAAGAAAACATATAATCGTTCATATGTAAAAGAGCTGTGGAGGTTCAAGTGCACAACACATCAAACGGCAGAAAGATAACAGTGGTAAATAAT
Source organism: Bruguiera parviflora (assembly GCA_019804595.1). Taxonomy (NCBI): domain Eukaryota; kingdom Viridiplantae; phylum Streptophyta; class Magnoliopsida; order Malpighiales; family Rhizophoraceae; genus Bruguiera; species Bruguiera parviflora. The sequence goes on along the minus strand of CM034061.1, from coordinate 3,453,034 downwards.
ATTTTAGCCTTAATGGATTAAAAGGGTAAGGCATACCAAGCGAGACACATATGATGCAAGCTCGCCCTCTTTCTGACGAAGGGCAGATTCAAAAGTGCTAGGTGTCATGCTCTTCATAAAGTAGGGGCTCATGGTTGCCTCTCCAGCATTTCTCCTCTCTGGAAAACTATCACTGGATGCATCCAATGAGGCTTGGAGGAAATGGCTCTCCTCCATGCTGGCTAGGCTACTGGCACTTGATAGTTTACGGGACAAGTTTCCTGAAAAATCACTAAAATATTAAGAAAAATATAGAAAAGGTCAAAAGAGAGTTTCAAAGTAAACCTCAATACCGTTCTCAAGAGCAGAATTGCTCCGATGGATGGAAGTTTGCTCAGAAATAGTACTAGAAGGGACACGAGCTGCCCTTTCTGATTCTAACCGAGCAGTTTTCTCCCTTTCAATTTCCTATAATAGATGAAGGCTTCAATTCAATGATTCTTCATATAATATTACTAGCCACAACCGAAAAAATAAATAGGAGATGGTTCCATCCCTGAAATTCTTTCATAAATCTCAAAAACATTTCTCATGCAGCTTCTTCATAACCATCATCTTAATATGGATTCCAAATATGACACAATGAACATCAAAGCAGCCCTTATAGGAATGTCAAGGTGAAGCCATTCTTTATCATGTCTCAAATTTTCAAAGAAGGAAATGACAAGATGAGATAAAATGGGTGACAGTATAGGGAAAAAACTGACTGTCTTTGTAGAATGATTATTTCATAGATAGCACAAGCTAATCATACTTAAAAGTTAAAACACAATTTAACACATAACCAACGCTAACAAATATAATAAGGAAAAAAAAAGGGGGGCAGAACCTGCTGAAGAAGTTCCTTGTGCAATGATGAAGCTTGTAGCTCTTCCTTGTGTTTTTGCTTGAGTTCCTTAATTTCTTTTTCAAGTTGGTTTGCACGACCTTCTTGAGTGTCAGCTTCCTCCTTCGCTGCAAGATACTCCTGCCTATTTTCAGCTGCTCTCTGTCTTTCCTTTTCAAGGGACCTGCTTAACTGTGTCTGCTCTGCTCTAAGACAAGAAATCTGAAAAATATGCCCCTAAATTCAGCTAAAAATCATCATAAAGCAGCAGTACTGACAAAAAAAATCCTGTGCTAGGCTAACAAACAAAAAACCTGAGCTTCAAGAACATTAATTCGAGATAAGGTTTGTGACAAGCGTTCATTAACAGATCGCTCTTTTTCCTCAGCAGCAGCAGCTTTGGCCTCTGCTTCCTGTAGAAGCAGCAGTCCATACAGAAAACAAAGCATATTTACAAGTCCATAAATCAGAGAAGAACTAGAAATTGCATTTGGGAACCTGAAGTCGAGAATTTAGAGTTCTTTCCACAGCATTCCATGCTTCTGTCCTTCTGGCCATCGTTTCCTGTAACAGATCAAGAGTCATGCAAGAAACCAACCACAATTTCAATTGAAAAATTTCCAACGAAAACCGTTGAATTGCAAGTTAAGGCCCCACCTGCAGAGCATTAATCTGCCTCATAAGAGGCCTTGTAGATTCAGGAACTTGAGTAACCAACTCCTCACAACGACGTTCACTTGCCTAAGGAGAAATGCAAAATTATGACAATTGAAAATGAACCAAAAAAATCAACAGGAAAAAAATTATAGAAATATTGATTTCAATTCACTACAGCACTATCCAGGAAACTCAACACACTTGATAACGTTTTTGAAGATCCTCAACATCCCTCCGAAGCATGTCTTCTCTAAAAACAGCCTGTAAATTCAAATCAATAGAAATGTAAGCTAAATTATAACTGAAAGCAAGAAAAACAGAAATTGTAGTATAATAAACAGAAGACCTGTTGCTCTGTTCTACTCAGGGCTTGTCTTAATTCTTCAAGGGTCTGAACTAGCATAGTCTCACGTTCCTCAGCCCCTCTCAGACGACTCTCTAATTCAGTTCTGGCTTCATTATTAGCACGTGTCTCAGCCAAAGCTTCAGCCTCCTTAGCTGCAGTCAAAGCATTTGTATAATACTCTTTCTGTGCAGCAAGATCTGCTTGATGCTTTTCAATGGTTTCTTGAAGCAACTTCTCTGTAGCCATCTTGTCCTTCTTGATACTCTCTACTTTGCTTTCTTCAACCTGGAATGAATAAACTAAGCCTCATGCATAGGCAAAACAGGTATTTATACCAGTAAACATCTTTTAGAAGAGAAAGTAAGAAATGATGGCATATGTTAATTTCTTCTGGTTGAGCACAGGAAAAGTAAGTATTGTAAGTCAGCATCCCAATATAAATGACATTAGTAGATATTGCTAAATGCCTCAGAGACATGGTAGACAATCTGAACAAGTGAATCAGATTCATCCCTAGTGGACAGATGTATGATATCAACACTAGATCGCCTTTCAAATATTCTGTGGAAACAGACAATTTATACACAAACACCAGTAAATGGATTGAATCAATTGCACAAATTCAGGGTCTTAGTTAATGGTGAAAAGTACTACAATTAGGAAACCATACAAATCTCATTTTTGAATAAAATTACCTGAAGTTTGGTTGTCAAACCTTTCTTCTCTTCTTCAAGCTCTCTAATCTAAGTTTTGACAGAAAGTTTGAAAACAGACAAAATGTTGTCAGAAAGGTACCATGGGTAGAATAAGGCATAACAAGTTCACCCTTTCCAGAAGTCCCACACCATACCTGAGCTCTTAGTTTTCGAATTGTAGCTTCTTGAGCAGCCTGCCTTTTCGAAAGCTCTTCACCTGGAATGATACCCAAACATCTTCAAATATATGCATGTATAAATAACAAGCTCATTGCTTTGTAAATTATAAAAAAAATAACATTGTCCTCTTAGGAAGAAATAGAGCATTTCCTTTCCAAGCATTTTCCATTCCATGGAAAACTTAAGCTGGATAACAGAATCATCTATCCAGTGGTGATTTCCTGGTTCTTGCTCCCCAGACCCCAATTCAGAACAGCCAGGTAATCTCATGTGCCATAAGCTTTAGCTTAACTAGACAATACTACCCAACAAAGTGGAACATAAAGCTTAACATGCACTATAAATTTGTAGTCTAGAAGAAAGTATAGTAAATTTAAATGTCGAAAGAAAATTATTTCAAAGCTCTACCTTCAGCCATGACCTGATTAATAATTTCATCTTTTTCCTTAAGAAGAGCAGCTGCATCACTTTTTTTACTCTGTTCTCTCCGAAGTGTATCCCTTTCCTTTGTGAGAGCATAAACCTGAGCAAAACTGCCAGGATGTTATTAAGTCAAATAGCAGTGAAGATATTTGCAATAAGTAAATTTGACTAAAAGAAATTTTGATTCGTTTGTCCATTCTAAATGCCTTTAGAATAAGTTCAAAGACATGGGCTCTACAGAAAAGTCCTTTCACACTAAATTAAAGGCGTGTCAGGTATAGTTTCAATAATATTGCCTCTCTTACTCTGATATCTTCTAGAACATTCTGGCAGTAAAATCCAACTATGTACCTAACATGACTTTAATTTATTCATTTGATATGTTATGTAAAATTCAAATGCATGGCAGAAAATTGATTACATCTTTTTATCAGCCTCTGGGATGGACAGAAGTCACATGGAAAAAAGAGAACAGAGACTGTCTTTTTGGAATATATAAAGCAGCTTTAAGCATGTTGCACTGCAAAATTATAGTAAAGAGAACACAAATCGCATGTTCCAATTCCAAATCTTGCCAACAGCTAATGTTCTCCATTCATTGGACAGAAAAGGAAAATGCTGATTAGTTCACAGCTTAAGAATCAAATTTGAATTTTAGAGAGGAAGAGAAAAGAGAAGAAATCAAGAGCCTGCCTTTCTTTCAATGGCTGCAACCCTTTGATGGTATTCCTCTCTCAAAGACTCGATTTCAGCATCAGGGGATTTTCCCTGTTGCATAACATTTGATGTCATACTCAGGCAAAGGAGAAGGAAATTGGATGGCAGCATTAATTTTATTGTAATACATGTGTAATTAAGCTTCTCATCAATGCAAAGCGAGACAGAAAACAACAGTAACCAGCACATGGAATGCATGGGAGTCACACTGATTGCATAAATTTGGGGGCTTGGGCAAGTTTCTGAAAGGAAGATGAGGTAAAATGCAGCAGTGAAAAAGCAAAGAAAGCATTTCCAGAAAACTAACACAAAACATGTTAGTGTGGCAAATATTTGCTTATCAAGTATCCACAACTAGATATCCACATACACACATATAAGTGTAGTCTACAACCCTCTGTTTTCATTTATGTAATAGAGTGGATTCACAAGATGACACATCACATAAATGATACGGGGGTTCATATATCACATATAGGCAAGTCAGGCATGTTGCAACTGCCCCAAGGCAATCACAGGGGAAAAGAAAAATCCACAGACCTTCAAATCCTCAATCACAGCTTTCAGGTGCTCATTTTCATTCATCAACTTTGCAATCTCATCAGCTTTTGCCTACCAAAGAAAAGAAAAGGGATAAATTAGACGCAAAGCAGAAACTGCTGAGGAAATGTCAATAACCAGACAGAAAATGTCTCAGCAGGCCTACCAGTGGACATGAGAAATTTTCTAGTTAAGACCATCTGAAGATTTGAGTTATAAATCACCATGAAATTTCAGTGGTAGTTCTGTTGTCTCCAGGATACATTGCACAATCATAGGATATTAAATTTATAGCATTGCTTCTATTGTATACTAGAGCATAAATAAAATATTCAAATTTATTGATTGAATTGAAAAGCTCCATCCACTAAATTTCAGTTCGAATAAAAGAAATGACATAATAGGCTGTCAAATTTGGTGATAGTAGTTGCAGCATTTGCTTCAGGAGGCAGATGCGAAGAGTACACAATAGGATTTGAAATGCATTTTAGGTCATTGAATAGAGGAGGCCGTCCACCACTCCACGATAAAACCTGATTTGGAGTATATAACAGGAAGAATAATAATGGAAAATTAATTAAAGCATTGCACACAAAGTACCTGAGCCTGCTTCGCAGCACCTTGCAATGCAGTTTCCATCATTTTCATCTCAAGCTTCACCTTGTTTAATTCAAGCATAGAGTCCATGGCATCAGAAGCACTATCTCCTGAGCTTAAGCGTTGCTCTTTAGTATCAGTCTCTTGATCAAGGATTTGCTCATTCTGTTCAACTGCCATCGTATTGGCTTCACTTTCGTGAGAAACTGAAGAAGAAATCATCTCTGAAACCTCATCTGAAGGAAGGACAACAGGCAAAGAAAAATCATGATCCATCTTAGGCTCTTTGATGCTGTCAGGCTGTGAACCAGAAGGATCTGTTGCAGCTTGAGCGTGGCTATCACTTGATACCTCAGTGTGGGAATCACTTGATGTCTTCTTTTGGTCATTACTTGACACTTCAGCTTGAACCAGAGAGCTTTCGCCCATAGGCTTTTCTGGTTGTGTCTTAAGCTCCTCTTTGTTCTTGTGCACATCAACCTCAATAGAGGACTCATCATGCACAATAGTATCATCATGAACTTCGGGCTTGCCATGCACAATATTACCATCTTCAACTTCATCCACTGCATTAGCTCCCAATTTGTGCTCCACTGGTTCTAAATTGTCGGTAGACACCACATCTGATATCTCTTTCTCCTGTAAATTGTCAATCAAGTCCAACGTCTTAACATCGTGGACAATAAATTCAGGAGGTTCAACGAGCGCAGGTTTTGATTCAAGTTCTGATTCATCTTTGTCATCCTCCGGAATCTCATCATCCTTTTTCTCCATAATCTCTGAATGTCCATCATCTTTCTCTTCTTTGACAACTTCACTTTTTTCTTCAACTTTTATCTTATCTTCAACTGAAGTTTGTTGTGCAGCAGAATTCTCTGGCCGTTTCTCCTCAACCTTATCTAACTTCTGCGGCGACTCACTTTTCCATGAAGACTCCACATTACGATCCTCCTCACTTTTCTGCCCCACAAAGGTCATCACAGGCCATAATCCTGAAGCTGGTAGAAGCCAAAATAAAGCACAAAGAGCATTTATAAGTTTACTTTGGACATGCCCAAATTTCAAATCAAATAAAAGTAAAAAAAAAAAAAAAAACAAAGAGCAAGTGCAAGCAATTAAGTAGTTCAATAAAGGAGCATTCAGTACATGGGAATATGACATAATGATATGGGATAGGTTAATCGTATCTCATTGTATAGACATGAATTCTATACCATCGCTGCGCGTGTCATGTATCAAACGCACTCTTAAGCTATTGTAAAAAAGCAGCAATCAATCAAGTAGTTCACTAAGGGTGCACTCGCTGCATCGGATACGATAGAATGATATAGGATAGGTTAATCGTATCTCATTGTATAGACACAAATTCTATACTATCCTGCCATGTATCACACATATCAATCGCACTCTAAAGCTATTGTTTGGCTGCATCAAATTAACTACTTTCAACGGCAATATTCATCAATCGAGCAATATTCCACAACAATAAGCCTACACCAAAAGCTTCCCGAATTAAACACGTGCACAATGCAACTTAGAAAAACAAAAAAGAAAAAACAGTAAAAGAAAAATAAGAGAGAGGAGGAACCGTCGGTGGCGGTGGCGGTGGCGGTGGAGGTGGAGGTGGAATCGGACGACTTGTCGTCGAGGCCGAAAGCGCCATCGAAACCCTTCTCGAGATTCTTGACGCTCTCGCTGATCTTATTGACCGCACCAGCCAGATCCGGGAAGCTCCCCAGCGACACCTTCCCGCTAAACCACGCCATTCCAAGAAAATCCTACAAATCTGCACGAATTCCCGATTCGTTTTCTTTCTCTTTTTTTTTTTTTCCTGTTTTTTTCAGAATCAAATTCGCAGATCCAGCGATAATTGAAACAAGAATCGAAGCATTTCCATCAGATTGAAAGGCAAGCGAGAGCAATTCAAGAATTCAATTTATTTTCGTAATTTCTTTTTTACCGAAATCTCCAGTTTTTCATCACTAGTTTCCTTTGGATCATAGATTTCAATACTCTTTATCTTCGTTTGAGTACCATTTATGTTTTATTCTTAAAAACATTTAATTAAAAAAAATTACTATCAACTTAAATCTGATAAATTCAGGAAAAAAAAAATTATCAAATATTGGCTTAACTCCATTGATTTTTTTTTTTTTACGTTAATTGTACTATAATTGCAAAGAATAAAAGGCTAGATTAATTTTTTCAATTTTTAATTTCGAGTCCATGCAAATTAACCATATATATATATATATATATTATAGGAGAGCTGAGATTTACTTTTTTTTTTTTTTTACTTTATAATTTTGCCAATTTGAAAACAATTTTTGAGGAAAAAAAAAAACCTTTAGACTAGAAAAAGGTCGCCTTGCTTTTGGTTTGTTTAGTAGAGAAATTGTGAAAGATAGGTATCATATTACTTATAAATATTAATTAAATCGAAATAAAAGTGTAAGGTTAGTTTTAATTAACATTTATGAGAGAGAGAGAGAGAGAGAGAGAGAGAGAAGAGCAATGAGGCAAAGGAAAGAGAAAAACAAGAAGTTTTAATAACAAAAGAGAAATTTAAAAAAGAAGCCAAAAATTTAAAAAATAATAATAATAAAAAGAATAAAAGGGAAGAAGAGAGAAGAAAGAATGGTGGGAGCCAGAATTGTGAAGTTGATAGACCTGATCATGGGCCGGGCCAGGTGGTCAGATGTGAATAAATTTTCCAAGAATTTGCACCTCAGCTTCAATCAAGCAGGCGGAGAAATCTGGTGTCTGGTAAAATTTCCAGCAGTTCATTTCTGTCAGACAGCATCTTCTGCTTGAACACTTCTGTCCAACATGCAACTGATAGTTTGAGACTGGAGCAATGCTGACTTATCAGTTTCCCTAGACCCTCTCCTTCTGTGCATCCGAAACATCATACAAAGAATTGAAATGCACTGCTTCGGGGTCTCCTAACATTAACATACAAGCTCTGTGTTAACTTTAACCCTGCATTTTTATTTTACTGGCAGATGGACTTTCGGCATATGATGCCAAAACACAAAAATGGGATGCTAATGTATAGATTTGTGCCAGCCAAGTTCATAAGTTGAGTAGAACAACATATATAACATATATATGGTACAAAGTAAACTGTTTTAAGTCCTTTTTTTAAAATTAAAAAAAAAATCGTAGAAAAAGATATTTTTAAGAAAAAATCAACCAAATAACACTTCCATCCTCCCATTATACAGACCCACATCACAGGGATGCATATAGAGCGAAAAGATTGTACCTTGGTTGTTAGAGTTTAAGACTTTTCTTGCAAACCCACGTAGCTGGAGATGTCTTCTGATTTGGGGTCGGTAATATTCTAGCATTGATGTAATGATGATACTATTTACGGTGATGTAATGATGCAATTCGCATGATTATTTTGATGTAATTTATTGTCTAAATATAGAAATACAATTGAAATTTATTTTTTTTAATTTCAAATACAAACACTAAAGTAATTTTTTATTTTTTATCATATTAGTTTTTTTTTTTTTTCTTTTTGGATAGAAAATAGTCTGGCGTGGTCTTCTTGAGAGGAGACAGCCCCATAGGAGGCTTATATATCACTGGCACAAGAAAATTGAATATTATGTAAGTGAAATTTTTGCAACAAAATAACTTTTGTTTTTAGCTGGTACAGGACCTGACCTAGCATTGTATTTTGTTCAAGTCAGCAGGACGCTTCTAGACTTGGGTTTGGAATTTCAAGTTTGATTGATATCCCATGGTAGAATTGTAATTCAAGCGCCATTGCAATCACAGCTTTGAGGATCCCAGTGTAGGAACCGTAAGTTTAACGTCTGAGCTATCAGAAGTTAAACACTAATTTAAGTCACCAATAATCGCCACATGAACACGATCCTTCTCTAAAATGATGGTAGCGATTAACATCTCTAACCACGATTTCCCTCTCCATGATCTTTGAGATGAACTTTATTGCGACATGACAATCCTGACAAATTTTCAGGTTCTTTGTTATCAAAAGCCTAGTTCCAGGGGGAGTGTTAATCAGTCCAAATGCAATTGCCAGTCTTTCACTGTGACTACATAACATGCTAGTTTTCTCGTGATCATCCACATCATGGAAAACTGAATCAGTATTAGGTACATATCCAAAAGCTTTCATTCGTTCTTCCAGCCTCTTTAATTCAGCATATATTGCCTCAGAATCAGGATGCAAAGTGTCTCCAGAAAGAAATGCATGAACTTTGTTCTTGACATCAATCCAGCTACAAGCAATTGTTTTCTTTAGCCCTCTATCTGTCATTATCTTTCTTAGTTTTGCAACTTTTTCCCACTTCCCAGATTGAGCATAGATATTCGATAAGATCACATAATTGCCGGCATCATCAGGTTCAAGCTCAATCAGCTTCTCTAATGCTAGTTCTCCAAACTCCATATTCCTATGGATTTTACATGAATTCAGGAAAGCACCCCATACGCCAGAATCTGGCATTACTCTCATCTGCCTTATGAGATTATAAGCCTCAGTCAACCGACCTGAATGACCAAGGAGATCAACCATGCATGTATAATGTTGTACTTTTGGTTCAACATTGTAGTCTCTCATCATTGACTGAATAAACAGCCAACCTTCATCGAGCAGACCCCCATGGCTGCAAGCTGACAAAACACCCACAAATGTTACGTGATCAGGTTTCATCTCGTCCTTCATCTTGTCAAACAATACAAGGGCCTCGTCAGTATGTCCATGCATTGCATACCCAGTAATCATTGCATTCCAAGACACAATCCTTTTTTCCCTCAGCAGCTCAAACAAATTCTGTGCAACCTTCAAAGAGCCACACTTGGCATACATGTCTAGCAATGTGGTTTTCACCTTGTCATTAGACTCAAACCTCAGTCTCCAAGCAAGACCATGAAGCTCCCTCCCCTGAGAGACCGCTGCAATGTCAGCCGAAGCTGATACCGCAGTCACAAGAGTTGCCTCGGTTGGCCTTAAACCCGCCAACACCATTTCACTACACAAGGCAAGCGTCTCATCAGGTTTACCATTTTGTGAATAAGCAGCAAGCATAGAATTCCACAAAACAGCATCCTTTACTGCAATCTCATCAAAGACATTACGCGCATCATCCACACAACCACACTTTGCATACATGTCAATCAATGCTGCACCAACAAACACATCACTCTCCCACCCATGTCTTATCACACGCTCGTGAATCTCCTTCCCTTCGTCAATAGCCAGAAGAGCAGAACAGGCTTTCAGAACGAAAGTAAAAGTAAAGTTATCAGGCAATAAACCACAACCAATCAACCTACGATAAAGCCCAATTGCAACATCATAAGGACCATTCCAGGCATAACCCCTAATCAAAACATTCCAAAGAAACAAGTTTCTCTTAGGAATTCTCTCAAACACAAGGTGCGCATCCCTCAAGGCATTGCAAACACAGTAAAGATTGACTAACTTGGTCGCTAAAAATGGATTATAACCAATGCCCATTTGGCATAAGTGGGCATGGAGTTGTTTTCCAGGGACTAAAGCCTTTTGGGTAATGCAAGATTGAAGGATTGACCCATAAAAGGCAAGCCTTTGACTTGAAGAGACTGGCACAGTCTTGTGGAGTTCAAGGTTTTCGGAATTGGGTCTTGTTTGTGAAGAAAGTGAATGAAATGGGAACTGGGTTTGCAGAAGAAATAGTAAAGGAAAGGGCTTTTTGTAATGCACAAGAGACGATGGAAGTGGACATTGAAAGAGAGAAACATAGTTTCTTTTGAGCCTTCTAATGGAGTCAAGATTCATTTGGTTCAACTTAACGAAAATCATAAGAAGAAGAAATGAAACTAGACAAAGAATTAACAAATGAAGAACAATGTGGGAGTTTTAGGATTAGTGGTACGAGAATTGAGAATAACAGCCGGTGTTGGGAAAGCCATTTTGGCGGCCAGGAGCCTTTGGTCACCGACCACAATGGCAAGTTTAAAAAGATTGGATCTTTCGTACTCTCTTTATGACGTTTTTATATTCTACTTTGGAAAATGGAAATAACCCAATCATCAATTTGAAGCATTTAAGGCAATATTTCTTCCTTTCTGAAATTTATATCAGCTGGTACACAAGAATAATGCGAGTCCACAAATAGTTGATTATATATTTAACATGATTATAATTGATAATAATAATAAAATAATTATTATATAATTAACAATTATAATATTAAACATTTCATTTAATAAAGTCCATTTGATTTATTTATCAGTGATGAAGAGTTACTATTCAAGAGATATTGAGTGCTTTTTATTAAATAATATTATTGTTATCAGCTATCAATTTTTAGTTTTAACCATCAGATGCCAGTGGTTGCTGGTTATGAAGTGTTCAGCAGACCCACGGAGAGCTAAGTTGCGGCCACTGTGACTCAACACATTTCCGGGAGAGCCAGCTAGCTAAACTTTGGACAAATATCTTTTTTAATGGTCGATCGTGCAAAATGGAGCATGAACTCGATGCACTGCATCAATGTCTGCATAAACATTAAAAAAAATAAAAAATAAGGGTCATGCCACATATTTGGGGGAAGGGTTTTGAAACCTTATCGGTGGCAGGAGTTACTCAACACCTTCCTCCGTTCGATTTAACCCTTATTAAAGAAAGACAGCGATGCACGGCCATATGCTCAATGTAAGGGAAGGTTATACGAGACCTGTCTCTCACATCAAATAAGAAGAAGGAGATCTTGAAATATATAAATATAAGTATTGCATACCTTAAAAAATTAACTTTTAGAGAAAAAATAATAACCCCGTGATATTAAGGAGGGGACCAAACTTACTTTAAAAAAGAATTTATTTAATGGCAACAGTTTGTCTTTGTGTACAATTTGTTTGAATGTGGTTTATATAATTACTAAAGCAATTTATTCGATGTATCATTAAAATAGTTTTAGTATTACATCTGTTTTCAAATTATTGTTATTATAATATAATTTCTTCTAATAAATTTAAACACATTGTTATATAATTAATTATATTAAATTAAATTTTTATTATTTCAGTCTTATTATTATAATAATATATTTTTATAATTTTAATAAATTTTTACTATTTATAACAATTTGCACACTTGCATTTGCATATTGTTGAGCCAGACACCAAAACTTACATCTGCATCAAACTGAGTCCAATTTCAATATGCTAAAAGTCAAACTGGCCTCGGCTAGTTTGTAACATATCGTATTTGTTCTTCACCGTGATGGGAATATTGCAGTTACTCAAGACACCGATGCAGTTGTCGTTGTGGGAACAAATTGACCTCGTCAAATCACAGGTTTGTGTGACATGTTGTGAACGAATAAATCCCACGGTTACAAACAATGAGACAAGCATACTGTCATAAGGACACCATTTAAGCAGACCCATCCAACATTTTAATAGGTAAAGTCGGGTCAGATTGAATTCTATCAGACCAGATTAAATTCTCACAGGTGGCATTGCCCAGCCCTTTGCTGCCCAAAACAAGGCAAGAAGGTGCTGTGCCAACTGCCAAGTATCTGTGACGTGCACCCAACTTCTTGGATTCATCTTCTGCAGAACAACCAACACCAAAGATCAAAACACATGAAAAGCAGACCTGTACTCATAAAATGCGATATGGCTTACAATCTCTCAACGTATCAACTCATCATCATCGTCATAATCACTCTCAAAGAGCGCTGCCATAGTACAAAGCCAGGACACGTAGAGAACTAATCATTGTTGTAAAAAGTTTAATGATCTAATTAGATGCCAAAGCCTCGCAATTTGAAATGCACAAAAGAAACCCAATTCGTCCTCCAGAATCCATTGCATGGTCGGTAACAGAGGGAATATTATTTATATGGGGGAGCGCAACTTATGCAGCCATCTCGGGTGTATGGGAATGCCACTCCAAACTAAAGCGGACTTCACCGTCTGGAGGTACTGCGTCTGCATCCATTAGAGTATCTTTGCTGCTGATAGCTTTCAAGTAATGCCGCCAGCACTTGACATTGCTGGAGCCGCAACAGCTGGCATCCCTATTTGTGAGCACATCATAGAACCACTGAGATTCCAGCAAAAGCACAGAATCATTTCTAAAATAAAAATACTCAGGAAAACTTTGCAAGATAGTTTTTGCAGATAGCATATCGACATAAAACGAACAATCAAAAGTAAAAGGTAACGAGAAAAGATAATCATACCTTATAAAAATGGACCTTAGCAGCAGGATCCACCTGCACAGACACGGTCTTGGGAGAACAAACCCAAAGAAGGTTCTCCAATAAAGTTGGATAATTTGACTCTGACAAACTCATGTACAAGTGCAAATTCCCAATTTCAAGAGGTAGGCAAGGCAAGTTCTCCCTCAACTGAGGAAGCTCAAGTAGATTCTGTAAAAGCAGCAATAAAAGTCAAGAGAACAAGAGGATGATAAGAAATGGTTAAATGAATCAATTAACACTTCGTGTTGGTTATACTACATAGTCACTGGACATACCCTTCCAAACCATAAAGCCAACTCAGCAATTCGGTTACCCACTCCAAGAAATTGCTTTAGCTTAAGGCAGTCAAGAGAGTTGAAAGTGCAAAAAAATCTAAAATCAATAAACCACCGACAGGGTGCTTTTATAGAGTAAGTACAAGGCACTCCATCCCCCCTGTAACGAAATTCTTGTAAGTTTGGAGTATCAATTTCAAATACCTCCCTCGAAGTGTGCCTTACAAAGTCCAATCTCTTGAGCTGTTCACTTGAAATCTTAACCCCTTTTTTGTATGCACAGTAATGCAGAGTCAAATCCTCAAGCAAGGGCAAGCTTGAAATAAGGTTATGAAACTCTTGTTGGTCAGAAAAATCAACATGCAACAAAGATAGTGTTTTCAAATTTTTGCAGCCTTCCACGTTAATCATACATGGTGTTGTTCTGCAGCAGCAAAGAGTGAAGGAGTGAACAGTTAGGGCTGCCATCTTGATGATTTCAAGATCTTTAACATCCTCCAACAGAACAGACTTCACTTTGGAAGATTTAGAAACATCAAAGCACTTCAAACCCCAGCAATATTTCAAAGAAAAATACTCAAGTAAAGGGCATTCGCTAGTAAGCTTCTGGATCATTTCCTCACTTACATAGACACCACCTAGAAACAAATTTTCAAGAAAATGTAACTGCAAGTTATAACTAGCAAAGGGCTGCATCCAACTACAGCCATATATCTTTAAGGCCTTAATGCATCTGGCAGAAAGGACTGCTTGAGGTAAAGTGTAACTTTTGTCACCATATTTAAGAACACACAGATCAATCTCTCTGACACCAGTCTTTACAGCCAATTCTATCCATCTCTCAACCATGGAACACAACTCAACATCAACGGCACTGATTGCAAGCCTAAATTTCTGCACTTGAAGCTTCAGCTCACAAAATCGCCCCAGGGAATTGTCGATATATTTTGCAAATTTTCGTTTAGATTCATCAAATGGTTGATGCTGTATGGTAGAGCTATGTGGTTTTGGATGTAAGAAAAGGGTTTGATTAAAATCCAAAATAGGGTAAGATTCCCACAATTGGTACCATGTCTTGGACAATACACTAGTTTGAACTACCTGCTTCGGCTTTAGAAACGACATGATATGATGGATTATGCATGTAGGCAGTCCCGAGATCCGATCAATGGCTTCCATCTTATCACCAATGGAGTTGTAGTATTTCCAATCTGCACAGGAGACAAGATGTGAAAACAATGAAACCTGAACCGTTTTGGACGTGATCAAGAAAAAAAAAAAAAAATCCCTTAGGGCATACACTCACGCTCGTCAAATTATCGGCAACCAGTTATTGAATGAGCATCGTGAATTAAATCTATTATGGATCCGCCAAAGGTGAGGAAAGTAGGTTACTTAAAACTCAAAACACACAACTGTCAACTGCAACACTAAAAGTCTAGAACTGTAAAGGAGTAGCTCAATGCTGGCAACGAAACCCAGAATTACAAAGATAATCCGCTCTTATTAGTCAAAAAAATGGAAAAAAAATCCATGAACATCACTGTTGAAATTGAGACATAGGTTGCAAAATAAATGGCTAAAACATAGCTAGAGTTTTTACATTGTATAATGTACTAAAATTACAAGGCCCTGGCACCAGAAGGGATCAACAACAAAAGAATATGGTTGGCCTGTTTTGACAAAAGAGAAAGATGCTTGCTTTGAATTGAAAAATAAGGACCATGGTCCAAATGGTGCTTAATCAAATGACCAGTTTACCTGTTCGCGCAGGTTAAAACGACAGTCCCGACAGAACAACGAAGAGAGTGAAGAAGGGTGGGACAGAGAGAGCGATTCCGTAGATCAATACACGGGCTTTATGCATGACCAGTAACAGTTGGGGACTCCCAGCAATCACTTTTTTTTTTTATATATATTCTTTTTTGAGAAGACTTCCGGCCATGACCTTACGACACTGCTGCAAAATATACAGGTTCTCACAAAATCAAAGCAGATGTTCTAATTATATGGCGATTTTGAACACTTGGAATAAAACCCATTTTCAAGTAAACCCCATTAGCCAATTATTGCATTGTTTATCGTCAATTACATCTAGTCATTTCGATTTCCTTCCATGATGAAGGGTGAGAAAGCGATCCGGATAAAAAGATTGTACCTTGGTTGAAAAGACAACATTTTGTACAGAGATTCGTGGGCCAGTCACATCATTACTTTATTTATGTCAAAATTTTTTATTTGAAAGACAATTTTAATACCACCAGATTAAAATTCATTGTTCTAGTCAAGTTGCAGTCGCCGTTGCTTTTAATTTTCTTGGTAGTTGCCACTTGCCACTTGCCCAAACGTGGGTGGTTGGGGCTGTCGACAAGGTTATTTGTTTATCTGGTGGCACTTCAATAGACCAACTGTTCTCACGTGGAAAATTTACTGTCCTTCTAAAAAAAGAAGAAATTATTATTATTATTATTAGTATTTATTTATTATATATTTTAATTTTTTTATTATATAATAATTAATTGCGTCAAATTAAGTATGTTTATGCAGTAAATTTCTTTGAGCTACAGTAAAATCATATGAATGAGTACATCCTCTGTATTTTATCCTCTGAGTTGAAATATCTTACAATAAGTAGGATGACAAGCGAGACACAGAATATTTTTATGGAATGAAGTAATGAATTTCAAAATAAACTAAATTAAATGCTTATTTTAGTTTTTTTTTTCTTTTAAAATTTGGCCCACCTTCTTTCTCACATAAATAAGAATAACTACATAACTCGATTTTAAAATAACAAGAACATGACAGAGAGTGTTTGAATTGGATTGTATACAACATATCTACATTTTAAACTACATAACTGATGGATAATAAAATGAAAAATACTAAATATTTACAAAATTTCAATAATTTTTTTTCTTTTTGATCTTATTATAAATTTGAATTGAATTGATTTTTACAATTTTTATCTTCCAAAAATACGAATAAGTCATGAGAATTAAGTAAAAAAAGAATATATTAATTATAATTCAAAATGAGATATTTTACTCATTTGGGAACTACAAAAAGAATTAAAAAGAACCCAAAAGAAAACATAATAATTACATATTTCTTATGATTATGTAAAATAACAACAATCAAGTCCTATTTTCAAATTTAATTGAAATTTGGAATTAAATATGCGAAAATTTTGTTTATTATTTTATTTTATTACGAATTGTATTTAAAATTTTTAAGTTAACTTGTTACTTTTATTTTCTTTTTCTCACCATTTATTGAAATTTAATTTTCTTCTTAATTGATGTATTTGCGAGTCTATATTAAACATTATTGAAATAGAAACAGAAACAGAAACATTGTTAATCTAATTTATTTCTAATAGGTACAACAATTCAGTACAAATTTATCTAAATATTTTCATCTCCGCTAATCTCATTACTTGGACATATTATTTCTTGACAGCCCAACATTTACATAATAACATCAATGACCTAATTTTTGTTCATAAATTTTTTTCTTTAAACTTAATAAGAATTTGATGTTCAAACAAAATTCTAATAATACATAACTATTTTAGCTGTCTTGTTCTCGTCCTGGTATAGCCATTGGCCTGATCAAATAATGGAATTGCATCCCATTATGTGAACAAGTCCATCCACAGCTGCAAAAACTGAAACTAACATACACTTAAAAAGGGGCCGTGCCAATTCTCTCTGGCTAAACTAGGATTGTACCCTGCACCACTCAACAAGATAAATCAAAAACACAAAAAAAATGAGACCTGTCTTCTACAGTTCGAGCTACACAAGAATGAAATCTGCTCCACAAATGTGATATGGCTAACAATCTCTCAAAGTATCGATTCATCATCATTGTCATAATCACTGTCAAAGCTTGCTTCCCTAATACAAAATCAGAACACATAAAGAACTGATCATTGGAGTAAATGGTTTAAAATTGTAAGTAGGTACCAAAGCCTCACAATTTGAAGTACATAAAGGAAGCCCAATTAATCCTCTAGGGTCCAGAGCATGATCAGCAGTAGAGGGAATGTAATTATCTGGGGTCAACACAACTCAAGCAATCATGTCAAGTGTAAGGGGATACCATTCCAAACTAAAGCATACTTTTCCAAGTGGAGGTGTTGACTTTGCATCCATCAGAGTCTCCAAGCTAACATGCTCTTTGCTGCTTCCGATTCTTGTAAAGTTTCTAATGCTGATGGCTCTCAAATTATGCCGCCAACACTTGATATTGCAGGAGCTGCAACAGCTGACATCCCTCTTTGTGACCTCATCGTGGAACCACTGAGATTTCAACAAAATACAGAATTATTTCTAAGATTAGAACAAAAAACTATGTTGTTACAAAAGAGAATGATCATACCTTATAGAAATGAACCTTATCTGCAGGATTTACAATCACAGACAAAGTAACAAACCCAGAGAAGATAATCAAGTAAAGTTGAATAATGCGACTCTGGCAAACTCACATGCAAGTGCACATTCCCAATTTCACAAGGTAGGCAAAGTGAGTTCTCTCGCAATTGAGGAGGATTAATTAGATTCTGTAAAATCAGAAGTAAAAGAGCACAAAACAAGAGAATGATAATAAATGGTTAAATGAACAAATTAACATTTTGTGTTGTTTATACTATATAGTCACTAGACATACCTTTCCAAAAGATAAACCCAACTCAACAATTTGGTTAGCCGTTCCAAGAAATTGCTTTAACTTAAGGCAGTCAAGAAGGTCAAAAGTGTAAAGAAAAGAAAAATTCATAAACCACTGGCATGGCGCATTTATGGAGTAAGTACAAGGCAACTGCCATCCCCTGTATCGAAATTCCTGTAGGTTTGGGGTAGCAATGTTAAATACCTTCATCAAAGTGTTCCTTACAACAACGTCCAATTTCTTGAGCTGTTCACTTGAAATCTTAACCCCTTTTAGGCAATCACAGAAATGCACAGACAATTCTTCAAGCAACGGCAAGGTTGGAATAAGATTATGAAACTCTCAGTCAGAAATCTTAGAATACAACAAATATAATGTCTTCAAATTTTTGCAGCCTTCCAGGTTAATCATACACGATGTAGTTCTACAGCGGCGAAGAGTGAATGATTGAAGAGTTAGAGCTGCAATTTTGATCATTTCAAGATCATTAACCTCCTCCAACAGAACAACCTTGACTTTGGAGAATGTAGAAACATCAAAGCACTCCAAACCCCAGAAATTCTTCAAAGAAAAAACCTCAAATAAAGGGCATTTGCTGGTAAGCTTCTGGATCATTTCCTCACTTACATAGACATCACCTAGAAACAATTTTTTAAGAAAATGAAAGTGCAAGTTATAACTAGCAAAGGGCTGCATCCAACTACAGCCATATATCCTTAGGGCCCTTATACATCTGGCAGAAAAAACTGTTTGAGGCAAAGTGTAACTTGTATCACCAAATTCATGAAAACAGAGATCAATCTCTCTGACACCACTCTTTATGGCCAATTCTATCCATTCATCAATCACGGAACATCATTCAACCTCTACAGCACTGATTGAAAGCCTAAATTTCTGTATCCAAAGCTTCAGCTCACAACATTGCCCCATGAAATTGTAAACAAATTTTGTGAATTTTCCTATGGATTCACAAAATTGTTGATGCTCATAATTAACTAATTCTGGAACTAAAAAGTGGGTTTGATCAAAATCCAGAACAAGGTAAACATTGCCACAAGTGGTACCATGTCTTGGACAATACACTAGTTTGAACTACCTGCTTCGGCTCAAGAAATGACATTACATGATGGATTATAAATGGAGGCAATCCCGAGATCCGATCAATAGCTTCCATCTTACAATCCATGGGGCGGTAGTTCTTCCAAACTGCTTGCTAAAGAGACGATATGTGAAAATAATGGAACTTAATCCAGTTGAAATGATCAAGAAACAACCCTCCCTTTTGGGCACACAAACACCATCCTATCAAATCATGAACTACTACTGATTAAAGTAGCACCATGAATTGAATATATGATGGGTCCAATCAAGGTGAAGAAAACATAAAGTTGGCAAAGTCACTTAAAGCAGAAACCACACACCATACTAGAAGCCTAAAAACTGTAAGGGAGTATCTCAATACACAGGTTCTATGCATGACTAGCCTAAAACTCAACTACCTTAACAGTTGGGCAGTACCAGCAATGATCACATGACACTTATCTGCTACAATATGCAGAATCCCACAACATTAAAGCAAATATCCCAATTATAAGGCGATTTGGCTGCGCATAAAATTGATTCTTCAATTTTGAGGATACCGAACTCTTCATTGCACCGTTGGGGTAAAACCCATCTTCGAGTAAACCCCTCTAGGCAATTCTTGCATTGGTTAACAACTTAAATGTGTCGGCCATATGAATCTTTTGTTACCATTTCACTCTATTATGATTGAACTGAGTTTGAAGGGGAAAAAGATTGTACCTTTATTGAAAAGTTGAGATTTTTCTAAGGAACCCACGTAGCCAGAGATGCCTTTGGTTGCTCTCGCTAGTTAGTTCCCGTCCAAGTGACACTGTTGCAGCGTGCTCAGGGCGGTAGATCGGACGACAAGTCGTTTTTGTCATCTGGTGGCATGGTAGCGGCCCTTCAAATGGCAAATTAGATTATTATGAAAATTAATTATACATTTTTTAGCTCATTTTTTTGATTCATTAAAAAATTTATTTGGTCACGAATTATTTTTTATAAAAATTAAAAATTTTAAAATAAAAAATTAATTTTTTTAATTATTAAAATATTTTAAAAGATCGCATTAAATTAAATATATTTAAATAATATATTTAAAGTCTAATGAACAGGTTTAATCTCTACCTCTCAACTGTATTTGTAATAAATACAAGTACGTGTTTTAACATCTCACACGAAGTGAGTAAGATGGTGTGGATTTGGGTCATTCTAGCATACACTATATTTTATTTAAATTAATTTTGTTTATAAAAAATAAAATGAATACTATTTTATAAATAAAAATAAATAAATTTTTATTTTTAACACGAAATGCAAATATTTTTAAATGTCTTTATTTTCAACGGTCGAGGAAGATTAAGTAGACCCCTTAAAGAAAACAAGAGAATGATAAGAAATGGTTAAACGAACAAATTAGCATTCCGTGTTGTTTACACATACTGTCACCAGGCACACCTTACCGAAAGACAAACCCAACTCGACAATTTGTCTAGCCGTTCCAAGAAATTGCTCTATATCCCATGTAATGAAATTCTTGCAAGCTTGGGGGCACCAATGTCAAGTATCTTCCACGAAGTGTTCCTTACAAAGTCCAGATTCTTGAGTCGTTCACTTGAGAGTTCTTAACCCCATTTAGACAACGACAATAACGGACAGACAATTCCTGTGGCAAGGAAGAGGTTGAAATATGGTTACGAAACCCTCGGTCAGGAATCTTAGCGTGGAACAAGAATAATGTCTTCAAATTTCTGCAGCCTTCCAAGTTAATAATACTTCGCGTGGTTCAAAGAGAAACAAACTTTTGAAAACCCATATGCATTAAAAGAACTACTGATTCACAATATCCCAAATATAAAAAAATCAACAAAAAATATCATTATGATAAAAATTTTTATCATTAATTCTTATATATTAATTTTTTTAATTTAATTAAATTTTACTTAAATTTTTATAATATTAAATTAAATTAATTTATTTTTTAAATATATTAATTTAAAAAATAAAAAATAATTACACATTATGTAGTTCAGACTATAAGATCCTAATAATTATATATATATAAAAAAAAAAAACTTAGTTGCTTTCAGAGTTTGGGGCTTGTAATTTCAATCATCTTATGGACAACATTGCCTAAAAATGGAGTGAAACCAGATCCAAATTTGGGCATCTAACTAGTTCTTATTTGCAAAATTGGGTTCTCTTCGTGATATAGTTCGCCTGATTTATCTTGTTGGATCATTGACTTCGGAACCAAAGTCAAGATTTTCCCATCATGTTTTTTAAAACTCTTCAAAACGATTAAATTTCAACTACCATGTTTAAAATCAATAGCCCACATAGAATATGTACCCAACACAATTGTCACGTGCCACGTGATATTGCCCGTCGAAGAGGCTTATTTCAGCCACCACTCCTTAATTCCAGAATTTTGTAGAATTCTCTAGAATCTTGTAGATAATTCCCTTATCCTCTAAGAAGACGTAAAGTTAGATAGCACACTTATCTTCTTGAAAGATATAGAGTTAGATAGAATACTCTAGAAGGTGAATAGGGACCATTAGATCAAATAAATCCTAGCCATCCGTTGAAGGGTGGATGTCTATATATAGCCTTAGGGAATTCATTTATAAGATATCCAAGTAATATAGTATTCTCCAAGTTCTCTACATCGTTTATCTTCTTTATGTGCATCTTTCTATCTTCCGTTAGCAATATTGTAGCTTTTGCAACAGGCTGAACTAGCATTCGAGTTAGGCGAATTGCTAGTACCGCACGGGTCGTTGGGTGTTCAAGGCCAAGTCCGTGACAAGTGGTATCAGAGCATCGTTTCTGCAACCAGCAAGCACACTCTGTTGATAAGGATGTCGGGTTCACGCAGTGAGATTACGAACATGGCTGAGGAAGCGAAGAAGCAACCAAAGAGGGGGAGATCAAGGTCGAGGGATGTCTTGGAAGACACCAATTCAAGGCTCACGATAGTTGAACTTGCTATGGCTAATGGGCAGGAGAAGTTTGAGGTAGCAAACCAGCGTATCGACAAGCTCGAGAGGGAGAGTGAAGAGCTTTGTGAGGAGATGCAAGGTACCTTAAACCAAGCCCTATCAAGGTGTCTTGACCAAGTAAAGACCTTGGAAGAAACTCTCCATTGTGAGGTTGGACCGTTGAAGGAAGAGCTTGAACGAGTCTCCAATGAGTTGAAGGAGACCAAGGATGAGCTAGTCCTTTGCAAGAAGGCAATTGCTCAAAGTGGAAGCATTGCCTTGCCAACGGTAGTTGCTGCTTCTCCAAAGGTGGATATTCCAAGACCCAAGGCGTATAATGGGTCGAGGAATGCAAAGGAGGTCAATAATTTCCTATAGAGCTTGGAACAATACTTTAAGGCACTTGGTGTCACGGAGGATGCCAAGAAGATTGATAGTGCTGCCTTATACCTCGTGGATACCGCAATGGTATGGTGGAGAAGGAGGTGCAGCGATATCGAAAGGGGTACGTGCGTCATCAACACATGAGACGAGTTCAAGAAAGAACTCAAGTAGCAATTCTATCCGGAGAATGCCGAGGAGGAGGCAAGAACAAAGCTAAGGCGTCTTCAACAAAAAGGAAGCATACGAGAGTACGTGAAGGAATTCTTTGAAGTGTTGCTGGAAATTCCAGATTATCCTGACAAGGAAGTGTTCTTTGCGTTCAAAGATGACTTGCAAAATTGGGCAAAGTTGGAGATCCAAAGACATGGTGTTCAAGATCTCGCCACTACTATTTCTGTTGCCGAATCACTAATTGAATTCAAGAAGTTTGAAAAGCCTAAGTCTCATAAGGATAGGGCTGGCAAGGGAAAGAGTGGGGGAGACAGCCCCTCAAACAAAGGACGTTTTCACAGGTTTAACGGTCCTAGGGAAGGAAGGAACACCAGGGAGGGTCAAGGCAATGACAGACCTCCTCTTAAATGCTACTTTTGTGACGGACCGCATAAGGCTAGGGACTGCCAGAAGAAAGCCAAACTTTCTGCCATCACTGAAGAAAGGGAGGAACAGCAGCAACGTAAAGAGACTAGGATGGGATCCTTGCAAATCCTCAATGCCATCAAAGCCAAAGTCGAAGTGCCTAAAACCGAGAAGAGAGGACGATTATATATGGAAGCAAAGGTGAGTAACCAAGTGGTTAAAGCCTTAGTGAATACTAGAGCTTCTAACAACTTCCTTCAAGAAGAGGAAGCAAGGCGGTTGGGCATCAAATACAATAAGGAGCGAGGATGGCTCAAGGCAGTAAATTTAGAGCCAAAGTCGATTTTTGGCATTGCCCATGATGTAGAGGTACGTATAGGAGAATGGTGTGACTTAATAGACTTTTCTATTGTATCTATGGATGATTATCCAATTGTGCTTGGTATGGAGTTCATGGACCGTGTTAAAGCTGTGCCTATTCCTTTTGCCAACACAATGTGCATCTTGGAGGAAGGCAATACATGCATGGTGCCTTTGGCTAGGGAGACTAGCATTCCATCCAAACAAATCTCAGCCATGCAGCTATCTAAAGGTGTCAAGAAGTTGCAGTCCACCTTCCTTGTATCCTTGAAGGGTGAAAAGGATACTCCCGCATCAAACGTCGTACCTAAGGAAGTCTCTCACGTCCTGGAGGAGTTTAAGGACGTGATGCCTCCCATATTGCCTAAAAAGCTCCCACCTAAACGTGAGGTGGACCACAAGATAGAGTTGGTCCCTGGTGGATGACCTCCTGCTGCAGTGCCTTACCGGATGGCACCCCCTGAGTTGGAAGAACTCAGAAGGTGATTAAAGGAGTTGTTGGATGTGGGTTACATTCAACTGTCGAAGGATCCATATGGTGCACCTGTGCTTTTCCAAAAGAAGCACGACGGGTCACTTCGGTTGTGCATCGATTATCGAGCACTCAACAAATTAACCATGAAGAATAAATATCCTATTCCATTGATAGCTGACTTGTTCGATCAGCTAAGTGAAGCACGGTGGTTCACGGAGTTGGACTTGAAATCGGGATATTACCAAGTGAGGATTGCAAAAGGAGACGAGCCAAAGACCGCTTGTGTTACGAGGTATGGCTCCTTTGAGTTCTTGGCTATGCTCTTTGGACTCACTAACGCCTCTGCCACATTCTGCACATTGATGAATCGAGTGTTCGAGTTGTTTTTGGATAAATTTGTCGTAGTGTATTTGGATGATATCGTTGTCTATAGTAAGACGTTGGACGAGCATATTGAACATCTACGACAAGTTTTCCAAGTGCTGCAAGAACATAAGTTGTATGTGAAGAGGGAAAAATGTGCCTTTACTCAACGAGAAGTCACATTCTTGGGGCACATTGTCGGCGGAGGCAAGCTAGGGCTGGACAAAACCAAGGTACAAGTTGTCCATAATTGGGAGCCACCGAAGAAAGTGACCGAGTTACGATCCTTCCTAGGCCTCGTCAATTACTATTGAAGATTCATAAAGGGCTACTCCTCTATTGCAACTCCGCTCACTGATTTGCTGAAGAAGAACCGAACCTGGAGTTGGGATGCTAGATGCCAAAGAGCGTTTAAAGTGCTCAAGAAAGCAGTAGCTGACGAGCCAGTGTTGGCTCTTCCCGACCACATCAAACCATACGAGGTACATACCGATACTTCAGATTTTGCTATCGTTGGTGTTCTAATGCAGGAGGGACATCCAATTGCCTATGAGAGCCGCAAGTTGAACGAAACCGAGTGCCGCTATACAGTCCAAGAGAAGGAGATGACTGCAGTGGTGCATTGCCTACGGACATGAAGGCATTACTTGTTGGGTTCCAAATTCGTGGTAAAGACGGACAACGTTGCCACAAGTTACTTCCTCAATCAAAAGAAGTTAACGCCAAAACAAGTGAGATAACAAGTTTTTTTGGCAGGAATTCAACTTTGTGATGGAGTACAAGCCGGGTAAGGTCAATTTGGTGGCTGACGCACTAAGTAGGAAGGCCAAACTAACTGCCATCACAAGTCCAAGCTTCCCTTTGGTGGAACAAGTGAAGGAGGGATTGGAGCATGATCCATAAGCTAAGAGTTTGAAGGAATTGGGAAGTAATGGGAAGACACGCCGATTTTGGCTTGAAGATGGATTACTCACAACCAAAGGCAATAGAGTTTATGTGCCAAAGTGGCAAGGATTGAGGAAGGCGATTATTAAAGAATGCCATGACTCCAAATGGGCAGGACATCCGGGGATACGACGTACGTTGGCACTTGTAGGGCGAGCTTATTACTGGCCACAAATGCGAGACGACATTGGGCTCTACATAAAAACGTACTTGGTATGCCAACAAGACAAGGTGGAGCAACATTAACAGCCAGGATTGCTGGAGCCCCTACCTATTCCGAAGAAACCATGGGAGAGTATTTCGATGGATTTCATCACATGTCTACCGAAGTCGGATGGATGTGCCAACATCATAGTGGTGGTAGACCAATTCAGCAAATACGGTGTGTTCATCCCTGTACCCTCAAAGTTTACAGCTAAAGATGAAACACGCCTATTTTTCAAGAATGTGGTGAAATACTGGGGCATTCCGAAGTCAATTGTCAGCGATAGAGACACTCACTTCACCGGGAGATTTTGGCTAGAGTTGTTCAAGTTGATGGGATCTGAACTCAACTTCTTCACAAGCTTTCATCCCCAAACTGATGGCCAAACGGAGAGGGTTAATGCCTTGTTGGAGCTGTTCTTAAGGCATTACGTAAGTGCCAACCAAAGTGATTGGACTAAGTTGCTCAATATAGCCCAATTCTCATACAATCTACAAAAAGACGAGTCAACGGGAGCTAGTCCATTCGAGGTTGCTACGGGACTACAACCAATGACTCCACACACTTTGGCGGTTGGCTACAAAGGGCCTAGTCCTGCTGCATTCAAGTTTGCCAATGGTTGGTATGAAAAGTCCGACATGGCATAGGCACACTTAGCCAAGGCAACTAAGAGAATGAAGAAATGGGCCAATACCAAGAGGAGACACTTAGAGTTTGAGGAAAGAGATTTGGTGATGGTGAAACTCCTTCCCCATCAAAGCCGAAGGTTTGCTAAGGTGCACAAAGGTCTAGTAAGGCGTTATGAGGGACCCTTCCCAGTGGAGAAAAGGATTGACGAACTAGCTTACCGATTAACTTTACCATCACACCTCGAGATGCATCCGGTATTTCACGTAAGCTTGTTAAAGCCTTACCGTTCCGATAAGGAGGAGCCAAGCTGTGGCGAATCCAAAAGAGCACTTACTGCCATAACAACCACGCCAGAACGTGACGTGGAAGACATACTGGCACATCGTGTCATTCCAAGGAGAGGCACCCATCCAAGTTATGTCGAGTACTTCGTTAAATGGAAGGGGTTGCTGGACAGCGAAGCAAGTTGGGAACACGAGCTTACCTTGTAGAACAACGCTGATGTGATCGAGGTGTATAAGAGGGATGCGACAAGGGCGTCGCCAAATTGAGTGGGGGAGAATGTCACGTGCCACTTGATATTGCTCGTCGAATAGGCTTATTTCAGTCACCACTTCTTAATTTCAGAATTTTGTAGAATTTTTTAGAATCTTATAGATAACTCTCTTATCCTCTAAGAAGACGTAAAGTTAGATAGCACACTAATCTTCTTGGAAGATGTAGAGTTAGATAGAATACTCTAGAAGGTGAATAGAGACCATTAGATCAAATAGATCCTAGCCATCCGTTGAAAGAGTAGATGTCTATATATAGTTTTAGGGAATTCATTTGTAAGATATCCAAGCAATATAGTATTCTCCAAATTCTCCACATCGTTTATCTTTTTTGTGTACATCTTTTTATCTTCCGCTAGTAATATTGTAACCCTTGCAACAGGCTGAACTAGTATTCGAGTTAAGCGAATTGCTAGTGCCACACGGGTTATTGGGTGTTCAAGGCCAAGTCCATGACACAATGCAACGTACCACCTGAGACGAGGGCTTTGTAGTAAGTCGACACACGACCACACGTCCCGGTCGAGAGCCTAAGCACAGTACTCACCCCTCTTCGTATGGCGAAAGAAATGGTCCGGACTCTTGTGTTAGATTCAATTTTAGTGTCATCTGCACTTCGAGTGTAAAGAAGATCACACGAAATTATTAATACTTCAATAATAAATTCTCTCTCTATTCTCTATTCAAGAGTGTTGAAGCGTTCATGTATCATTTCTGTTTTCTGCTTCTTACAGCGGATTTGAAGGGAGTCATGTTGACTGCATATTACTAAAGAACCAAAAAATAGAGAAACTAATAAATTTGATATTATATTTTAATTTAAAATTTTAAATATTCAACTTATATATATTCTCTACCATTACGTTATTTATTTCTCTTCTTATTAATAATATAAAATATATAAAATATTTTGACCACCCAATTCATATACTCATATTTAAAATTTCAACAATTAAATAGTCCAATTTAGCATGTGACAAACTATATCATATCGTAGCAGTTAGCAGTCATTTCGTAAAAATCCAACGAGTCACTGATGCAGTGCACAAACGCGAAGAGCATTGCTTTAATTTGATGAAACTTAAAATTCACACTACCAAATTAGAACACATGCATTTGTTGTCACTCAATGCAGACACATGTGCATTGACAAAAACAAAGGAACACTCACTCAAATTACACAATTATGGCATCTGCAGCATGATTCACTGGCCCAAGACATCTGATACTGACTTGTTCACGATCTGGATTAGTTCTTCCCTGTAAGGGGAAATGAGTGCAATGAAAAGAAAGGTGGCTTATAAGATATTGGTTCAGTTTTCTAAACAATCTTTCATCAGAGCATAACAAAGCCATGCACCAGGCAGCACTAGAAATCTTTCATAGTAATTAAGAAGAAGGGTGTCTCAGTGCATGAGCCTCCCGTATTGTGAAATTGGTTCACCTTCATGTCTTTCATATCTTTCATGGTAATTAAAAAAAAAAAAAAACTGCAGGAGCTGTACTTACCGATCAGGTTTGAACAAGAGGTATCGATATACAAACCACTGAAATGAAGGAGAAGTTTGCATCAGTATCAACAAAAGTAGGAGTCTAAATAAAGCAGTTGCCTCAGGGGCTACTCAGTGTTTTGATGTGGGAATAACAGAACAGAAATTAATGAAAAGCTTTATGTTTTTTCTGAAAAGTTTGACCTTCAGAATGTTAAAATTTCATTTCTTCTCTGCTCACAAGCTTAGCATTGATATATGAATGTGTATACTTACCGATGAAAATAGTATCCCAACAAGTTCTAGGAAAGTTGGAATAACTGGCAACTTGTCAATGGCCTGCACAAAGAAAGGAAATGCAGAAAGTTTAAATATCAGAATTTTGTTACTTGTGAAAGCCAGAAGAGATGATAAGCTGTGCACGTGTGCATAAGCATATGTTTTTGCAGCATAAAAGTGGTGGAGAATCCAAAATAAGTGTCAAACTTCATTTTTCTGGTTGCATCAGTGGATGAAAGAAAAGCTTGCCATAAGATTGGGAGTCTATAGGGCCACTTTAGTTATAAGGCAGATTTCTTGATTCAATTATAAGGCATTTCTGAAATCAGGAGATTACAAAAACCTTTGATTGTTCTCAACTCCAAGAAATTAAAAGCTGATGCAAGAAAAGACAAGTCAACAAATGTATGGCTTGACTATAAATAACTTGTTCTACAGTTTGTCATCTATGAGAAAATTCAGTAAAACCATTCTCCCATTATCTCATAATAAAAAGCTATTAGGATTACCGATATGAGATTTGCTGATGCCCAAAATGCTGCTATAGCAGCAAACCCCAAACCAACAAGAGCCAGCCGGTCTTCAGATTTATTCCACTGTCACAGACCAATCAGAGATACATCAGGATAACATAAAATCTAAGTGGGAAGAAGTAATTTAGTCTTATAATTTACCACAAGAAAGTAAAATGTGCTTAAATTAATTAGTCATCTATGACTGTAAACAAGCAGACCATTTTTGTCCACTTGACAGTTAAATCCACCCAAGCATATACCACATTTTAACCAACAAACACAGATAGAGGAAGAAGGGTCGCGGTCAAATAGGGAATACTCACAAAACTTTGAACAGACTTGACAATAGTGAGGGAAGTTGATGATTCAGAGGTGTCCTCAGTGGCCTTAACAACAACAGCTACCCGGTCCCTTTTCTCTGAAATGAAAAAGAATATCAACCATCAAGATTACCCTCGCAGATCACGGACATCACATGTATTTGCACATGCCACCATCACTTGAAACAAAGTTTTCATAAATCCCCGGACATGAGCAATGGCAAACCTTTAAGAACACACCAATCAGCTCTTGCATCCTAAAAATCAACAATGGATTCAAAGTACTTATCATGGAGACAAAGTCTAGAACTCGTCCAAATACACCACTGTTTGTAGACAGAAAATAGTTACCATAAGTTTTGATCATCAATTTTCATGGAGTGACTCTAGATGATTGCTTTTGCCAATCTTATTCTAAACTTTCCATAAAATCAACCATATCATACTTTAGTAAACATGGTTCAAATTGCCAAGACAGCAATGTCTAAATCCAACCAAAATATGATGAAGCAACCAACTAAATTTTGATTCAGGAAGCCCCATTAGTGGACTATAAACCTTTATGTATCCAAGTTGGATTGGTACTCCATATAAATATTTCAATATCCATGGGTGCTTACTTACCTTTAATGGGGGAAACTGGAAGTTTAGGAAGAGTCCTGAAAAGGGTTTTTCTGCCATGGACCAGCAATGGTGGAAGGGGCAAGTTTGCAATAAAGGAAGCCATGCCTCTGCGTGAAAGAAAATAAAAGGGAAATGCAAAACAGATCAAAATGAGGCACAAAGATTAAACCTTTAGAGATGCGTTTTTCAACGTCGGCTCCGAAAGGAAGACAGCACGGTTTCAATAGTTTTTACCTTTTGATGTGAGAGAGAGAGAGAGAAAGAGAGAGGAAAAAAGGTAGGGGGGGCTTAGACACCACAGAAATGTCTTGATTTCTTGGTGACGAGACTAGAGGCCTACTCAGGTACGGCCGAGCCTAGTGTAACAAGTGAGATTTGTCATTTCTTCTCTGTCAGTGTCACCTAGTCATTGGCTTTTGTGTTTTTTTTTTCTTTATTTAGTTCCAACTCAAGCTCAAGCTCACACACTCAAGTATTAATAAGATGGAGCTCATTGGCTAGCTCAAAAGGACTTTTGCCGAGAAAATTTCTCTCTCCATCAATCCGTATTCTTCACCTCAATGGCTGGTCCACTTAGACAACGTCAAGTAAGGTTTACATTAGACTTTTTAAATTACAGCCATCCGCGAATCCCGCCCTAACCCGTATGAGAAAATTAGAATCAAGTTCTTGTATTTTCAATCCAAAGTTGAATAATTAGTATTACATATGATTCAATATATCACGCACCCTCACGCGAAAGTGCATCAAGAAGAGGGAAAATGCTGAGGAAATGCTAAATATTGAAGAAATGTTGGGAGGCACCCAAAAGTCTCGGCATTTAAGTTTTGTTGAATCTATATTAATAACCTCCATATGTTTTGTCGGTCCCAACTGTAAAGTGTGAGATTGACTTGTGTAGTCATATTATCAACTGTTTATGGGCTCATTCATCACGTAATCGCCTTTCTGTTCCTTGCTCCACGGCAAGTTGTTTAAGACTGAACCGTGTAATGATAGCCTGCGATTCTTTGAGTTTTTAGATGGATAAAATCATAGAAACTCTGGAAAGTTGCTTTCTTTTAGTCAACCTGCCACCAACTCCAAGCTTGTAGCTTTTGACTGTTTTCTTATCTCATTCCATTGTCTTTGGCAAATTTGCATCACAAACAATCAAATACATCCTGAAAGACAAAAGTTATGGAGATGAAAAGGGGTTTTCTGATTCAGTTTATTATTTACATTCCTTTCATTGTTCGTGCAGTTGAAACTGATTACCCTTTTGCAGAACTATCTACAAAGTGGATCAACAATGACTTAATTTCCAACAGAAGCACAGAATTTGCTGATGGTTCTATTGTCAGGGTTGTCCTTCTCAATAATAGCAACCCTGCCAACTTTCCTGCAATTGGTTGTGGATTCTTTGGCAACAGAACCACCAATTCTTTCTTCTTTGCTGTCTTTGCAGTCCAGGCAACAAGTGATTCCACAATTGTCCAAACTACATCCCCACAGATTCTTTGGACAGCTAACAGAGCCAATCCTGTTAAAGAGAATGCCACTCTCGAGTTCACCCAGGATGGAGATTTGTTGCTGAATGATGCCAATGGTACGCACGCTTGGTCCTCCATGACAGCAAATATGTCAATCAATCAAATGAATGTAAGTGGGAATGGGACTCTTCAGCTTGTTCAACAATATGAGTTTGGATCATTTAGTGACATCATTTGGGAATCTTCAGATTTGCCAACGGATACATGGCTTTCAGGTGAAAGTCTAGTGTCAGGGGAAAAGCTAGTAGCCAGCATATCAGCTTCAAATTTGAATGCAGGCCCATTTTACTTGTCTCTCAGTGAAAACAGTTTGAGTGCTTTCATAGAGTCTAATCCCCCTCAGCTGTATCATGAGATACTACTTAATGGGGAAAAAGTCGAGCGACTCAAAACTGGGAGCCTTGATGCTTTCATCGATAGAACTTCAACTTCGATTCGTTATGTATCTGAAACAGACAAGTTTTATTATCTACGATTAGGCCCTGATGGGCACTTGAGATCCTACCAGTGGGATCAAGGAGTTGTGTCACCTGTTGATGACATCTTAACTGATAATTTAGGCAACTGTGCTTATCCTACGGTTTGTGGAAACTATGGTATTTGCTCTAATGGAAATTGCAGCTGCCCGGTCGGAAAAGATGGTGATACCAGCTACTTCACGAGGCTGAATATGACCCACTGTGAGGAAACAAATCAAATTTCCTGTCAGTCTTCCCATCTACACACTTTCATCGAGCTTGAACAAGTTTCTTACTTCACTTTTGCCACTGATTTTTCTAACGTTAATGTAGAGAGATGCAAGGAAGCCTGCCTAAATAATTGCTCCTGCAAAGCTGTCCTTTTCCGATACAACTTCAATTCTCTAATAGGAAATTGTTCCTTGCCATCACAGATATTTTCACTGATGCGCATTCCACAAGGTCTTCTTCCTTACAGCTCTACTTCATTCATAAAAGTCCAAAAGTCATTAGTTGCTCAAAGACCCCCATCAGTTGCACCAAGCCCACACAATTCCATTCCTAAACCTCCGAAAAGAGCTTCCATAACAAGAAGAATTGTGATCATCCTGGCAGTGGCTTTTATTAGTGCAATGATTGCAATCTTCATTTTGATCCGCATTAAATCCGCAAGAGCAAGAAAATTTGAGGAGGAAGGTAGAGAAAACAATGTGCATGCAGAATTACTTCGCGTAAGAAACTTGCCTAGAAGATTCACTTATCAGGAGTTGAAGTCCGCAACAGATAATTTCTGTAAAAAGCTTGGAGGAGGAGGATTTGGAGCAGTTTTTGAAGGGACTTTGAGTGATGGCACAAAACTTGCCGTCAAGCGATTGGATCATTGTGGACAAGGAAGAAAGGAGTTTTTAGCAGAGGTGAAGTCAGCAGGCAGCA
Organism: Bruguiera parviflora; assembly: GCA_019804595.1. Lineage (NCBI taxonomy): Eukaryota > Viridiplantae > Streptophyta > Magnoliopsida > Malpighiales > Rhizophoraceae > Bruguiera > Bruguiera parviflora. Next base: position 3,420,136 of record CM034061.1, on the reverse strand, counting down.
TACATCACATCAATTTGGTGACACTTTTGGGGTTCTGCGCCGAAAATTCACACAGGCTTTTAGTCTACGAGTATATGAACAAGGGATCATTAGATAAATGGATATTCAACACAACTTCAGAAAATTCACTTGAATGGAAGTCCAGGAAAAAGGTCATTTTGAATGTAGCGAAGGGCCTGGCATATCTTCATGAAGATTGTGAAATGAAAATAGCCCATTTGGATGTGAAGCCTCAAAACATTCTTCTTGATGACAAATTCAATGCTAAGTTATCCGATTTTGGTTTGGCAAGGCTTATAGACAGGAACCAAAGCCAAGTGATAACGCAAATGCGGGGAACGCGGGGGTACATGGCTCCTGAATGGTTGAGCAGAAGGATAACAGAAAAAGTTGATGTGTATAGCTTCGGTATCGTCATCTTGGAAATTGTTTGCGGGCGAAAAAATTTGGACTTCACTCTGCAAGAGGAGGACGATTACTTGCTTCTACCAATAGTGAAACGGAAGGCAGAAGAGAATCTTCTGATTGACTTGATTGATAAAGGGGTTAGAGAAATGCAACAGCAGCACGTAGAAGAGGAGGCTGTCAAGTTGATATATGTTGCAATTTGGTGCCTGCATAATGATCCAGCTAGGAGGCCTTCAATGTCAATGGTATTGAAGGTCCTGGAGGGTGTTACAATGCTGGAACCTATATATGATTTCAGTTTTTTGACATCTACAGTGGTGGAAGCTCCCGCAGATGTAGTCGTAGTTCCTTCATCTCCACAACCAGCGTCAACTTTATCAGGGCCAAGATGAAGAAATGAAGGTAACTTTTTCCGTTTTTAAAACATCTATTTCTGTTTCCAACCTTTTGTAAGCGCTAAAACATGAACATTTCAAAGTTCACGGTAGCTCGGCACACTTTGTCACTTAGCTGGAAGAAATTGAATAATCTCCACTTTTGCATAGCTTGAAGACATACCAATTATCTTTTCACAAGCAAAGAAATTAAGAAATTCCATTATGTTCAAGGTCAAATGCCGTGCAATTCTAGGAGAGGCAAGTTGAAATTAGTGCTGGCTAATGTTGTCAGAAACATTTTTTATTCGGAAACATTCGAAATTTGATATTACTTAAGATCTGAAATGCCTAACAAGATGTTTACGAAGCTGGGAATGCATTTTTGAGGTCTTAGTAGGCTATATTCCAGACCTAACATTCTTATGAATGTAGCCCGAATTAGAATGGAAAACAAGAGCCCAAATTACAAACAAATCGAATTGTCGCTTAGTGGGCACCAGGCAATCTTTAGAAAAGTAGCAGCATTATGACAAAGGGTCTTGGGAAAGAAACAAAAATCGAACAGAATAAATTCAATAAACTAGGATATTGAACCACACCAATTACCTAATTATGCGGTACTTCAGGGGGTCAATTTTTTTACCGGAAAAAAAGTTGGTGGATAGGGAGTGGGAGACTGGGAGGTGGCCGGGTGAGGGTCCGCCTATTAACTTGGGGTTTAACGATTTGTTGGAAACTTTGCCAGTAAATGTGCGGAGAGCAGAGAGTGGGCCAATGAACGCGCCTTTGATAGTCCCTTTTACAATAGACTCATTTAGGCTGGCCAACGTAGAGAATGTGGCGATCAGGATTGAATTGGCTAATGGGTGTGTGGGATGGGGTGAGACTCCGATACTGCCATCTGTTACTGCAGAAGATCAGCCCACAGCCTTGATGAAGGCTAGGGAGGCTTGTGAGTTTCTGAAGAGCTTTCACCCATGACTTTGGGCTTGGTTTTGGAAAAGATTTTGTGGGGTTCTTCCCGGGCATGAGTTTGCTTCTGTGAGTGTAATTGTCCCTTTTTTTTCACCTGTTTTTGGTCTTTGGGATTGGATCTGTTTGCCACTTTCTATTTTTAGTTACTCAGTTGTCTTACCTTGTCCATTACTCTCTTTTTTTTGTCTCTAGGTGTTTGAATTGCGAAGTGGAATATAGGGAGGATTATATGAATGGATCAAGCTAGTTATCTTTAATTATCATTTGTTTGACAAAATATTAGTGAAGGCACCGATGTATTTGAGAAATCATGAAAAGACTGAAAAATCAAAGTAAACACGAGACTTGAAACTGAAAAACTTTGTATGCTTCTGCTTCCAGTTCAGTTTCCCGATTAAGTTTTGATAACAAATGAGTTAAAGTCATTTAAATGCTGACACAAAATCAGACCACAATTTTTCATGGTGACATCAGATTGGCTTCATCAAGGATTCATTACGTGCGATTCATCTACCTAATCCTGTTAATTAGAAGCCTTCGGTAACGAGTTTCATGTGTACAACACAGACACAGGCACACATTACAGCGAGTACAATCATCTTTCACTAGATCTAGTTGTCCCTGCGTCTGCTGAATTTTTGTAGCTTCGCGCGTATTCCTGGTGAACAAATTTGGCAACTAAGCGCAAATAACTGTGTACTTTTAATATAATTGATTAAAAGCCTGATGGATATGTGAAGCATGCAAGCAAGTGACATCTGTTGTATTCAAAATTCATGCATCCCTTTTGTCATGCAGTTCAACTCGTAAATATTACAATATTAAGCAAACGTCTAATGCTAATTAAACTGTTTTTGTAATCTAAGGTCAGGGCAGGGGCTGAGATGGCGCTGATTGATGCAGTGGCTAATAGCATTGGCGTACCCCTGTGGAGACTATTTGGTGGAGTTTCTGATACTGTAACTACTGACATACCAACCAGTTCATTGCTTCTCCAGTTAAAAAGAACTTGCATTTTGCTAGTTGATACTCAAAACACGCGTGAAATTAATGGCCTCAGTGTTTTTCTCCCACTACATGTTTTTTAGACCTTAATGGGAGGAAATGGAATGGATTTTAAAAAAGAGATCTTTTAAAGAAATTTCACTGACTTCAGCCACATCATATATGCAGATTCCAATTGTATCACCAGTTGAAGCTGCTGAATTGGCTGCCAAGTATAGAAAAAGAGGATTCAAGGCTTTGAAGCTCGAGGTGGGAATGAAACTGAGGGCAGCACATCCTGATTGTTCATTTATTTTGCAAAACTCTAAAAATGATTGGTAAAAATGATTGGTTGTTAGTTGTTAGTAAGACAGAAAAAATTTATAGATTTGAACGTACCCTGAAGAGGTATCAACTTAAATCTCACTTAATACGAGAATTTCAAAAAACTTGCAAAATCTTGATTTTTATGACTATTTCTAAATTACTAAATAGTTAATACATTTTGATTAAGTAAATCGTGTTTTAAAAGAAAGTTCGCGGACGTTTTCTTCTCTCTCTTTTTTTAATCACCGACGTTGCTTCTTTAAAAAAGAAGACTTCTATTAATTATTATTATTATAATAGATGACTTTCATTGTCGAATATAAATACATATTTAGCAACCAAACTCAGACATTCAATCTATCATTCCAAACATGTCAAGAACTCCTCCCTATTTCATCTTTATTCTTCTCATCTTCCTCGTCAACGCCGGCGCCGGAGCCGGCGACTCCACTTCGTATTCAACGTCGTGTGACACAACATACAACTGCGGTAACAGTGTTGTGATCAAATACCCTTTTTGGCATCTCAATAGCACCACCTCAAATCGATATTGCGGCTACCCAATTTTTGGTATTTCATGCTCTAATGGCAAGCCTTTGCTTAACTTGTCTGGTGGAACTTATCAGGTCAGAAACATAAACTACGCCGAGCATGCCATTACCTTAGTCGATGCCGATGCCGCAAACCAAACATGTCCTAGGGTGCGCCACAACGTTACTTTGGGCAGCCTCCCTCTATCTTACTCAAATTTGAACTTGAACCTCAGTTTCTACTTCAATTGCACTTCCAACCCATTTTCGTACGCTGCATCTCCTATAGGTTGCTTTAGATCTGATACAAGACGGTCCTACGTGATCGCTGTGGGGTATGGTACCGATGAGGTTGATTGGTCAGGCAATTGTGAGGATCATGTCGTTGCGACGGTTATGAGGACAATGGTCAAAATGAACAGTAATCTGAGTAGCGGATATGGCCGGGCCGTGAACGAGGGGTTCGTGCTCGATTGGGGGAAGACTAGGAACTGTGGTGCCTGCGAGGCTTCGGATGGATCTTGTGGCTATGATTACGAAACGGCGGCGTTATTGTGCTTTTGTAAGGATGGCAGAGTTCATGGTGGCTCCTGTAAAGGTATGTACAGCTCTCTATATTTTTTTTAATGAAAATGTTTAATTTAACTCACATATATATATATATAATAAATCAAAATAACTTAATTTTAAATCTGAATGAAAAAAAAAAGTTTACGTGGTGTTTAATTAAAATTTAAAAAATAATTAAATAAATTTATATAATATAAAATTATACGTGTATTATATTTATCAAAATATAAATAAAAATAACAAATACTCTTATTTATTATTTATGAATGATTGTTATACCCTCTATATATTTTATTTTTTTATACTTAATTTGATTAATAATTGTGTTCGATTATGTTGGATTCCAAATTTGTTTGTTTAAGTTGCTTCTTGAAGTGCTTGAAATTTGATGCTTTTTGTGTTTTGCTGATGGGATTTTATCCATAAAACAACTACGATGGTCATGAGTGGCGGAGCGAGGAATTTGCTTGAGAGGGGTGAGAATTTCAAGTCCCGAAGTAAAATGTATTTTCTCATAATAAATACTGAATTTTTTTATGGATTAAATATATAAGTAAAAAACTCTGGGTCCCAAACCTTAGATTTTAAGAAGATTTTTAATTTTAAATAAGAGTGAAACAAATTTAAATAGAGTATAGTCAAAATAAAAAAAAATAATTAAGTACATTTATATATAATGTAAATTTAAATTTGTAATATATTTATTTAAAAATGAATAAAATTATTAAATACTTAATTTTAATTACTAAAATAAAATTTTATTCACGTAGACGAAATTTTTTGGTCGTGAAATATGTGTTTTTCAAATATTTATATCATAATATAATGATAAAAAAATAGGACAAAATGAAGAATTATTAAAGGTAGGAAAGTGTAAATTCAAATAAAATTTTCACAATTTTATTGTTCACAATGAAATATTATTTTTCATAATGAATATTGTTTACTTGAAATTTGTGAACCGGCCATCTTTTGGTTTGTATGAGTATATGTGGGCACTTTTGAACTGGCCCTAGTCCAGTGGCCAACGTGAATTTCTTCTTACATCTTAGCCTTTTCGAATTCACAGCTGCACGTGCGTAATGTAGATGTTGCTTGTAATTAGTTTTATTATTATTATTATTATTGGCCGCCCTGAAAATAAAACAGGACAATCCCCAATAAGAATCCCATGAGGATGCCATATGGGTCCTAGATTTAGAAGCATTATGTAACGGGTCGCGGTCATTTCACTCCTATATCGTCAAGAAAAAGAGGGAACTTGGGTCTTATAAACGATTATATTTTATACCTCAACAGGCTGCGTTAATGACCCTGTGAAGTTAATTTTTTAACCTTTCATGACAGGACTCTTTAAGAATTCGTATCACTCTTTCATTAAAAAAAAATTAAAAAAAAAAAATCTATTCAGACTCATTTTTTTAAACAATTCAACATAAAAGGTTAACGAGAGGAAAAAATCCACTCAACATTTTTCTCCTTCTGAACGAGTCCAAAACAAAAACATGGTCGGTATGGCTAACCCCCCGAGGGTACGGTTAAGCCATCTTGCTTGGGTATCCCGCCCGCCATTTCCTCTTCACTGTATTTTTCTACTGCCTCGGTGCTAGTCAGTCAACCCTCCAGTCCTCTTCTTAGTAAAGAAATTTCTAATGTCAGGACATGTCCTGTCAAAAATGAAACTCATATTCGTTCCATTCATACTTGCTGACTAATTAGCAGCCTTCCTTCTGCCTTTCCGTCTCTTTCATTTTTCCTGGAAGAATCAACTCGTCCCTATGCAATATATTCCTCAATCAAACGCCATCTCTTACCAATTCCTCTGTCCCCCTCCCCTCTGCGCTCCCTGAAACAGAATGTCTGTCCATCTCTTCTTCATCTTAGTCTTTCTCCCAGCATATTACTGTGAAAATGATCCAGATTACAAAGAATGCAAAAAGCCTTTCAACTGTGGTCCCTTGGTCAACCTTCCCTATCCTTTCTGGGGGGATGACAGGCCTAACTTCTGTGGCCACGAAGCGTTCAGGCTCAAAAACTGCCGAGAACCAGAAGGTCCTATTATAACCAGCCTTGAACAAGATTTCCGGGTGATTCAGGTGGACCGAATCCCGTACACGATGACCATAGCCAGAAAGGACTTGTACGATGATGTCTGTCCGGCAATCTTCAACAACATAACTTTCGACGAAACCCTCTTCAAACTAGAGCGGGGATTTACGAACCTGAGCTTGGCTTACAATTGTACACCATCCCCGTCCCCAACAACAGTGACAATCGATCAATCGTGCCCCATACATGGTAAACAGGGCCGTGTATTCTATGGAAGTGACGAGGTCTGGAAGCGTATTGGCCTGAACATCGGGCAGTGTGACAGAGTCGAAGTGCCTGTTCCAGATACGCAGGCTCTTGAGCAAATGTCTTTGAATCCAAGTATTGGGAATGGATTGGAGAAAGTAAGAGATCTTTTGAGAAATGGGTTCAACGTGTCCTATGGCGATGACGAGGTTTCCATCTGCAAGGATTGTGAGGATTCGGGTGGGACTTGTGGCACCAACTTGAGTAACTCCCGTTTCAATTGCTTTTGCACTGGCGGTTTCTCTACTGGCCGCCGGTGCCGAAAATCTGGAGGTGGGTATCCATTTTCCATGCTTTAAATTGATCAATTGCTTGCCCTCTATTGATGAATGCGTTTGCTTGATTGACGTGTGTATCTTGTCCTTCACCTTGTCGTTAATCATGATTTCACGGTTAATGGAATAGCAATGTCTAGTGGAACCAGGCTATTTTCCCATAAAATGTATGGTCCTTGCGTGGTGTCAGGAATAGGACCCCTTGCCAAGTTATCACCTTGTCCATAGAAACAAAAACTATATAGGTTACAGACCTTTTTTTCCTCTTGTCTATATTTAAAAAATTGATTCCAACCGTCAATTATGTAAGTATAAATTTAATTAACAGAAATGAGACTTTGATTTTATAGAAAAGAAGAAAAATATAAAAATCATACCCTAAAAATCCCACAAAAAGAAAATCCCTCTCCTTTCCCTAACGATCAAAAAGTGTAGGGTTCCGTCCAGCGAAACTAGACACTACCATAGATTTGGTATGTTTTGGAGAATTGTTCCCTTGTACCGGGGACCCCATTGATTGATTAGAAATGAAATCACGTGTTGAAATAGTAGTTCACAGGGTGGTCAAAATTTACTCACCTCGTCCCTCCTTCCCCTTTTCTGCGAGAATGAGTCCATTGAAACTTCGTAGCCCACGCTCTTAGACTTCAAGTTCAATTAAGGACCCACCCACTCCCGGCCTTGATGATCGGTTCACGTTAAATAAAAGATGAAAGTCAACTGACGAAGCCAGGGTATTAAGGGTTGATAGCGCCTTGCTTCTACTCTTGCTACTAATCTAGTTCAATTATGAAAAGACAAAAAATAAAAAAAAAAGATGAAAAAATGCGAAATATAGAATTTTTGTGTGATTATTTTTCTGTTTTAAGATATAAATTACCAGAAACAGAAGTGTCTGGACTTACAGTAGAGTTTTTTTTTCTTTCTTTCTTTCCTATTCTTTTGATACAGTTTTGGCTCCTCTTTTGGGGTTAGTGTTTTCTTTTTTTAATGGGATACCTTTTCTTGTTTAAGGGTGTTACGAATAATATTTTTTTGTTACTGTTAAAAAAAAACTAGAAACATGTAAGCTGCAAACTCGATGTCATAGAATATAATGTTTCGTGCTCTCTTATTTGGTTATAATGTTATTCTCGCGATGGAACACAGAGCAATCTTTGACAATTTATCGGTAGATTCATATGAGGGTGACCCTGACTATACATTCCCTTATAATTCCCATTTTTACTATCAACCCATCAATTATCAATGGTCTAAGAGAGAAGGGGCTTAGAAATACGCCTCTGTTTTAATACAATTATGAGCATTTCTTTCTCTTGTATCTTCTTCATATTTGTAGGCAAGAAAGATATCCTTTTTATGATCTCATCTGCTCTTTTTTTGGGGTCGCTTCTATATCCTGCTTTCGTGGGTTTTTTTTTTTTTTGTAAATTTGGTTTGGGAGCCCAAACTTTACTTACTTTAGTGGGTATTTCTAATTTGGGCTGCTATTTCCGTGTTGGGATCATTCGATTTGGACTATTTGGATTACATTAGATAATTATCTCCCACACATTCTCTACCTCAACTCGGTTTTTGTCCAAGAGAGACCAGGTTCAGCCCAAGTCGAGAAGGTTTTCCCATTTTTTCTTCTTTCTTTTCCTTGTGTGTGGGTTGCTAATTAAGCTTTTTGGGTTTAAAATTCTAGAGGCCGATGACCATTGATAGTGGAACCAGAGACCTAAATTAAAGCCCATATCAACTAGTGATGTGCCCAACACATACACGCCTCTAAGGCTTTTGTCACTTTCCTTCAAGCCCAAAACTTCCACAAACACAAACCTCTCTTTCTGACATCGTAAAAACGAAAAATGCAAAAAGCCCTTGTGACGTTAGGCAGTTGGCCAAGCACGTTTATCTTTCACTGTTGGAAATACATGGTCATGTCACCTCCTTCCATTGACTCCAGTCCACTCTCTCTGTTTCAGACTTGCTGTCAGCCTGTCATTAGTTCCTTAGCTAAAACTTGTTTAAATGTTAAAAACCCAAGAAACACGTCTTTGATCTCTAAACCTTGGACCAAACTGGTTTTGTCCTTTTCTCCCTACTTTTAAAACTCCGATCAAAAACGGAAGTTGTAATCTTCGGAGAACCAATAATTATATAGATTTCAAAGTGCCACCAAACTCCGAAGACTTTTTCCTCCCCCAAATGCCATCCATCCTCCCGCATCCCCATCTTTCGTCCCCTCTCTCCTTTCCCCTCTCTTTCCAACTCTTGCACTCCAAATGGATCCCCAAAGCTTGTTCACCCTCAAAGCCCACCTTCAAAATTGCATCCTTCTCGTCGTTTTCGCCTCCTTAGCCTACCAATCCCTGTCCCTGAACCCAAAGTTCCAGGCTTGTGAACCAAAATCCTGTGGCAATGGCCCCAAAATCAGCTACCCTTTTCGCCTGCCCGATCAACCAACCTATTGTGGCTACCCGAGTTTCGATGTTACTTGCCAGGATAACAAGGCCGCACTCACTATCTCCGATGACCAATACATCATTAAAGACATATTTCCAGGAGACCATTCTTTTCGGGTGGTTACTGCAGTAGCCTACGACAACTCATGTCCAGCTCCTTTGAACAACGTTAGCCTTGATCGGACCCCCATTTAACATTGTCCCCGGCTACCGTAATCTCTCCTTCTATGGCTGTAACTCAAATCCTCCAAATTACACGCTCCCAGTAACTTGTGGTCGGCACACCAATGATACTTCCTTTTCTTTTGCCTTTTTAGGCATCGAATGGTCGAAATTTGTCTATTCCTTGAATTCATGCCCCCACCTCGTTGTTGCTCCTTTCCATAACACCGAGGACCCGTATCGTAGAAATTACACTGAGATTTTGCAGATGGGGTTCCTGTTGAATTGGACTACACCAAATTGCAGCACCTGTGCTAGCAGTGGTGGACGATGTGGGTTTGAGAACAACGAATTCGTTTGTCTTTGCCGCAAGGGCCAAACTAGCAAGTCCTGTGGTAACGGTAACTATTCTTGAAATTCGATTTTATGCGGCGTTTTCTTTCCTTTTCTTTTACCTTATCGGAGTAGAATCGTTGGGATGATGAACCCAAAATTTGGTTTCCGAGATTTAGAATAGCTGTTTGACACTTCGCCAGTTAGATTGGGTTCGAGTGTGGGTCGTTTTGGTCTTTTTTCTCTGTCCTATATTTCTGGTTAGAATGGTCGGGAAATGTATTGCTGCTTTTTCCATCTTTCTGGCCGACATGGTCAACAGAAACGCTGCGCGCGGTAAATTGGACGAATCACAATTGGTTCATATCTAGTTTTTCAATGTATACTTTTAGTTTTTCGATGTGAACAGCGTCTAAAACGCATCGTGAAGTCGCTCCCGCCGGTGCCATATGAATGCTTCCACCAGTGAACGAGCATTTGATTGGTCGGATGCCAGTAGGCAGTAGTTTTCTGGGTTCCCTGGGATATACGGTTGGCCATTTCTCCTCCTTCTGCCACGTGGTGAGGTTACAGAGTAGTTGGAGTTCAGTTCACTGGCTAATGTTATCGGAATGGTCAATGGAGTGGCTGTCGAAAAGCAAAATTTCCACAACCCCTAGCCCCTTATTTTTATTTTTATTATTATTATTTTTTCATTGAACGTTCCTTTCTTTGTTGCTTTGTTAAATCCTAAGGGCTCAGCACGGTTAGGTTGGGATTAGTAGTTCGGAATTTAAATATAAAAAAATTATATAAGACGAATAATTAATTATTTAATATGTAAGAATATTTTATTAATATTTATTTATTATTAATATTTTTTATTTTTAAAATACAAAATGATATATATATAGTCTTTTGATTTAATTTGGTTAGTTATATTTTTAAATATTATAAAGCGAAATTGAAACAAAATTATGGTTTTCGGTTAACTAAAAATTTGGTTTAGTCTTATCCGTGAACCGAGATTTTAGGTTTTTTTTTTTTTTTATTTTAACACCCCTAGCTCAAAGATGTACTCTCTTTTTTTTTTAATTATTATTTTTTTACACTTGAACATTTCAAGAATTGAATTCTGGGTATTTGTTGCTCAGACGCCTTGATTTCTCGGTGAAGAGAATAGAGGCTTACTCAGGTACGGCCGAGTCTAGTGTACCAAGCGAGATTTGTCATTTCTTATTTGTCAGTGTCGCCTATTCATTGGTTTTTTTTTTTTTTTTTTGTTAATTAATTCCAACTCAAACTCATTCTTTCAACACTTAAACACACTCAAGTATCAATAAGATGGAGCTCATTGGTTGGTTCAGAAGGACTTTTGCCGAGAAAATTTCTCTCCATCAATCCGTATTCTTCCCTTCAATGGCTGGTCAACTTAGACAAAGTCAAGTAAGGTTTTCATTAGACTTTTTAAATTACAGCCATCCGCGAAACCCACCCTGACCCGTATGAGAAAATTAGAATCAACTCTTTGGATTTTCAATCCAAAGTTGAATAGTTAGTATTACATATGATTCAATAAATCACGCACCCTCACGCGAATGTACATTAAGAGGAGGGAAAATGTTAAGGAAATGCTAAATATTGAAGAAATGTTGGGAGGCACCAAAAGTCTTGGCCTTTTAAGTTTTGTTGAATCTATATTAATAACCTCCAAATGTTTGGTCGGTCCCAAGTGTAGAGTGTGAGATTGACTTGTGTAGTCATCTTATCGACTGTTTAGGGGCTTATTCTTCACGTAATCGCCTTTCTGTTCTTTGCTCCATGGCAAGTTGTTTAAGACTGACCCGTGTAATCATAGCCTGCGATTCTTTTACAGTTTTTAGATGGACAAAATTATCGAACCTTCGGAAAGCTGCTTTCATTTAGTCAACCTGCCGCCAACTCCAAGCTTGTAGCTTTTGACTCTTTTCTTATCTCATTCCACTGTCTTTGGCAAATTTGCATCACAGACAATCAAATATTGTTTCCTGTGGAACAAAAGTTTTGGAGATGAAATGGGGTTTTCTGATTCAGTTTATCATTTACTTTCCTTTCATTGTTCGTGCAGGTGCACCAAAAGGACCCTTCATAAGAAGAATTGTGGTCGTCCTGGCAGCGGCTCTTATTAGTGCAATGATTGCAATCTTCATTTGGATCTGCATTAAATCCGCGAGAGCAAGAAAATTTGAGGAGGAAGATAGAGAAAACAATGTGCATGCAGAATTACTTCGCGTAAGACACTTGCCCAGAAGATTCACTTATCGAGAGTTGAAGTCCGCAACAGATAATTTCTGTAAAGAGCTTGGAGGAGGAGGATTTGGAACAGTTTTCGAAGGGACTCTAAGTGATGGCACAAAACTTGCCGTAAAGCGATTGGATCATTGTGGCCAAGGAAGAAAAGAGTTTTTAGCAGAGGTGAAGTCAGCAGGCAGCATACGTCACATCAACTTGGTGACACTTTTGGGGTTCTGCGCCGAAAATTCACATAGGCTTTTAGTCTACGAGTATATGAACAAGGGATCACTAGATAAATGGATATTCAACACAACTTCAGAAAATTCACTTGAATGGAAGTCCAGGAAAAAGGTCATTTTGAATGTAGCGAAGGGCCTGGCATATCTTCACGAAGATTGTGCAATGAAAATAGCCCATTTGGATGTGAAGCCTCAAAACATTCTCCTTGATGACAAATTCAATGCCAAGTTATCCGATTTTGGTTTGGCAAGGCTTATAGACAGGAACCAAAGCCAAGTGATAACGCAAATGCGGGGAACGCGGGGGTACATGGCTCCTGAATGGTTGAGCAGAAGGATAACAGAAAAAGTTGATGTGTATAGCTTCGGTATCGTCATCTTGGAAATTGTTTGCGGGCGAAAAAATTTGGACTTCACTCTGCAAGAGGAGGACGATTACTTGCTTCTACCAATGGTGAAACGGAAGGCGGAAGAGAATCTTCTGATTGACTTGATTGATAAAGGGGTTAGAGAAATGCAACAGCTGCACGTAGAAGAGGAGGCTGTCAAGTTGATATATGTTGCAATTTGGTGCCTGCATAATGATCCAGCTAGGAGGCCTTCAATGTCAATGGTATTGAAGGTCCTGGAGGGTGTTACAATGCTGGAACCTATATATGATTTCAGCTTTTTGACATCTACAGTGGTGGAAGCTCCCGCAGATGTAGTCGTAGTTCCTTCATCTCCACAACCAGCGTCAACATTATCAGGACCAAGATGAAGAAATGAAGGTAACTTTTTCCGTTTTTAAAACATCTATTTCTGTTTCCAACCTTTTGTAAGCACTAAAACATGAACATTTCAAAGTTCACGGTAGCTCGGCACACTTTGTCACTTAGCTGGAAGAAATTGAATAATCTCCACTTTTGCTTAACTTGAAGACATACCAATTATGTTAATGTTGCTAATGGCTTTTCAATTTGTTCAGACTGCTAAGAATTGTATAAACTATAAACACCATCACCATATGGGAGCATGGTAGCATTTAATATCTCTAGATGGCAATTATGAATTGGTAATTATGTTTTTGGCATGTTCTTAGACCCGTGCCATCCTTCCTCCTCGTCCTTCTGATTGGGATGGAGACGATATTGTTGGCTTGTTTTTTTACATGAAAAAACATTCAAGTCTCTAGAAAATTTTGAGATATATATATATATATATATATATCTTCACTGATCATGGCATAGGACTAATAGACATCACTGCTTGGCCTCTTGAATGCTATTTTTCATTTGTGTGTTTCTGGGGTTATTTTTCAGCAACATCAGTATCTGCAAGTCCAACCATACTGCAAAAGGCTCCAAACTATCAAGTGAACAACTTCGCTTAGCTAGTTCTCGAACTGCAGAACTGTTCTTTGACACCAAGTCCACCCCATTGTTGCAAAAAGAAAGCTGCGTCAATATTCTTTTTTGTACTACTCCCCACGGCAACTTATTCAGTTCCATCAAACTGCGCTAAATAGGTCTCAAAATCCGAGCTACCATACCAATTTTCCATTTGTGTCACTATTCTTAGATTTCTTTGATACTTTGTTTGATTTTCTTTTCAACGCGTGTCCCCCTCTTCCTGAAAGGGAAAAGGAAGCTTGCTTTAAGAAAGATACACATTGCTCCTTCGCAGAATGAGGTACCTTAAGTCACTCCTTAGAGGGTGCTGAAGTTTATTTCTATATTGTCCAATACATTATCAGTTGTCACTTCTTTTGGAGAAAGGCAGTTCATGGGAAGAGTGGATAATTCGCTATTAAACCGAGCCTACTACTGCTGCATGATAAATTGAGCAGCAATGGGATCACCAACCATGCCTGCCAGAGGGGCAATTTGAATCCAAATGTCCAGAAGTATTCTTTTGAATACCTTTTTTTTTTTTCTTAACGAATAAATTTTGTTTCAAAACACTGTGACAATTAACTAATCAGGCTGGCAAGCTCCGCCTCAAGCCATCTTAATCAGTTGAAACACTAGTGCACTAGAGACCAAATCTCATTTCCTTATTGTAGGAGATAACCATGGCTATTTTAATCAGATAATTACTCTGTTCCTAACTTCAAGGTCAATTAATAGTTATCAACTACTGGGACTAAAATGTTTTTTGTTTGGTAGTCGCATATCCTTGACATTTATAATTAGTAGAACAAGATGTGTTTTGGCGCTGAGTCAGTGCCCCATGAGAGCTTAAACCAATCCAACTTTCCAGCTTTGGGTCTAATTACCTCCCATGCACTGCTGGCAGTAAATTTGCCATTTTCGGCCAGCAACCATTCAACTTCGATCTTCACTGCACTAATTATGTTCAAAAATCCCACAAATGCTAGCTAACTCTTCTGATCTAACTTGTCCTCCAATGCCAATGATCTCCCTTTATTATAGCTTTAGCCTTGGTTTGAAGATGAATGCCCGTCATGGATGACTCTATGAGAATACATTACGATACCTTTATGAGGTCCCACGAGACTATTATACTGTGGGGTTTGAAGAGGTGTCAAATGCATGCAGGGTTACCTTTATCTTCGCAAAGGGGTTGCTTCTGCTATGATGCCTTAATAAGAATGTGAAAAATTGTTTCTTTTGAACACCTCGCACGCGTAAGTCCTGTAATTTCTCTGATTGACATTTTTTGGATTATTATAGAAATGGAACAGAAAATCTGAATCCAAATAATGCCAGAGAAATTGGTCATCCTACTTAAAGTATATCTAAGGACAGAGAGAATGGCCTAAAACTTTATGTTGTTTTGTCCCCATTGCTATAGTCGTTTCATCATTCAGCCCTCTATGGTGGAAATGCTCTTGAGAAGCCACAAATTTTTGCAGCGATTTTTTGGTGAAGATGATTCACAATCCTGAGCACTTACCAATAGTGTAGACACTGAAATAAGTTTCTTACCCTTGCAAATAGAGCCTAATCCTATGAGACTGTTTTCTACAGAAACTTTATGAAAATTCAATTGCTGTTCATGGCAGGCCATGACCCCTTTTTTCCCCCTTCCTTCTTAGATGATATGAAGTTCTTCTTATTGTTTTTCTTTTAATGTCGAGTGGCTTCTTTGTTAAAAAATAGGGGACTATGCTAATATTGATTGTGAGACGTAATGCACTGTAGTCCATAACATGTTACAAAAAAAAAAAAACCAGCCCCGTTGGACTAAAAGCATGAACACAAAACATGTTTTTCTTACTTGCAGAAATTCATGATTAATAGAAAAATGAGGACGGTCTAATTTGAGCTCATGACTTCTTGGTCATAAAGAGTCCATATTATATCAAGAAGTTATTTCATCCAAAAACTTAAGTTATAGGATGATTTCTAAGAATGGATTACTTATTAAACTTCAACAATAAATGAGACATGGTATGTGATTCCTGTGGATATCTATGCCACAAAACAAGGGGCTCTTTCCCTCATATCTTGTGTCTCTACTTTGTTGAATGATTTTCGTGCATGAATGGTTCAATGCTTTCTCCTGCGCAATCTATTCTTTGACTGCTTAACAATTGCCACTTTCCCCATGAGAAACTGCAAAATTATTATACTTTATTTGCCTTTACTGGCTACAATTTCCACAAAAATCTTTCCTTTTACTTAAAAAAATGGTTTAGTTAGGCAGGCCTAATGTGGCTAAGATCATGGAATGACTAGTTGTCATTAGTATTCAAAAATATGTTTAATATGTTTTCTTCCTTCTTATGAAAAATATATTATCTTGTGAAAATCCAGCTTGCATTGCTTTGTATAGGTGACGGATTGGACTTCTGGGGCCTGCATATTTCTGTTAGTTGTAGACTGGTAGTTATATTTTTCACCCCTTATGGCTGCTAAGAGGAACTACTCAATGGAAATACATGCAGCTTGGTGTGGATAGAATGCTTATACAACTATACAAGCATTGTTGAATTTTCCTTTGTATTCACAACTACTTTAATTTGGCCTAACATTAGTATTCATGAACCTTTGAGCTCTGTTCATGCTTGCTTACATTTAATATGAAGCACACCCAATATAAGTTATTAATATGGTTTAATTTGCTGACTGTTCTACATGCTGTAGTCTTGCAAGTCTCCTTTGCTGACAGGTTGGTTTGAAGTCAGTTTGTTGTAATTTACTGCTTCAGCCATTTAACTGCATTTTCCAATCTAACCTTTTTTTTTATCTCTTGCCAACACTTGCTTTACCGCATCATCCTAGCAGGGCCGGCGCACTAAGCCGGGGGAAAGGGGGGGGGGGAACCGTTGGGGTGGCGTTTCTCAAATTAAATAGCTGAATTGCGAAGAATGGACAAGCAGGTAGCAAAAACGATAACCCCTTTGAAACCTGCATGACCTGAAACTTGATGTTATACCAATCCGCTCTATGATCGAATGGTATTGAGGGTCATCTCTCATGGCGTGAAAATGAGTTCAATTCTCAGTGTGGTATTCTCAACCCCCCCCCAAAAAAAAAGGGCTATAGGGCATTCTTGAATTAATGGCATAGATGGTTTCTGAGAAACCTATTCCATAAAATTTTGATAACATTTATTTGCATTTCATTGCTTTCTGTTCATTATTCCAAGGCAAAATTTGATAGCTTCTCACCTGACTTCTGAAGCCACGCTCTACTCTTCAACATCTAACTGTCTCTCTCAAAGTTGGACAAACAAAAACCTGAAGCCTTTTTTTTACAATGCAAAATCTTACTGGTCCCTGTTAACGACGGTTGAATCAATCGGTCATGCCCTCTTGATTTGATTTGATTTCCACTGTGACAACTTCTTTATTAGGATGGTCTCCCATGGTTGATATGGACAGGTGAGGGCCACAACAATTCATTGCTGATTGCTTGCCGTGTCATGTTGAAATTTATGTGTTAGCTTATAGATTGGAATTTGTACTTAAATTGTTGCTTAGCTCGTCACAGCTTATGCGAATAACTAAATTGGGGGTCGGTCATTTATGGCGTTCTAAAAATGCCATTATAATTTAAAAATCACAATTTCCAGTTTGACTCGCAACCTATAAAAGGAGAGGTAAAACTGTTGGCAATTCCAATACGGTGTGAGAGCCTAAGACTCTTATTTGAAAAAGGAAAAAAAAGGAAAAGAAAAGAAAAAAGACATAATCTTTGTTGGTGTGAGATAACTCCAAAGATCTTAACAGTAGCTACACAATTAGAAAAATGGCTTAATCCTTGTTGGCATGAGATAGCTCCAAAGATCTAACGATAACAACACAATTGGAAATGGTTAATTCGTTTCGAGTCTCATAAACAACCGCTTCGTAAAAATAAATAAAAAATAAATAATAATAATAATAATAATAAAAAAGGGTTAATGTTAAGGTAAACTGCTTGAATTGGTTATCATACTGTGAACTGGTGGGTTTCGACATCGGTTACTGAGAAATCGAACCAAATATAATTGGCTTACAAGTCATGTTCTTGGCTTAAAAATAATAAAATAAAACACAACTACTTTTCTTAAGAATTATGAAAGTTCATCTTCGTCCCGTCCAAAACATACAATTGGCATATAAGTCATTCTCAGCGTTAAAAAGTATAACACATAATCTACATTATAAATTTTATTTATATATTTAAATTTCATTATTCTTAAAATATAATAAATAATTTATCTATTAAACTTTACTTAACAATTTATATTTTTAAATAGATGAATTTATTAAAACGTGGCATTCACGATTTGCTTTGTCTGCCATCTTTCTTTATGCATGTAAGCATGTTCTATGTGGTTTAAACTCGTAACATGTACTGATGCCAGCATTCTTTCGAGTTTTAAGAGTCCCTAGTCAAATTATCAGCTCGGCGTGTTTAGTTTTTGCAGTTAAGTTGAGTTGGAGTCGGGGCAATTTACACTTTGATCTTGAAATAGAAGTAATAATTGTTAACTGAGAAGCTTATTGCAAAATTTAACAGTAAAATCACTTAAAATTTTAAATTTTAAATTTGATGTTTAATAAGACTAACAACCTAGCCCATGATACTTGTACAATTCTAGTCCTATCAGAGGTACCGAGTCCCTCCTCCCAGGGGTAAATGCCCTCCAAAAAGACCAAAAATAATAAATAAATAATAATAATAACAAAATAAAATAAAGTCGTCTTTCTACCACTACCACCAATGGCTCGGGCTTTTAGTTTAATGACAAACTTTGGATCTTAAATTCTACCAAAATTAAATATTTATTTTTACTTGTAAAATTCATGAATTCTTTTTTTTATATATATATTTATTTATCCATATATATTAGATGACGTAATCAGTTAGTTAGATATACGTAATTTTTTTTTTATTTTCAAAAAAATTATTTTTTGATAAAATTTATAACATTTAAATCACAATAAAATAAATTTACCGTGCACAACTTACCGTTTAATGCACATCGAAAAAGAAAAGGGAGTGTATGTAAAGCGAGGGGAAAATACTGGTAAAGTGGAGAGGGGGGCCCAAAAGGGGCTTCAGATCAATTAGTAGGCATTTTGGGTGATGTCGGTTTAGATATCATGTGATTGCTTCACATTATCTACCATTCCTAACTAACAGCACACAAAAAAATGTGCATTGAAAGAACAAAATCCAAGAAAAATAATAAAGAAGTTATTCTTTAACTTCAATTGCGGATCGTCGCAATCATAAGTTACATGGCACCAAAACTTTAATTATGCTAGGTGATGGCTAATAATGGCAGCCATGAATTTTTCTTCCCTTCCTTTCTCGAGCATTTACTGCAATCCAGGACTCTCGTATGTGGACATCCAGCAATATCAAGGTCCAACGGCTTGTCGATGGCGGAAGAATTACAGACAAAAATGGAAACACCAAAGTTTAATTTCAATCACAGACAAACAAGAAAGTAAAAACGTAACAGGTAAAGTTACACATAATGCGTCTAGTTGAAGCACTTGAGATATTAATTTGCACATTATATTATCATATTCAATCTTTTGATATATAATTACAATTAATAATAAAACTTATGAGTATACACTTAATAATTATAATAATGTAATATAAATCTGCAATTAGTCTTGTCAAATTGATTTGTCCCTATAACGAAGAAGCTTAAATCAAAAAAGAAGCCCACTTCCTATTTTTTTGATTCACTCTTAGTTTTAACAACCAAATTCAAATTGTAGCATTCCTTACCATGAAAAGTTAAAAAAAAAAAAAAGAAGCCCACTTCCTATTTTGCTACACATGGTTGCCACCTTATATTGTTCTTGTGGAAAGGTGAATTTGGGGATTGATTTTAATTATAAAGCACTGCTCTGACATACTAAAAAGCTCATTTGTTATTCAAATTGGATCTAATTATTGTATTGTATGCTATTCTTTTTTTTAAAATTAGTTGAATTGTAAATCATATATCAGTGGGTAATTTTTTTTTTATTTTTTCATTAAATCGTAAACTCGCACCATCACTAAATTGAACATTGCCTACCTAACAATTGCGTCTGATGCGTTTGCAAATTGCATATGAAATCAAAAATTTTTCTGCTCGTGAAGCCCATATGTTTCTTGAACAGAAATTCAATCTCAGAAGTTTGAAAGGATATCGTACAATCTTAATTACATGCCAAAACGAGTGAGCTTACGTTTCATGGTAAGATGAAATTTCCTAACCCCACACCCTGTACTTTCTGATGCACCAAAAACTAAAACCCTCAGTACCCCGAGGCAATGGTTGAGGGGTCCGTTTCTTGAGTCCACTTAGCTAATTAAGTTCGAGGGGATCCCAAATAGTAAACTCTCATCTTTGAAATACAGATACATATATTAAATTATTATAATTATTTACTATATATTTAATTTAATTTTTTATATATAATTAAAATTAAAATTCACAAACATAATGTAAATTTATATTTAAATCAAGTTAACAACATGCATATAATAAAATTCACTCGAAAATATTTTATGAAGTTATTAGTAAAAAATGTTTAAATTTGACGTAAATTTAATTCACTCATGATTGATCAAAGTTTTAACTGAAAAGATTATAATAACTTTGTTTTGAATCTGATAAAATTTTTACGAGGTTGACGAAATTGCAGCATGGTTCCATGAATTAGATTTACGGCATGTTGGCAAACGCTTGGCTCGAATGGTAAAATGCTAATGCTGCCAAAGTTGGCTGACCCATGCCGGAGACAGGGAGTTTTCTTTTCTTTTCTTTTTTCTTTTTTCTTTTTTCTTTTTGAGAAGCTTGGAGCCAAATTCATTAATTGCACCGACTTCTCTCGGCTCTTTAAATGATAAGCAGACACAGAGAATAAAATATTGGTGGCGACAATAAAAGAACTGTGCACAAATTGGCACACATTTCATAGAGCTCACTTTGGGAGTTGGCCTTGACTAATGACCATGTGGTGAAGTCCTGAGCTTAGCCAACACTGAGCTGTTGCCATGGCTCAGCTAACTTATGAGGAATCAAATTCTCTGCTGATAAACTAAGAGGACTCTTTTTTTTTTTGGGGGGGGTTTTTCTTTTTCCAATTTTCTCCAAGCAAACACTTTTTCTAAATCCTTATTTTCAGGACAACAAATATTATACTTCGTTAGCCAAGTAGCCAGTAGCTAGAGCCGCCGTGTAAAAGCTCACCAAGAAAGTTAGAGAGACGAAAAAAATCGGGCAAAAGTAAACAGAAACCAATTATGACTATTAATCTCAGGATTGCTCTTGCTTTAACTAAAATAGTTTCGGCAAAGTCATTTGGGATAGGAGTGGTACTGTTTCTGTTTTTCTCTGCCATTGAAAATGATGTACGGAACTTGAGCTAGTAAATAAAAGTTTCGATCTTTTGACTAAAAAGATAGAAGAAATCAATAATTGTACTTAAATTTTGTCTACTTTTATGCCTAATTTTTTTCGTGCATGTAACAGGAACTCAGACCTCAAAGCCGGCAAATGGAAGCTGAAAAATACCGTTGGAGAGCGTGGTTTTCAACTGCATTAAAAGTTAGTTGGAGCTTCACATTTTCCACTTAGAAAATCTAACAGTCAACTCCTACCAGCCCTTTTTCCCATTCCCTCCCCCCATCTCTCTCTCTCTCTCTGCGAGTCTCTCTCTCTATCTCTCTCCCTGAGGGTCTCTTCCGACTTCATTTTGTTTTACATCCTTAAAATCCACGAGGTCCCACCTCTCTCTCTCTCTCTCTCTCTCTCTCAGAGAGGCCTAAACTACCATGGTTGGCCTTGGCCCTGCACCTTAAAGCAACCCCATTTTATGATCAACCCCAAAGGGGGAAAGAAACCTCCAGAGGTTTACAGTGCCATCCCATGGGCGTGGACATGTCTAATAATCCACCAACTTCTCGTACCAAAGACTTCTTTGCCTCTCCTGCTCTCTCTCTCAGTCTTGTAATAATCTCCTTCCTTCTAACCCCACTAATTATTTTTCTTTGTTTATATTTGCAGTCGGTTCAATTTCTTATTTTACATGCACAAAGCCATTGATATATATATATATATATATATATATATATATTCATAATTTGGGTTTTCTTTGATTGCTTTAGTTACCATATTCAAAACTAACAACCAATGATATTATTTTTACCTGTTCAATTGATATTTCAATAGTTTTTATAAGCACTAAATTTTTCCTCAAAATTTTCCCTTAATGTTTGTGTTTTCTTTTGTTGTCGAAGGCTGGAATATTCCGCGCAGCCAATGTGGTGGCCGGAGAGGCTGCGAGCGTGGAGGTGGAGGAGGGAGATGAGGGAAGTGGAGGTGGAGGAGGAAGAAGAGAAGAAACAGTGGAGATTAGTAGCGAAAATTCAGGGCCCATGAGATCAAGATCAGACGATGATTTTGAAGGTGAAGGAGAGCATGATGATGATGACGATGGCGATGGTGGTGACAAGAACAAAAGGAAAAAGAGAAAGAAATATCATAGACATACAGCTGAGCAAATCAGAGAAATGGAAGCGTATGTATATAAATTTGACAACCGACTCTAATTAAATTTAAGATTAAGAATTAATTGAGTTGAGCTTTACATATTTATCTATATGCATATACCACACGCACGCACGCACACATATATACATACATATACGCTTTTGGTAGGTAGATGTAGCTGAGCATGTGCATGGTCGCTAGTTGGTCATTTAACTCAGCTTTTGGTTCATTAAACTGACCAAATAGAAGGCACAATTTGATAATTTCAATATTTTTTTTGGCATGTATATGCTCGTGATGCATATATAATTATCACAAAAGTTGACAAATATGTTGGTAATTAAATGCTAATTAGAAAAGACATTCATAAGAATATTGTAAAGTGAAAGATGACTCAGGAATGTAATGGTCAAGTTTGCTTTGTATTTGTTTCACATGTCAATGAATGGAGAAGAGTTGGGTTCATCCATCCAATCTCTTTTCGTTTTATCAAAAAAGTAAAAAATAAAAAACAATAAATAAATAAATAAATATATATATATATATATATATATATATATATATATATATATTTGAACCTGTGGCCTTCTATCTTAATAGAGTAACTTCACTGTCACAGTAAAACTCTTCTTTCAAGTCAATGAGCGTTGAGGAGTCCTTTTCTTTTCTTTTTATTTTTTTATTTTTTTATGGTTTGGTTTTTGATAGTAGTTAAAACATATTACCTATAGATACAAAAGGAAGTGTAATTTTTTTGTGATTGCAGGCTGTTTAAGGAGCACCCACATCCAGATGAGAAGCAAAGGCAACAATTAAGCAAGCAATTAGGCCTTGCTCCCAGACAAGTCAAGTTTTGGTTCCAAAATAGACGTACTCAAATCAAGGTTACCTTACAAATTATGATGAATCTTTTCTAGTTTTCAATGTCTCTCGATGTACTTTTAGCATTTGAATATGATGTTCTATGGCTATATTGCAGGCTATACAAGAGCGCCACGAAAATTCTTTATTGAAGGGAGAAATTGATAAACTCAGGGAGGAAAACAAATCGTTGAGGGAGACCATTAACAAATCCTGCTGCCCCAACTGTGGAGTTGCTACAACTAGCAGAGACTCTGCTTTAACAGCTGAGGAACAACAGTTGCGTATCGAAAACGCCAAGCTCAAAGCTGAGGTAATTTGAAAAATCATTCATGCAAATAATGATGCTTTGGAACTTTTCCTCCGTGGAAATTATATGTTCATCAGTAAAACATGTTAGATATTGTTGTATAGATAGAAAAACTTCGAGCTGCATTGGAAAGGCATCCCCCAGGGGGAACAGCCTCGTGCTCTGCTGGGAATGACCAAGAAAACAGAAGTTCATTAGACTTTTACACTGGAATTTTCGGTCTTGAGAAATCGAGGATTATGGAGATTATTGATCAAGCAGTGGAAGAGCTCAAAGTAATGGCTACCGCTGGAGAACCACTTTGGATTAGAAGTGTTGAGACCGGTCGCGAAATTCTTAACTATGATGAATACATTAAAGGGTTTGGTATTGACAGTTCAAGCAATGGAAGGCTCCCCAAGGTGTCTATCGAGGCCTCAAGAGACACTGGAGTTGTTTTTGTGGATCTACCGCGGCTAGTTCGAAGTTTCATGGATGTGGTGAGACAATGGTGCCTTCAAATTTTATATTATGTGTTCTAGTGCTATAATCGGCAATCAAACTGATAGTAAGCCAACTTTAGCAATAATATAATCTTGGTTTGGCTTCTTGCAGAATCAATGGAAGGAAATGTTTCCAAGTTTAATCTCAAAGGCAGCCACAGTTTACGTTATATGCAATGGTGAAGGCCCCAGTAAAAATGGTGCAGTCCAGCTGGTTAGTAATCCAAAAAAAGTGACCTTTTTGTCATCTATTCTGCACTTGCAAGTTCTGTAGGGAAGTGAATTTTGCATGGATTGCAGATGTTTGCAGAGATGCAAATGATGACACCCCTGGTGTCGACCAGAGAAGTGTATTATGTCCGCTACTGCAAGCAACTTGGTGCAGAGCAATGGGCAATTGTTGATGTTTCCATTGACAAGGTTGAAGACAACATTGATGCTTCACTCAAAAAGTGCAGAAAACGCCCGTCTGGATGCATTATTGAGGACAAGTCTAACGGCCATTGCAAGGTATACATAGATTTGTCAGTACTTTGAAATCGTTTAGGTTCAAGACCTTTACATTTTGCTAAAAGAAAGATGAAAGCAAATAAGCACAATAATGAGACCAAATTACCTCGCTGTGAACTTGCTAAGGCACATGCGTCTAAACTGCGTGACATAAGCTTGATTTCAGGTGATTTGGGTGGAGCACTTGGAATGCCAGAAAAGCACAGTTCATACCATGTACCGAACTATTGTTAATAGTGGCCTAGCATTTGGTGCCAGACATTGGATAGCAACATTGCAGCTCCAATGTGAACGGCTTGTGTTCTTCATGGCAACCAATGTTCCCACTAAAGATTCAAGCGGTAAGCCCGTAAATAGTTTTCCATCTGAAGTTGTACAATGATAACTACAATGATATGCGAATATTGACCTGCATGAGTTACAGATGCAGTAAGGCCTAATTGTAATACAAATTGGCCTAGAGACAATTTCTTATTTTCAAATTGGTGACTTATCAGATAGCAATCTAATTTAACCATTGCTTAATTACATAGGAGTGGCAACACTAGCTGGCAGGAAAAGCATTCTGAAGTTGGCACAAAGAATGACATGGAGCTTCTGCCGCGCAATAGGAGCATCAAGCTACAACACATGGAATAAGGTGTCAAGCAAAACAGGAGAAGACATAAGGGTTTCATCCAGGAAGAACTTGAATGAACCTGGCGAACCTCTTGGAGTGATCTTGTGTGCGGTTTCTTCAGTATGGCTACCTGTCTCTCCTCACGTCCTGTTCGATTTCCTGAGAGAAGAAACATGTAGAAATGAGGTTATTTACTTATCTGAACTGTAACCTGAATTCTAAAGTGTTAAGCACTACTATCTGATTATATCTTTTGCATGAAATTTAGTGGGATATCATGTCAAATGGGGGTCCTGTACAATCCATTGCTAACTTAGCTAAAGGACAAGATAGAGGCAATGCAGTAACTATTCAGGTGAGTTGATCTAACTTCTGATCCCTATCCAAAGAAGTGAAACTTTGGAAATTTGACTTCCCCTTTCGGCTTCTCCAACGTTGAACTAAATTTTCAATATTGCAGACAATGAAATCAAAGGAGGACAGCATGTGGGTACTTCAAGATAGCTGCACCAATGCTTATGAATCCACGGTAGTCTATGCTCCTGTGGACATAAAAGGAATGCAATCTGTGATTACAGGATGTGATTCAAGCAACATGGCAATATTACCTTCAGGATTCTCAATTCTTCCTGATGGACTCGAATCAAGGCCACTAGTGATCACTTCTAGGCAAGAGGAGAAGGGCACAGAAGGAGGGTCTTTGCTAACAATAGCATTCCAAATCTTAACTAATACCTCTCCTGCAGCCAAACTAACAGTCGAATCTGTGGACTCTGTTACCACTCTTATATCATGTACATTGCAAAATATTAAGACAAGTCTTCGATGTGAAGAAAGTTGATTACCTTAGCTCTTTCAGTTGGTTAGACATTAATTGTCAAGCTCATAGGTTTCTAGTACTATTTTTGTTTTTGGGGGTCATTAACAAATTATAGATTTTCTAGCAGGTGTTGATTTTATGTGGGTTTGCATCATTTGTTTGTTGTCAGAATGAAGACTTGGTGCTCAAGCAACTCACTAATCGTGACCGTGGAACGCATGGGAGGGCAGATTATTTTGTAGCAGTTACATAAATTGTTTCAATTTGTATTTCATAGAATTTGTCCATCCTAAATGGTTGAAGAGAGTATAAAATAGCAAAAATATATATATATATATATATATATATTCAAAGTGGTGATCCTCCATGAATGATAGGAACGTTAGCTTTTGATTTGTTTGTAACGAGTTATTTACTTGCTGCTATGCCATGAATGAAACTATAAATTGACATTAAAAATAAAAAAAAGTGATTGCATATTAATCATTGCGCTATGCAATGGCAACAGTACCTATGATTCTACAAATTGGCATATTGGGATCACTAAATGTTTATGGGATTCCTTATTTTTAGCTATTAATTCCATTTACTTCATTTTTTTTTCCTAACCAAATTAGTTTTTATGTTTTTATTTTTATGAAAATCATAGATATTGAAATAACCTGTAAATAAAATAAAAAATAAGAATAATATATCGCAATTTTACAATAAAAAATTATATTTTAGTAGAAAAGTAAATTTTGAGAACATATATTTTAACTCTATTAACAATTCAACAGAAAATTTAATTCACGACTTTTGGTACGACATCAAATAATATATTTTTTTTCCTTTTATTATATTACGACATTTAGTGGTGAAATAACCTATAATTTAGGATGGTTACCTCAGCACTACAAATTGGACGTATTATTGGGCTCGAGTAATGCAGCGGCCTCTGGGCTGTCAATTCCATGAGGTTTTGGGAGCCTGGGCTTTGGGAAGATAACAGGCCTCATTTACTCATAAATCAGTGAGTTCAATTTAACTTCACGACTGAGTATATGTTGTAAGAATTGACCAAATCTAAATAATTTAATTTAATATACCTAAAATTTGATACATTTTGTCTGTATTGAATGAAAAATTAATTTCTAGTAGTTTGAATTGAAATATTCAAAATTTTAAAAATTTAAAATTAGAATTACTTGAAATTTTAATAATTTGAAATCTTAAAAAAAAAAAAAGGTGAAGTTAAAATGAGATAGACCTAAAATTAAATAACTTGAAATGCTAACAACTCGAATTTGAATTGACTGTCCATTTTTCACCTTCACGAGCCACAATCTTCTCAATTTTCTTTCCGGAGCGTCGACAACGTGGGCTTGTGATTTAAGGGGATGGGCTTTATCCATCAGCAGTCAACATGGCATTGTTCCAACAGCTCTTCAAAGCTCTCTCAATAAAACCCATTTTGCCACGTGTCCTGCTAAGATCCATGCAGAAAATCAAAGGCCGAACTCTCTCTTGTCAACTGCCTTACCAACTGAAAACAGAAGTCTGCTAGGAGCCTCTGTAGCAAAGGCCATGGCATCTGTAGCAAACTTTGCAACCTGCCACCATCAAGGGCCTTGGCGGCAGGTCTCACCACGGAGCAAAGCTGCATGTCAAGCCATCTGGTCAAAGCATGAGAGTCAAAAGCTTTCGTTACCAAATTTACCTTACCATCAGAATCTTAAAAGTCACATTTAATGTTTTGCCTTTTCTTTTTTTAATTTTTTCTCTATTGTTCTTTTTATACATTTGGGTTTTGAATATAGGAGTGGTGCTGTGGTTGCAAAGTATGGTGATAGGAATTTGTACTTTGATTTGGAAGATTTGGGCAACACCACTGGGCAGTGGGACCTGTATGGGTCCGATGCTCCTTCTCCATACAACCCTCTCCAGGTTCGCGACTGCATTTCACCCTGAAAAATAAGAGGGGCACTCCCAATACATGAAACTTCTATTTATGTCAAGTCTGAGAAAAGTTAAATGGACTCAGATTGACTATTGTTTATCACAAAGAGTCTGTTTCGTAACTCAAACATGTGATTTTTGGGTCACAATGAAATAACGTTTACTGTTACACTAAGGCTGCGTTTCACCTTGATGACATAATTTAGCTCGTCAATGATGTTGCTTATCAATTCAGTTTTCATTCCAGGCGTATTTGTCATCTACTCGAGTTCGGTTATGTAGATGAGCAACTAAAGTATAGGATTAAGTGGTCTAATGTACAGGCATGACTGAGTCAAATGGTCAACGTAGAATGAATTGCTGAGACAAGGTTAAGAGGAAATTTATATTGATCATAAATGGCATAATTTGATATGCTTGTTGTTTAGTGGTTGAAGGGCGAGTAAAGATTGCCCCATTGTTTCACTTGAAAGTCACAAGCTCTGAGTCACAAAAATAACCTTTTTATAATAAGATTGCGTGCATCTCATTCTTCTCAAGACTCTTCAATGTAGAAACTTCGTACACTGGAAATGGTCTTTTCTGTTTACTGGTTAAAAGGAAAGGTTCAGGGACTGGTTGAATAAAAATTGTAGATAAGCTTTGCAACCATGAATTCCTCGAACAACTTGCATAGCTTAAAGTTACAGAACAGGAGTCGGTTTGCAATACTTGCTGGATCTTTAAATCTTTACACATGACCATTGCGACTCGCATTCTGCACGTCTATGGAACTTCAGAGCAAGTTCTTTGAGATTTTTGCAGCCCCATTCACCACGAGAGGATCGTTACTTAAGTTCTTGATCATGGGTGGCGGTTCCACCTTAGCTTGTTTCAGTGCTACAGCCTCTAATGGTATTCTACCTATTAAGAAGGGCCGACAACTTCCACCAAAGCTCGGGCCACGTGGCAAGATATAATTTAACCGTGGGATCCTCATCTAGTTTACATTGTATGTATTCTCTTTTCAGTCTGAAGATTGTAGGTTTGTCTAAAGCATACTCAGGCCCCTTGTTTATCAATGCAGAACATATTCAATTGTATCATTTTGCCAATTCCATTAATTTCTGGTTTTTGAGTGTGATGCCTGTTATTTCATGAATTCTGTTATGGCTATACGAATTGCTGGTGACCGAGAAAATTCACAAACTGTTCAGAGAAAACACGAATAAGAGGATTAAAGTCGACCAAAATCACATTTCAATCGCTAAGAAACTACATGACCATTTTGCTTACAAGGGATGGAAATGATTGAGATGCTCCAAATCCATTAGTTTCATCCTTCCATATTTACAAAATGCAGGATAGAATGAAGATAAGTATTCCACAACTCCAAAGTCCCCTCACCCTTTAGGCTTAGGGGTCTAGAAGATGGCATTTTTTTGAAGTCAGGCTTTCTCACTCTTATGGATTTTAGGTATTTGGATTCATTTTTCTTCTTCTCTTTCTCTCCACATACGCTGTCAATGTCGTGCTGTTGGGCTTCTTAATCCTCCTAAGGTGTCAAGATAGGAAGTTTTCTTGTTTGTCACTATGTTACCAGGTTTCTGCAGTAAGATTCCATCATCTTTGAGTGGGTCATCTCTGGTTACGTCCTTCTTGAGCTCACTATCATTTTGGTCCGAGCCCCAACCCATAAAATCCAACAATGTCCTTGAGTTCATCTCCATGGTGTCTTCACCAGGAGATGTCATTGGTGTCTCTTTTAAGGGATTCCTCTTTTTCCCTGCTTGTGTTGGATTCCTAGTGACATAATCAGCATATAGTACATCTTCGATTCGGGAAATAACTGTGAAGGCCAAGCTTTCTAAAATCCTTGAATAGCTTTCCAGAATAGCCTGCCCTACATCCTGTTAGGCCAATTAAGAAACAACCTCAGTTTTAGCCTTCCAAGCATGAGCAGAATATCAGCCAAGTATTAAACTTCCAAACAAAGAAAAGTGAATGCAACAATTCCCATCTGGCCTTGCTTAATGATCATTTGTTTGGGTTAAGGTGATCATTTGGCCACAATTGTGATCTCAAGTAGAAGAGCTCAAGATGAAAGGCAAAGTGTTCTTACCCTGTTGTACTGAATTTTACTAATGTCTAGTGCCGATTGAGGAATTCCAGGGAACCGGTGTTTGATGATGAGTAGGATGGTTTCTGCTCTCTCTTCAAAGAGTTCTCTTTTCTCCAAACTGACAGCAGAACCCCAAGATGATTTACTATCTTTTTGGTTCATCTTCCTCTTCCAAATCACTATAGAAGCCTCAATTCTATTCTTAAGGTCTAGGATTTTGTGCTCTGACGATAAGTCCATGGTGCAAAGAAATTGGTCTGGATCAAAAAAGTCAACTGTAATACTTTTATAAATTGAGTCCCCAAGGCTTGCTCTCCCATTCTACCAAAGTTCCAGAAGAAAATGTGATCAGGCAATGGTTGAAACTCAAAACTTTTTATGCCAGAATTTGGCAGGAATTGTTGAATTTTTCCATTACCTTGGGAAGGGATTCAATGTAGTTCTCAGGAACATCCATTTCTGAAAGAACTTGAGCATTTATTGCCATAGCTGCTTTTAGCACTTGGTTAACACAGTCTTTTTGGTACTGCAGAAATTTCCTTGTCATGTCTGATAGACCATCTGAAGGAACTTTAGCAGTAGGTAGCCACCATTTATCATCTTTTCTTTTACTCGCTTTTTCTGAATCTGGGGCATCTTTAGACACATAAGAGAACTCACTCTGGTCTTTGAAGTTATCCAGGCAGTCCTGCATCAGTGCAATTAGGGATGCATCAGCAATTAATGTCCGTATAAAAATATGTCCATATAAAAATGTTCAAATGGACTAGAAGATGGGAAAAAAAAAAAAAAAATTCTTCTCTTACAATGAGCATTGCGTCAAGCTTGCGCAAGGCAGGGATGTTCATGAGAAGATCTTTCCTTTGACATGTTGTCATTATCTATTACATCAAAAAACACAAACTTTGTGTAAGAGACTGGAACAGAAACAAAAATGCGTTCTGATAAAATCTTAGAGGGGACCTCACCTCCATATTCGATCCATCCTTGGATTTCTGTTGGGAAGGAACAAATTCAACAACGTAATCTGTTACTGACAAGAGCCAATCGACCTCTTTTCTCCACCTTGCTTTCCTCTCCGCTGACATAGGCTCTAGACGCAATATTTCACCAAATACAGAAGCTGCATACGGAAGGAAAGCTCAATGGCAAAACTCAACATAGAATGGATTGAATATCTGTCAGATTCATCGTAGTATGTACAGGCAGAGGTCAACATACCAGCAAGGTTTGTGATGGCATTAGACAATGCCAGAGCCGAAGACACGCCTTTCCCTCCACCCGACATATCCTCCCCCAAAAGCAGTTTGGCAAATCTTTCCTTCATCTGTTCCATATCTGAACGAAAACCAAACATTGAAAAATCCATTCCAAGAGAAAACAAATACTTGGTCCTCAATCATATAATAATGTGAATGAAATATATGATCTGCAAGGCAATTTTCTGTCAATATAAATATCATTTTCCATGTGTTACATTCTTCTGCTAAAACATTGGAGATTTTACACATATAGTGGATATGATGATATTCTGTTATAAGCAAAACATCTGTTGAACATTGAACATGGACTTGCCTGAGTTTTTATTTTCTTTAACCGGAGGAGCAGCCCCAGCTTCATCTGTACTTAATCTGGACCTAGGGCCGTCATCGTTTCGATTAAGTGTGCTAGCAATTTGTTGTTTTTCCAACGTTTGATCACCTCCAGTTCTCCACCCTTGGCTTCTAAATATTACCCTATCATCCACGGAAGACTCATCTGTTCCAAAACTATCATCCATGCTTGAATTCTTCGCGTGGCGGCCTCCTGCATTTTCCTGCATTCCTTTGAAATGAAACAATCTAGACCTATAACTTTCTTGTTCTTGCTCAAGAGCACGAACCATTTTCAAATGCTCAAAGAAAAAGGGTTTCCTGCACGAATGAAAAACAAGAAACTATAGGAACCAAGAACAAGAAAAGTACATTAATTATTTGTCAACACCTTATTGCAGGTGATAGACAAAGGTGGTGAAGATGAAAGGGGGAAAGGGAAAATGGGGTTGAGACAGCCAAAACTGCCGAAATGATTTTAGGTCCGAATGAAATGGTGAATTTTTCTGGTTGATATCATGACTTTGGCCAAAATGTGGAGGCGATTGTGGTTTTGGGGTTGGTTTTGCCATTTTTGTGTAATGTAACGCTGTTGCTGGAATGTGGGGTGCATGTTTTGAGTTGTGAGGTGGAGTGAGTGGAACATGTAAACAGATTTTACAAATTAAGTTCTATGATCATTTTGTGTTGTCTGGATTGGATGGTTGCCTTTTGCTCTTGAAAAGTCTAAACTTTGACCAACGTCCATGGCCAACCATCATTTCTCATTCTCTCTCTCAGTCTATCTGTCCATGGTCTGGATCTTGGAGGTAACTTGGCTCCAAAGTATCAATTCATTGGCTACGTTTACACATCCCTACCACAAACCAGACCAGAATTGCGCGGAAAAACACATGAAAACATGTGTGTGAGTGAGTGTTATCGACAACATTCGGGTTGAGCATCGCATTAGGCGAGGTTTTTTTATTTTATTATTATAATTATTTTATTTTATGAATCCTTAATTTCCACGTTAAACTAGACCCCACAATTACTTAAAACTCACAATTTATAAAATCGTAAAATTATATTTTCTTGAGATTCTGCAATATTAATTTTTTTATTTAAAAAAGACTAAATATATACAATTATAAACAAAATGAAACTAATTAAATTTAAATTTTAATATACAAACAAATCCATATATGACGTTAATTATATTACATTTAATATAAATATATTGTTTATCTATTTTTGTTTATTATGTTCTTAATTATTTATCTTAGGTGCCCTTTTGAATATTTATTTTTTCAAATTTATACTTAAGAAGTTAATATTTAAATATTAAATTTTTTTATTAAATAAATTAATAAAATAAGAAACATGAATAATAATTATAATTTTAAAAAATATAGTTCAAACACTCTTAACAAAATAATTTAGATTTATTGATTTTGATAAAATACTTTTTTATAATCTTTTTTATTTTATATTTGACAAATTAAAAATATAGGATCAATTTTTACTTAAAATAAGTGAAAAGAGAGAGGTTATATATATATATATATATATATATATTTATTGTAAATATTGCAATGAGTAAAGGAGAAAGAGAGTGTCTGTAAGTTAGAGAAGAAAAAAAACTATTTTTTAATTATTTTTTATAATTTTATTAATTATTAATTATTTTTTTATTATTTTAATTTATTATTAGTATGGTTATTTTAATAAATATTTTTATTTTATTATTAAAATTTATTTTATGGTACGAAGAGTTAATTAAAGATTATTTTATTTTTTTATTTTTATTTGTAATAATAATTAATTTTTATTAAAATATTTAATTATTTTTGTTTTATAATAATTAAAATTATAAATATTTTTTACAATAAAATTAAATAATATAATAAAAAATAATCTATTTTCTATAAAAAAAATTTATAGAAATTATATTTTAATAAATAGAATCTTGAATTATCAAACTTACCAAATTAATATTTAATAGTTTAAATAATTATATTTTTATATTAATTTCATTATAATTTTAAAAATCTTTAACATACTATCAATAATTTTTAAATTGGCCAAAATTAATCTTCATATATCCCTAATTATGGTCACAAATCCAACTATGACAAGTATTTAATCAATAATACTATTGTCGCCCTTAATTATATATTTGCCATTTTCAAAGGAATGGAAGCAAATATGAAATCTGCTTCCTGATCGTCCCAGGTCACAAAAAGGGTCGCGGGTCCGCGTCTGACTAAAGTGACATTTTTGGGTCCTCTTGGTGGTTCAAAAACGACGTAGACACACAGAACGACCGCAGGAGAGACTCCGGCCGAACAACCTCCCTACCGGAATCGACCCGATCCACGACCCGGGAAATGGAATCCGTCGGCGTTCTGATGACCTGTCCGCCGATGTACCCGTACTTGGTCGAAGAACTCGAGAAGCGCTTCACTTTGTACAAGTTCCAAGCCATTCAAGACAAGGCCCACTTCTTGAAGACCTACAACGCTGCCATCCACGCCGTGGTCGGCAACTCCGGCTTCGGCGCTGACGCCGAGCTCATCGACCAGTTGCCCAATTTGGAGATCGTGTCCAGCTTCAGCGTGGGCCTGGACAAGGTTGATTTGGCCAAGTGTAAAGAGAGAAAGATAAGAGTGACAAATACCCCTGATGTGTTGACTGAAGACGTGGCTGACTTGGCGATTGGGCTGATGCTGGCGGTGTTGAGGCGGCTCTGTGAGAGTGACCGGTACGTGAGGAGTGGGAAATGGAAGAAGGGTGACTATAAGCTGACCACTAAGGTTTAAAGATTGCAACTTTTCCTTGTTTTGGCTTCTGGGTTGTGTTTATTTTGATGGTTTTAATGTGGGTGTTTGTTTGTTCTGTCTTTTAGTTTCGAGAAAAGAGTTCTAATTTTTTTGGATTAGAATTGGTGGATTTTATTGTTATTGGGAAAGCTCTGTGCTTTAACAAAGCAGAAGCAGAATGTGTAAAAGGAAGAGGGGTGACTATAAGTTCACCAAAAAGGTTTAATGACTGCTCCTTTACTTGGTTTTAGCTTCTGGGTTGTGTTGATTTTGATGGTTTTAATGTGAGTGTTTGCTTGTCTTGTTTTTTTTGTCTTGTCTTGTAGTTTGGTAAAAGGGTTTTAATTTTTTGCTGGATTTGAATTGGTGGGTTTTATGGTTATTAGGAAAGCTTTGCACTTTAACTAAGCAGAATATGAAAAAGTTGAAAACTTGAATTGCAGATAAATAATCTTTGAAAGGGAATATGTAAGTTAATTCTGTGTGCTTGTATTGGCAGTAGCCTATATTTGGATGCCATGATGTGTGGACATTAGGTGGATTTCTTTGTGCTAAATTCCTTAAATTATATTCTCTAGTTATAGGTTTTGGGTTTTAGTTGAAGAGGTAAATGTGAAATTTTAGGTTCAAGTTTGACTAACAAAATGCTAAGGTGATCCCTTCCAGCAGAGTATACTTGTCACAATTGTTCTTTTACATGACATCAGATTTTTGAAGAAGCTATATGGTCTTGCAATGCTGCTTTTTGAAGAGTAAATTCTTAAATGAAGTGGGCTTGTGGCAAATTGTTTGTTGCCCTTGTGTACTTCTTGGTCTGTTGTTTGTACATGATGCTACGGTGATCCCTTCCAGTAGTGTATAGTCACCACAATGATTGTTCTTTTGTATGACATCAGATTTTCAAAGAAAGTATCTGGTCTTCTGATGCTGCTTTTGGAAGAGTGAATTCTTGAATAAAGTGGGCTTGTGGCAAATTGTTTGTCTCTTGTGCATTGCTCACTTTGTTTTTTGTACATGATTGTATTCCCTGTCCTTTTTGACGTTGACAAGTTATTAGCATTAACAGCATTGTTAAAACAAATTCAGATTGATTGTTGGGAATTGGACTTGTGGTTCATTGCAGGTTGTCTCAAGTTCAAGCTACCCATCACCTTCTAATTAACAAATTTAATACCAAAAAGGGAAAAAAAAAAAAAGAAAAAAAGAAAAGAAAAGGGAGAACAGCCTGCGTTCAAAGTATGGTTCTTCCCTGGGTTGCTGTTAATCTGAGAAGAGGTGTAAATTTGTAAACAGAATGAATGTAATGATTGATGATGAGTGAGAAGGGTCATGCATGAGTGAATAAGGAGAACAAATGGAGACTTAAGTGGAGGCAACACATGTCAAATAGGAAGGGGGAAAATCGAAGGGATGAATGGGTTGTGTTCAGTTAAAATTATGTATAATTTTGTCCATTTTTATAGGATCCTCATCTATACAGATATTTGTTAACGCGAGATCTTAAATTGTCAGGTGTGGTTTTGCTAGTAATTATTTATTTGGATTTGCTTTGTTGCTCGGGCTAAAGGTGGTGTGACAATTATTATTATTATTATTTTGGTTTATTAGCCCAATTAAGCTCTGTCCAGGAATAGGCAAATTAATCCATTACTTAGGCTTGCATATTCTTTTCACCTTTGAACGAGCTTCTGTGGAGATCTTTTATCTGTTTAGCAGCATTTTGTAGCTACTTATTAACCAACCCTGTGTATAGAACTTCTATGTATCAATGATAGTGGTTTCCAGTGGGCAGGAATTATAGTTGCTTGCTTTGCATATTTGTAATTCTGGTATGTGCTTCTGGTACCAGTACCATTAAGTTCAAGCATGCCTTTTACTGTTGTTTAGGGTTGATATAAGAAGGTGCTAATCTCATCAGCCCTACTCTTTGTAAGAATAATCAGAAACTATTTAACCTATATGCTGTAAATTTATTTATTTATTTTTTTTCCCATAAAAACTAAGCAACTTGTTGTAGCACTGTAGTGCCGGTTCCATACTTGTTTCTCTCAAAAAGATCTCTTGGTTGTATTTCTTAATAGTTTTCTGATGTATGAAAGTGCAGCAGTTTGTAGAGATGTGTATTAGCGAAATTTTGTTAGTTTTCATAACCATTTGGCAATAACTGTTGTGGCGAGTTTCTTTGGCAATTCAACTTTTTCCTAAGGCTTAATTGTATTGCGTGCTTGGCCCTTGGGTTGGCTTATTGCTCTTGAAAGTTCTCTGACCTTTTTCCTTTGTTCACTCCTTTCAGTTCTCTGGGAAGACGGTCGGTATTATTGGGCTGGGCAGGATTGGAATGGCAATTGCTAAGAGAGCTGAAGCATTTAGCTGCCCCATCAATTACTACTCCAGAACAGAGAAACCAGATGTAAACTACAAGTACTACCCCAGTGTTGTTGAATTGGCTGGCAACTGTCACATCCTCGTTGTTGCTTGTCCACTAACTGAAGAAACCCAACACATTATCAATCGCAAAGTTATTGATGCTCTGGGCCCAAAGGGCGTCCTGATCAACATTGGTAGAGGTCCTCATGTCGATGAACCCGAGCTAGTATCTGCACTGATTGAAGGCCGGTTAGGGGGTGCTGGGCTTGATGTGTTTGAAAATGAACCTCATGTACCCGAGCAGCTGTTTGCACTGGAAAATGTGGTCCTCTTGCCTCACGTAGGATCCGGCACTGTGGAGACCCGGCAAGCCATGGCAGACCTTGTTGTTGGCAACCTGGAAGCTCATTTTCTGAACAAGCCATTATTGACCCCTGTGGTTTGATTGCGACGTGAAGTTGTGAACTCAATGTTGATTGGAAACTTTGTCTTCCTTCTGTCACACACATTTTATTCGGAAATCAATGTTTCCTGAACTTAATAAGTACGTCCAACCACAAGAGAACGTTTCTAGTTTTTGGAAGTTGATCGTTTAAAGCTATCTTCTGGCTGCCTTGGTAAGTAAATAATTAGCATTTCGAAGTTCTTTTCATAATTGGTTCAAAATGGGATTCTTCTTTCGATTGTTTGGTCTATAACATGGAAACATTGAATTGAAATAGAGAAAAATAAAAATGAAATTTGCAAAAATAGTATTCATCACCACATTGTATATTTAAGTTTTACTTTGTTGTACTAATATTGTTAGTAACTAATAATATTAATAATGTGAATATTAAATTTACAACTATGGTGCTATATATTCGTTTAATAATCTATTACATTATTAATTTGTTACAATATATCCTTCAGATGTTTTACTATATATTAACGAACAAAAAAATGGCACATCTTCATATCACAGGAAATGCACCATTGTCTTTTCTTCTTTTTGTGGTTTGTGGAAATTAGAGATTAAATTCAACATTCGAAAAATCGTGTCATTTTCTTATGCAGGGTAGTCCATCCCCGCCATTTTTTTCTTTTTTTAATCGGATTGTTTTAAAAATAATGGAGGAGTGAAGATTTGAACATATCCAGTGAGTGTTTTTTCAGGATCTTTTTCTTCGATCCCTACATGTTGGATTAAGAGTCCATTTTAGTTTATTTCTCAAATCATTCGAATTTTAAATATTTTAAATTTTAATATATTAAATTTTAAATTTATTAAATTTTAGAATTATCATATTCAGATGCATTCAAATTAAATTTATTTTTATTTTAAATTAATTAATTTTTAAATTATTTTAAATTTAAATCTGAGGTTATTTTCACTTTCGAGTATTTGGGGTTAATTTTTTGTGACAATTTATGTTGAATGAAGTTGGTTCCGAATAGATTAAAATCGTATAATTCAGAGTAAAGTTAGTGATTGTCACCCAACTGTCATGCTGCTAGAAAGAAACTTTTTGTTGCATCATAAATTGTGCAACTCTCCATCCAGTGATTCGGTTCTTAATCAACTGAGATGCCCATTTGTGGAAATCTAATTTCAAGCTATGATTTAATTTTTGTAAGAAGTTGGCACAAAAATCTTGTTCCCTAACGAATGAGTTGAAGTCGGCTATCCCATTCGCATTCCAAAGAGAACTCGGCAAGTCGGTCACCAATAAGACCGGCGCCGGAGTCAACAAGTAGTCGACGGAAAACCCCGTGGCCTACCACTGCCGAAGTCCTCTCCACCTTGTGCCCAAAATTCACCCCATATTATGGTATCATTACCCACATAATCAATGGAAATTGGCATTAATTTACAAAGACCATGACCACTAGATTGCCCAAACAATACCACTATGAGTCTTCACAACTTCCATAATTAAATATATATATATATATATATATATATATATATATATTGCACAACTTAAATTTCTTAACATAAAACAGACATGCATTCATAAAAAAGTGGCACATTACATTATCACGACCAGTGTATATTTGTAATCGTTTCGATACAAGCAGAGTTACAAGAAAGGATGAAGAGCAGAAATCAGTAATTGGATATATTGATAGTGTCACTTTCTTGGCCTCTGTCTCCTTCCGGAATTGTTACCCTAACCTAACCATGCAGGTCTAGGGCACCATGATATTAATTGACATAGTCCATTGCACCAACCCAGTACTCGGATATTCTGCAAAAATTAAGTCACAACATGCGACCTTTTTACCTCTTTGTTCCCAAGAAAATAATATTTTCTTGACCAAACTATACGTAAATCTTCTATGTCGGGGCTAAAAAATCTTTGGTAGAAACTTGATGTCTGAATTCAGCCAGATTCTCGTCCTTTACAACGCTAGAAATTGAATGGAAATCCATCAATTTCAATTGTTTGGTGAATTTTATCCTTTTTATGCGTATGCAATAAGTTAACACGGTTATTCTAGTGGCTCTCAAAAATTATATAAAAAAAAAAAAACATGGTTATTGTCACGGATTATCACTTTTTTTTTTTATAACTTTTTAAAGTATATAGTAACCTCGTTTATATATCCTAAAATTTTTATCTGATATAAAAGACAAGTTTCATATATCCATTCGTCGCTCTCTCCCATCAAATTCATTAATATTCTCGTCGAGAATTAAAAATTCCTCTTGTCTACTTTTTTCACACGAAACACTTAATAAAAAATATCAAAATAAAAGTTAGAATTGGCTCTAATAGTATTTGTCAAATAATTTTTTAAAATGTACATCACCCACGTTTATATACCCAAATCTCTTTAAGAGACGCATCTCGTACATGCGTTAGTGATTAGGCACAACATAACCGGCCAGGTTGATCAAACGGATCAGGCTTAGATATTGCAAACATCATCGTTACTGCTGTCATAGGAAACTAACAGGCCCCTTTTTTTTTTTTATCTAGGAAGCAACACAATGACTTCAATGTCTGAAAACATCTTTATGCATTTTTCCTTGGTCTATTCCATTGCCCTCTTAGCTTGCTGAAGAACTTCCATGCTAGTTAATTGTAAAGTTCCATTTTTCTTCAGCGACGTATTGACCGTAGCAGTAAGGGCTCCATGTCTGCCCACTAAATTTATCAATATGACGCGACTTTCGACTGGTTTCTGGTAGACCTTTGCGACTCTTGACTAGCAATCTCTGGCAGTTTTTTTACCACTGTTTTGAAACCTACATGTTATCGGAGCCGTCCCCCTGTGTTTGGACCTTATGAGTAGAGGTGGATAATGTGCGAGTCAAATTAACTTAGGGTTGGGTTGTCGTGGATCTCAAGTCATTTAAAATTTGGTTACGGTAATCAAGAATTTACCAACCTGAAATACATCAAATTTCAATCAAATTTCAGATATTTTAAATTTTAAATTATTTTAATTATTATTTATTTTAAATTTTAAATAATTTAAATTATTTAAAATATCAACATAAATTAGATTAATTTAAAATTTATATATATTCAATTAAATTATTTGGATGATAACAGTATTGGTTCTTTCTACTTGGAGCATAATTGAGTTGTCAAAAGCCAACCAATGGCTAGGTAGCAATCAATTTTTTTTTTTTAAATTGAATAATTTAACCCTATTTCTTTCAAGTGAAGTATGAAAGAGAGAGTTTCTTTTTTTCGGCACAGCAACAAATATTATTCATGGCGTCGAGACTCTACAAGCAACATTGCATCCAAGAGGGCGCCCCTGCTGCAAAATTGAAAATATAAACCCTTTATTTTATTCTAGACACAATTTACGCGCACATTAAAAAAAACAAAATACATGAAAAATGATAAGGGTTTACATGAACATGAAGGTATTATAGAAGTTACCAAAATAAAAATAATAAAATAATAAAATCATTTACAAATAATAATATAATTTTAATTTTAAATTTAATTAAAATTGACTGTAAAATTTTTTTTATTGTATTATAAATTATATTTAGTAGAAGATTCAATTATTCTAAATTATTTCTATATCAAAGATGTCAAAGTCAACTTGGATCGTACCCTCTCTTTCTCCTCCGACCGTATAATAAAATATTTTATAAATGCACGTGAAAATGGCATCTCCCTTTTTATATTTTTGCATGTCTTTTCAGAATTTGTTGAAGCTTTTGCCATGAAATTTCAATATAGTTGTTTATGCCATGAAATTTCAAGCTTTTGCCATGAAAGTAATGCCCACAAAAGAAATGTTACAGATAAAACAAATAAGGAAACGTTGTCTGCATAAGAAATTTACATAAAAAAACACCGGAGGAATTTAAATAACGTAGCAATCAAACAGCTACATCAAAAGAACAACAATATTCAAGTGGCCAAAATTGAAAGGTGATGCACAGAGAGAGAGAGAGAGAGAGAGAGAAGAGAAGCGAAGCAAATATGATTTTTCTTTGTTTGTTTAGAGTGTTGTTTGAGTCACGATTAGTCCACTGCTCATGAGGAATCTGCTCAGTTATTTCTCTCAAGGGTGTTTTTCATTCCTCTTTTTTTTTCTTTTTTTGGTTAAAAAAAAAAAGAAGAGATTCGTTTATATTACAACTTGCGGTATTATAAAATGTGAACTAAACTTCGCATGCAAATGTCACAAATTTTTTAAAGGGTTTATACGTAAAAAACACGAGATGTTTTAATTGGCACTGAAGGGACACTACTCATGTACCCACTTTTCCCTTTGGTTGCTACATGACATCTAC
The DNA here is from genome assembly GCA_019804595.1 of Bruguiera parviflora. Lineage (NCBI taxonomy): Eukaryota > Viridiplantae > Streptophyta > Magnoliopsida > Malpighiales > Rhizophoraceae > Bruguiera > Bruguiera parviflora. The sequence goes on along the minus strand of CM034061.1, from coordinate 3,378,805 downwards.
TGCTTCAGTTTTCTCCTGCAATTATAATCAAAGTAACTTCATTTTATCTTATAATTGCTAATAGTCGTTTGTGCAATTAAAGATGAGTTCTACTTTAATAATATAATTATATGACTTAGAGTAATTCTGAATTTTCGGTAACAACCCCCTTATTTGAATAAGGGGAAATTCAAAAGGGAACGCAACAAACAACTTAAAGTAATTTTTTTTTTTTTTCCATAATCCCAACATTTTGTAACGCCTAAAGGTGCTAGCCGCGTTAATGCGGCAACTTAGTCCTCTGTGCTAGTCAGCTAGCTTTATTTTTTTCGCTTTCTTAGAAGTATTGGTGGTTACTAAACCCCACAAGAACAGTGGCGTTTACAATATATTGGCAATGAATTGATAGATTGTTTATGTGAAAAAATGGAACTTTCTGAGCACTGTCAAATGCTTCAACCAAAACACAGTATGCAAAAACCCCATGTTCTGACAAGAATGTTTGCTTGCATAGACTAACTTGGCAATATAAATATCGGTGATAACCTTATATGCATTGAAAATTGAAAGATTAAAGAGTAAGTTAAAAGAGCCAAATTATCTGAACATGAGGCTTGTAGTTGTCTGCTCCACCTTGCAGCTGTTCATCTTGTTCTTTAGTGGTAAAGGGTGCTTGGAGGAAGAAAGGGAAGCTCTCCTGCAAGTGAAGATCACAATAAACAAACCAGAAGCAAGTGTTTTCTCAAACTGGTATGGCCAGGATTGTTGCCAATGGAATGGTGTTTATTATGACATGTCAACTTCTTATGTGGTCAGAATCACGTTCGGATACATAAGGACTGATCAGAGCAGCTCTAACCAGCCCTGGTATCCGAATGCCACGTTGTTTGCTCATTTTAAGTACCTGCAGGAGCTTTCCCTATCAGGAAATCATATCGCAGGATTCATATCACCAACAGGTAAAGTGCTCAGCCTGTTTTCACAGGAATTCTGTGTAAATAACAAATTCAATTCATAGCACGCGCAGGTGGAAAAAATGATCACAATTTGATAGTAAAATTGATCAATCGGAGATATTTAGCCTTATAATTGTTCGTAATATTACACAGGAATCATGTGAGAACTTGCACGTTATTTTCTAACACAAATCATACAACTGCTGCAGCGCTGCAGAAGTTGAAGCACCTGCAAAAGTTGGATATACGTGAAAAATTCCATCGCAGATGGTTCTAACCTATGTTTCGGGGATATGCCTAATCTTCAGATTTTGGATCTTGCGAGGAACCGATTACCGGGTCCTATCCCAAAGTGCATTTGTGAAAATCATTACTATACCAGACTTCTTCTGTCTTACAACCAGCTGAATGGAAGCCATTATGAATGCTTCCGCAACGTGACTTCTCTCAGGCATTTATTTCTCGCGGATAATGATTTCGGTGGCAAGTTTCCTTCTTTATTGTTCAAGAACCTGATAAATATCGAGTCATTCTGCGTCTCAGGCAATAAGTTCAAAGATGCTATCTCGTTTTCCATTTTTGGCAATCTGTCAAAACTCACTTTCTTTGATATTTCCTTCAATGATAAGCTAGAAGTTGAAACTGAATTCCCAACTTGGTCTCCATCCTTCAGCGTAAATGAGCTTAAGCTAGCTGCTTGCTATCTCAACAACCGAAGTGGCAACGTTTTTCCAAGCTTCTTGTCTACACAAGACAGTTTGCAATCCTTGGACTTGTCTCACAATTTACTTGTTGGCAGTGTTCCTGCTTGGCTCATTTACAATGTTTCTTCACAATTGGTGACAAGGGGCAACAAATTCACAGGTTGTTTCCCATAAGTCCAGTAAACATGAGCTCGACGCTGTCTCTTCTCGACATCTCTGACAACGAGCTTCATGGCCCATTGCCTGAAGACATCAGATTCCTTTTTCCAAGGTTATCCCAGCTGAATGTTTCCACAAATGCGTTCAATGGCAGCATTCCTCAATCATTTGGGGAAATGAAGCAACTTTTGCTTCTGGACGTATCAAACAACAATTTCACTGGAGAGATGCCCCGTGGCATATTAACCAAACTGACTTCTCTGGAATACTTGAGTTTATCCAACAACAAGTTGCAAGGTGAACCACTCCCTTGGAATTCCAGTTTGCCTAAACTGAGAAGGCTAGTCCTAGACAAAAATGATTTCTCCGCATCGCTCCCGGATAGCCTCTCAACATATTCATCTCTAATCTATCTTAGCCTTGATTACAATGACTTGTCAGGTGATCTTTCAAAAAATTTGCCGTTCTTCCCCCAGTTAAGATCACTAACTCTGCAAGGAAATCGCCTCAAAGGGCAGATCCCTCTTCAAGTCTGCCAAATGCAGCCCTTGCATGTTTTAGACCTTTCAATGACGAACTTTCAGGAGACATTCCCTCTTGCCTCGACAACATTACTTCCTGGACTGAGGAATCGGATGACAATGACATTGCACCATCTCTTTCCTTTGCTACAGATTCTTATCCTCCAGATCTTTTGGCATATACTGAGAAGGTTTTCCGCTGAATGGATATTTCTCACAATAACTTGACTGGTACAATTCCCTTCCAGGCGACAAAATTGGCAAGACTCCATGGTCTAAACATGTCCAATAACCTTCTCACTGGTCAACTTCCTACATCTTTATCAGATTTACAAGAATTGGAGAGCTTAGATCTCTCCATTAACAAGCTATTCGGGCCATTTCCAGACAATCTAACTAATCTCCAGTTTCTTGTTGTCTTAAATGTCTCTTTCAATAATCTGTCAGGCCCCATACCAGAAGGGAAACAGTTCAGCACATTTAACAGTTCCAGCTATCTGGGAAATCCTGGTCTCTGTGGTAGGCCAGTGGAGAAGAACTGTAAGCAAGTGGGAGGGAAGCCAACAGGAGAATGTAACAAGAAACCAAAACTCCACTCAAATAGAGTCTGCATTTCAATTTCCATTGTTGTAAACATCATTCTATTGACTGTTGAGGTTGCGTTTTGAATAGTTCGTTAGTTGAAATTCATGTTCTAAATACTCTTAGCTAGTGTGTGGCTGGGCTAGCAGTGGTTTTGTTATTATTATTATTATTTTTTTTTTTTTGTGTGTTATAGGTTGTGAGTTGGTAGTTTGTTTAAATGTTGTTGTTTTGTGCATGTAATGCTAGTAAAAAAAAAATGCAATATGTTGTGCTGTAATCAAACTTGATAATATTAATTCATTTTTGAGGTGGGTTTTGGAGGTTAATCTCATAAACAAGTTCTTTTCTTATGAATTGGTTCTGATTAAGACTTGGAACTTGAAATCTTCGGTACTGGAGAGAGCAAGTTCATTAGTCGATACCTAAATGCGTTGGAACAAGACAAAAATCAGAGAGCTCATACTCAGGATTAGGGACTCTTTAGAACTAGCCTTCACAAGGTCACACCCAACTTCCTCCAAAATTTTAGTTTCTTGCTCTTATAGTCACGATATGTAAATCTACTCAGCCTAAAAATAGAATTTCGATAGACATCAAATAAAAAATGCACCAGATGCAGAATATTCCAGAGGCCTAGTCTAAATTGCATTTGAAGACATGGATCCTTGAAATCACAAAACTTCAGTCCCCTAAGCATCAAAATAGCAGTCTATTTTCCAAATGTATCAAAAAGAAAAAGCATTGTCTAGAACAAAAGTGATTAGTTTAAATGTTCCTTTTTTATTCATGCACCGTCCATGCAGTGCCAAGTTGACGTAGATATGTAAAACAGATGGTGTTGTGCCGGAGACGACCTATTTTTAGGGTGGCCCAATTATTTTGTATCGTGCCAGGTGCTTGCTTGTGGTGCTAAGTGTCTGCTGCTGCTTTGGCTGGTGTGCAGGTTGCCTGGATAATGAGAAGAGAGTCCTCAATGACATCACAAACTCTATGGGATACCAGCCTGAACCCTCAGGGAGTTACTATGATGATTGTTGCTTGTGGGATGGCATTGCCTGCAGTCCCTCAAGCCCCTATGTGGTGAGAATTTCCTTTTATTATACTTGGAAAGAGGAAGATTTACAACCTGGCAGGCTCCCTCGGGAACAAGGGCTGCCATGGTATCCTAATATGAATCTATTTGCCCAGATCAAACGATTGCAGGAATTAAATCTCAGAGGAAATCATATTGGTGGACTAGTTAATCCTGAAGGTCACATCTTGCTTCAAATACATACCTTTTCTTCGTAAAAGCAAATAATGTACTAATTCATCTTATTGACTTTTGATGCAGCATTGTGCGGACTTACCAATTTGCAGCATTTGGATCTTTCGTATAATTCGATTGAAGACGACATTTACCCGTGTTTAGCAAGCATGTCATCCCTCAGGAAACTGAGCCTGTCAAATAACCACTTTCAAGGAGACCTCTCTATTCTCAGTAACCTATCTAGCATTGAGCACATTGATGTTTCTCACAATTCCTTTAAGGGTCTTATTCCACTTTCAGATTTTGCAAACCTCTCAAAACTGTCTCATTCAGACCTTTCTTACAACAATCAGTTGGAAGTCAAATCTGAATCTCCAAGCTGGCATCCTTCTTTCCAACTGCAACAATTGCTTCTCGCTGGATGTAATCTCAACCTGCAGAGCATTCGCCGCGTCCCTCGCTTCATTTCCACTCAATACAAGCTGTAAATACTAGATTTGTCCAACAATCTCCTGGAAGGATCTTTCCCTACATGGTTGCTTCATAATGTGTCTTCTGTCCTGAGGCTGGGAGGTAATTCATTTGCTGGCGAGATTCCTAATGATCACCAGAATGTTCAGATGACACTTTCTGAGAGTTTGACATGTAAGCTTTTAGGCACCATGTTTTGGGCAAAGCTATAAAAAGCTTTTCAGTGTCCTGAATGCTGATCATCCATAATTTGGATCTAGGATAATCAACAATCTGCTCTGGAGTGATTAGTACTGAATTGCAGAAGGCACAATGCATGTGTGACATTTGTCAATATTGTGTGTATTGATGTAATCTAGATTCAGTGAAATGGCATAAGTAGTCCATACATGGTCACAGCAATGCTTATGCTTAGATTGAACCTCTTGTTTTAATGCCATTCTAGTAACTGGTTTGATTTACTGTATCTAGGATGCTTGAATGACTCCAACTCTTGACTGGAAGCATTAACATATTTATGTTTTTCACTTTGCTTCCCTTCTTTTTTTCCTTCCGCAAAATGGTTATTGTGATTCATCTAATTTCTGTTCTTCAGTTGAGTGATAAGTCAGTTGGAATTCTTGGGTCGGGAAGGATTGGAACAGCAATCGCCAGGAGAGCCGAAGCACTCTGTTGCTCCATAAGTTACCACTCAAGATCTCAAAAACCATTTGCAAATTACAAATACCATCCAGACACAATCAGCTTGGCCAAAAACTGTCACGTCCTGATTGTGGCATGCTCTTTGACAGAGGAAACCCGCCACATTATTGATCGTACGGTTATAGATGCATTAGGCCCAGAGGGTGTCCTCATCAACATTGGACGGGGTGCTCATGTTGATCAATCCGAGCTCGTATCTGCATTGCTGGAAGGCCGGCTTGCTGGTGCAGGGCTCGATGTATATGAAAATGAGCCTGAGGTGCCTTAAGAATTACTTCTGCTTGACAATGTCCTACTACTGCCTCAGTCGGGAAGTGATACTACAGAGACCAGCAAGACAATGGCAGACCTTGTGATAGCAAACTTAGAAGCACACTCTAGCCAGAAGCCGCTTTTAACTCCAGTTATCTGATTTAGTTAGAGAGCTCCACTAGATGCTCTCGTATCCATTTTCATCCTTGTGTAAAAGCATCATTGTAAGCACTTACGATAGTTTTCTAGCAAATTGGAAGATTTATTCAATGATACTAATGTTTGGTCCTTATCTGGATATTTCCTACAGTTTTTTGGAACTTGGAACTAATTTGGTTACATGACTGAAAGAGCAACCATGGCAGAAACTGAAGGCATATAAATCATCGTCTGGGATTCATTCATTCACAATGTATGCCGCAAACTGCTTCATTTTCAGTAGGGTGATTACAAGCTGATCGCCCACCAAAATCCAATAGATTGGCCATCCTACCCCATTAATCAATTGACCTTCCAACCTGAAATGCGCCAATGTTTTTTTCATTTGGCTTCAATGTCTTTTTTCCATTGGAAGTTAGGAGTCACTATGATCATATTTGAACACAAACTTTTTGAATACAATCCTTTGCATGTAGAACCAAAACTCTGCAATCTACAGTGGTAATGACCTAATGGGTCCATTGGTACATTTTGCCCATAAAAGATGAGCTAAAATGAGGATACAGTGAATGTGAGGACATGGACACCGTACCGACTAGCTATAGGCTGCTGTATTTATACAGAGAAAGAGATAATTACAAATGCCCCTTGAAAGCATTACATTACAAGGCTCAGTATCACATAGGAAAATCCAAAATGACCCCATGTGGCCCTCAATTTGCCTCTTTTTTGGTCTTTCTTGCCTTTCTCTCTCTCTCTCTCTCTCCCCATGAACTAGATTAGACCATCTAAAGATAAGAGCTTTTTTCACATTCTCTTGCCTCTCTAGAACTTTATTGAGAAGCAAAGATGATTCCATTCCCCATCACTCAGGCTTTCATGGAGAGGATGGAGGAGAAGAAGCTCCCTTGAAGACGAGGAAATTGAGAGTCTCCAGTATGAAGTAGATAAAAGTACCCTTGGAATGAGTGAAGAAACACCCAAAATTTGAACCAACCACACATTGCCATCCACCCCCATATCTCTTGTCAAAATCCTGTCAGTTTTTACAAAGAAAAAAATCGGCAACAGAAAAAGTTTTTACCATTTTCTTTTGTTCTTCTTTACAGATTTCATTCTGTTTGTGGGTAATACTGCAAATAAACTGGAAATTTGAGAATATCTTTATATGTTTTTGCTATAACTTATGAGGCATACAAGATCAAAAATTCAACAAAAGGGAATAGAAGGAAAAGTCCTCTTTTATCTATCTCTGTGTGTGTGTGTGTGTGTGTGTGTGTGCGTGTGTGTGTGTGTGAAAGACAGTACCTTTTTGATGTGGGCAGCAATGGATTTGCAGTCAAAGACATCATAGAGATCCAAGGCCTGAGAAGCACATGCCATGGCTTGGATTTGCATCTTCACTGGCATGTCCGTATCCTCAATCAGTGCCTTCCCTTCCAACATCCTCTCTTTCTCTGGCTCTCGTGTGTAGATGTGTGTAGGGAAAAGATATGCACTATCTGGTTACAATTTTAGCTCTTAATCTTAAAAAAAAAACCGAAAAGGGCACCTTCGAGAACAAACTTATTCACTACAAATTTCGAAGTTTCCCAAGTCCAAGAACCAATGTGGAAGAAACACAAAGGCATCTAAAGACAACCCAGGTGGCCCACCCGCTCCCCCCCCCCCCAAAAAAAACCCCCTCTGCCTGACTCTCTCCCCCCCTCTCAGTCTCTCTCGCCGGGCTTCTTCCAAATTGTAAGGGAGTGAGATGAGCCATACACATCAAATCATGGTGGGATTGACACATGGTCCGACTTTTCTAGCATTATCCATCCTTACTTTTAGGGCCTTCAAGGTATTATTACTCTCTTTTTATGAAAAAAGACACAGAGATACAAAGTACTTCTACACTTCTCTGGCCATCTATTTGACGCGCATGTTCTTGTGTACTAAAAAAGGCAACAAATTTTTAGTGAAATTGTATAGATCCCGGAGATGAGCAATATTTTTATATTATTTCCTTTTTCTCTATTAACAGGCAATTTAAAGGTATGAGTTCGAATTATCCATAATAATATTAATATTAATATTATCATTATTATTATGCATTCACTTTATGGTAGTCGTTTTATCTGACTTACTAGATAATTCTATCATCCAGTGTAAATTTTGATGTACTACAGACCTAATCTTCCAAAATATGATACAATAACTTACTTTCACAATACGACTAAGGAGGCTAACATATCATTTGATGGATCAAATATAATATATATTCAGGCTTATCATATGTTTATAATGCGTTATTTCTATAATATATTATCACTTTCATATGTACTCTCAAATAACATATTATCTGATCCATCGAATTTATCAGCAACCGAGGAATGTTCTACTTGAAATAATGTCTTGAAAAATAATAATATCACTTATTTTTATTCTTCATACGAGTATGTGAGATTTGGGGTTATTCACTTCAAGTGGCTTCTTGTATTTTTAGGTACTGATTTGGTGTAGACATTGTAAAAATGTACGATAAGCTTTAGTATAGTCATTTTAATCGAGAAAATGCACGATGTGATCATATATTTGTTTTCGTCTTTTTTTTTTCTCTTTTTTTATTCTTTTTCTTACTTATATCTTGATCATTTGAAGATTAAAAAAGTAATAAGATTAATGACAATACAATAAAAATAAGGCAATAAACACATAATGATGCAATATAATTTAATTAAAAAGTTATTAAATTTGAAAAAATAAAAATAACATGTAGAGAGCATTAAATAGACTACACACCCTTCCATGCACTTTCTGTTAAATTGCTACATGGTTAAACCCTCGAGGATGAAGCTTTTGAGAGGATGGTTTGGGTTTTACTCGTAGTTCGTAGCCACGTTTTGGGATTTTGAACAGGCAAGGCAACATTTTTACACACACCCGTCATACAATCAATATTTTCTTTGGATCTGGACTGCCTACACAGTTGGACCTCGGCCAGTCCACTGATTTTAAATTCTCTAGTTTCGGGATTTTGATCGGACCGGACATTCAATCGATTCTAAGCTTTCTCAGACTTCTCGTCCGAAATAATGTCCAAAAAATAAAAATTGAACGTTTCTAAATCTAACGTGAATATATTTTATTGTAAATATATCACCAAATTTACGTTTGAATTTAAATCTAATAGGTCGTTAATACATTGTAACGAAAATTTTTAAAATACTTACATAGAATGTTAGTATAGCATTAGAGACTACGTTGAAGCCTAAGGTTCCATCTTTAGTATGGGAGATTTTGCTTTACTTTTTTTGTCACCTCTCATTTTTAAAGTTGTCTCACTAAAATTTTATTTCTTTTTCTCCTCTGAAAAATTGTTTTGAATTTGTCGCTGGTTCTACGTCATGTGAACACCTTAAAAAAAAAGAAAAAAGAAAAGAAAGGAAATAGAAGATTAATAATAAAAAGAATTTTTTTAAAAAGAATTTTCCTCCCCAAAGCATACTAATCTTTAATATTTTAAAGATTAGTATATAATTTATCTAACACACACACACACACACACACACACACACACATATATATTAATTTAATAAAATTTTTACTAGATTATACTGTGTCAATATACGTTTATCGAATAACTCTCACTGAATTATTACTCGTTGGTCACAATTGAATTCAAGCGTAATTTTAGATAAAACTTACACCTACTTAGCGGTCACATAAAGCCTCTGTCGCATGTATCCATTTAATCATCAAATTTTCGTCCCATAAAGAATGCTCTCGTCGAATATAAATAAGAGTGGGCATAATTCAATAGCCCAAATTCAGCAAATCAACTTGGTTGACAAAGAGGGTTCCTTTCTATTTTACCCTCTCGAATTGAAGAATGCACTGTCCGGCATATATTTGGTAGCTGCAAAAATAATGTTTAGTGCCCAAAAACTTGTTCTCCTTCAGCTTCTTAGGTTCGAATTTGTTCTCATGGTAAAACGGTGAGACGCTCTGATGGTTCATTGACCATGGTCTTTTATAAATATTAAGGGCTACCAAACTTTTGTCATCGCTGTGGGTGTCTTGGTCATTTAGATAAAGATTGTGATCGTGCATTGGACATTGGAGCAGACAAAGAATGCCTTCGGCACATTGTTGTGGGCTCCCTGTGTCGCCCATAAAGAAGATGAGAGTTTCTTCAAAAGCTTCTGATCCGTTCTCTTTCCAGCAATTGCAGCGTAAGCCTATTCTCCGGTAATACATCTGCGTACCAACATGGTCCAAGGGTGGCGGTGCTGGTGGCAGAGTCGTCGTCCTCAAAGGATCAGAAGACCAAACTGCTTCCAGAGCCACACACAGGCAGGGAAGGTTACATTGAGCCGTTATCTGGTGCAGTTGATAATCTCATATCTATGACTCGACGAGTTGAGAATTGCAAAATAACTGTCATCCAAACCTTTGAGTGCTCTACCCTCGTGCCCCATTTATAGCTTTGCTGCAGAAGCCATTTATTAAAGAGATTGAATTAATGGCACTGGATTCGCCATCTTCAGCCTCTTTCGACGACTATTTCTTCTTCGTTCCGTTTGCTTTTTGGAGCAGATTCCTGCTACTATTTACTGTTGTGTTGTTAATGTTGCCGATTGCTGATTAATGTTAGCGTTGAATTTAAAATTATTGTAGTACTTGGTTAGTTTGAATTGCCTACTGCTGTTAAATAATCAAAGAACTAATTAGTAAAGATGATTTTGATTGAAAAGGGGTTTGGGATATGAAGGATAAGAATAAATTGGTCAATAGAAATCATATCAACAATAAGTAAAACCAAAAAGTAGCTGGGGGGTATTTTTCTGATCAGCTGATGTTAGGTACCCTTATAAATAATTAGTTGCCACGAGGGAAAAAAAAAAAACCCAACATCATCCAGAATGTCACTGATAGTTAAACAACAATTAGTAAGTCCAAAATATTAAACCAAACATCTTTTTCTTTTGTTAAATATTTTATTAATTGATGTGATGTGATGTATGTTTTGTAATTATTATATGTTCAATTAGCAGTTGATCCCTAAGTTTTGATGGACAAAATCTGTAAAAAGATAATACTTATTGATTTATGATATATGATATATTAGTGAGTAGAGATTTAAGAGAAAAAAAAGTTATTTATACATAATACTTTTAATCTTTCTCACTAACAAAAGTGTTTTTTGAACTATTTAAAATTAGACTAATATTTTTGTATTGTATAAAAAGTATGAATAAAAATTTATCAGAAATGTTTATATTACTTTAAATTTTTTCAAGCTCTTCAGCCATCTTGGGAATATGCATTTTCAAATCCCCACCTCTACTTTTCATTGGATAATTCATTTGGATAGAATTTTTTATTATGACCTTTTTTTATTGTTGTTAGCCCTAAGGAATGTTGCGACAAAATAAGTCCAGTAGCACAATTCTACAAACATAGGAATCCCAGTGCTCTGATCTTAAATCTAGATTATCCTAGTCTGTTTCTTATATGCATGGCATTGCTATTTGGCAGCAAGAAGTGGAGGTAGAGGCAAAGTTGCGGGAGATAAGCAAAGGATAACTTCAGTGGTAATAGAGGTCAAGAGCAATGATAATAGAGAATTAATTGCTCTTGGTAAGCAATGGATATATTCACACAATAATGCAAGGCTTGCAAGCAAACTTGGAGGTTAGACTATTCTTTCAAGTTACTAAGTAGCATTGCATAAAGGGGAAAAACAAAAAAAATAATAATAATAAGAGAGAGAGAAAAAAAAAATTATTTAAAAATATAATTATTTATTATTTGAATAATATTTATAACATATACAGTTTATATAAAAATTTAAAATTATATTTTTAAATTTATATTCTCTATTTGATTATTAAAAAAAAATAATTTATTTTTTATATATTTATTCATATTTTATTTATACTAAAATTTTTTAGTAATGAGTTTTTACTTTTATTTTAGTATCAAATTTAAAGATAATAATTTATTGTGATGAGATAATTTTGCATTAGATTTGTTTTACATTTACATGCCCTCTGCATTTCTAATGCGACCAACACACTCAAAATAAACATCTTTCAGCATTTTCCACGATACAATTTACAAATAGGAAACCTTCTTTCTTAATTGAATATCACTAAAGAAGCTTCTTATTACAATAGTAAAAGGTGTAAAGAACCACTATTTCATTGGAAAAGCACCTTTAATCAACTTACATGGAAGATATTCTACAGAGAAGCTAAATGTTTCAATGTGCAATCAAAGGGCCTTGAGCCTTCGACCCCTTGCCCTGTGGTTCATGGCGTAAAGCTAAACCAACATGCTGCGAAGAGGGTTAGTCTAAATTCTCTCTGGTCTCACTTTGTACGTGTGATTTTACCCATTTAGTCATCTACAAGCACTTGGCCTAGACACCTCTCAGGCCCGTCTCCTGCAGACACCTTTGAAGCTCATTTGCTGTCAGCTCACTCTGAACACCACCAGGCTAGCTAGCTTCGGGACTAGCCCCACCATTTTCCCAGCAGTCAGCTCTCCACTGGCTCTTAGTACAGCCATATAGGCTTAGCACCACCATTCAACGTTAGCGCTTGAGTAATTAGCATCGCCCCTATGGCTACCGGCCTTGGTCTAAGTCACCTCACCCTCATGTTATCGTGAGTTTTTTTCTTTTTTTTTTTTTGACTGGTGAAAAAAAAATGAAAAAAGTATTGTAAACATATTAATTATAATTTTTATGAATAAACCAGAGCCACCCATTGTTATCTTAATTTAATCATTCCATGAGAAAAAGATTCACTATACTCGGCCGATCGAATCTCTTTCACCCAATCACTACTTATCAAATCTGAAATTTGCTGTCGCACATGCCTATTGATTCCATTTACTTTAAAGAGCGGCCACACTTCAAAAATTTCATCTCGAACTGAAATAGGGGTTGTTATTAAAACTTGCTATATTGTGCATCTTTATAGGTTTATAAATAGAGAAGGGCATCCATACCTTAAAAGTAAGTCTCTCGGATGCCCTCTCTTTCTTCACTTCTTTCACCTACTACATCGATTGACTTAAGTGCCGAATTGGCAAAGTCGGACTCTCTCAGTTAGATCCTCAACTGTTCGTCCATCTTATAGGTGTTTAACTCAAATCGGCAAATCCCCTAGCGCGGAACTCATATTAACATGGGAAAAGTATTTTCGATTGCATGGACTTGATGAAACAAATCGAGGATTACTCTCAAAACTAGGAGTAATTGGTAGATCAACGAATGCAAGTTCACTTAACTACTCATAACTGACTTAATTATGTAATTTACGCCTTAAATGAATCAATTAAAAAAAAAAACTGCTTTAGTTAGTAAGATCGGATGACAAGTTACGTCTAGTTATTATTGCATGTTGCATAGAGTTCTCGAAATGGGTTGTCGGGTTGAGTTCGGATCGGATCACTTTAACAATAGGATGTGCCATTACTATGAAATCTCAAAAGAAAAAAGATGGGTCATTACTGAGGAAAAACTGATCAATAATTTGACCTATAGGAGACTATCACGTGGATACAAAAATAACGTAGTTAAGGGAATATAAATAATGCTTATATTATACAAACATATCATGTTATATATAAAATATTTTGTGTGTAATATAAAAATTATTTATACTTATTTAAATTTTTTTCTTATATTTATATTATGTAACTTTTTAGGTATTTTTTGTTCACATAAATAAAGAAAACTTTTTTAGTTAATTGTATTAAATAAAATTTAAAAAAGATCATTTTAAATATCTCAAAAAAATTGACACCTTAAATATTTTTTGTTATCTATATATTTTTGTTTGTAATTAATTTGAAATATATGGAAATTCAGTTGAATTAAATAAAAAAATGTAAAAATAAGAGGGTTGAAAGGAGAAAATGAGAAGCTACTTTTGATTGAATTATGGACAAATCAGTCCAATCAAATTAGAATATTTCTTTTCGTGTGGAAAAAGTCGGGCCAATGGCGACCAGGTCCCCCCCTCCGCCTCTATGATTGATGGCCCCTTCAAGAACCCTCCCGTGGTTGATGGGTCATTCTTAATTATTTAAGCGGAATCTTCTTGCAAATACGTCCAAAGATATTGATCTCAAATTTTCAAAAATAGTGTCACACTCATGTCTTTTTGCTCTTTCTTTTGTATTAATCACTTGTCCCATCACAAGGCAAATTATATCCGATAATGTCATGTGCCACTATTATCAAATTTCAAATGAAAAGATGGGTCACCGTAAAAATTATAAAAAAAAAAAAAAAACTCATAAATTTAATTAATATAAATTTCATATTAAAATAATGCATTTAAATAAATACAAATAATATTTTATATTTATTTAAATACACTACTCTTGCATTTATCTATATTTTTCCTTACTTATAATTATATTAAATAATTTTTTAGGTATTTTATTTTAAATATATAAAAAATCAATTGATTTTGATAAATAAAATAAAAAATTATTTTTAAATATTTTTTAAAAAAATGATATGGTAAGTGTTTTTTTAGTAGTCATATAATTTTATTAATAATATATTGTTTACATAATTAACTTGAAATACGTGCAAAAATGCAGTGAGATCAAATACCGAAAAAGGAAAAGAAATGAGAAAATAAAAAACCATCTTCGGTTGAATGGCAGGAAATTAATCCCTTTTTAGTGTTAACAAAGTCCTTGCTTGCCGCAGTATGGCCTCCCGCCCGCCTTTAGAATCGAGGACTCCTTCCATAACCCTCCCACGGTCGATGATCTACTTAATAATTTCATCGAAAGCTTCTTGCAATTACATAGCAAGATTGACCTCAGACATCTAAAAATACTTCATACCGTGAAGAAGGCTCCAATAAATAAATTAAAAAATAAAAATAAAAACAAAACCCTTTAAAAATTGTGTCAAAATTAAATATGCATAATTTTACTTTTATTTAATTTTTTAAAAAATATTATTATAATACAATTCTATCATATAAAAGTTATGACAATATAACTTTATTAATACAGCATAATTTCATTTAAAAAAAGCGTGATTATAATAGACTTTTTTTTTTCTAAATAAGGTTATCGGATAAATAAATAAAAAGAAAAAAAATATTATTCTTATTATAGTATTAATTGGTAACTTTGTAACGTTTTTTAAAAATTAAATTAATTTTTTAATATTATTATTTTTCTCATCAAATAATCATTTAAATAAAGAATAATACTATTTAAATTTAATTTTGTTATATAATTTAAATAATAATTTTTTTAATTTAAAATTTAATTTAAATAACTATTTAAAATATATGAATTAATTTGATTCTTTTTAAGATGATCAAATTAAAAATTTCCTTCTTATTATTAAAGAAGTCCACTTAATTATTTCATTGAAAACCTTCTTGCGAGAAATTGATGTCAAATCTTCAAAAAATAATGTCACACTCGTATATATACACACATTTTTACTATTTATCTTTAAAAAAAATTATTGGTGTAACTTGACTATATTACAGGAAAATTACAATAAATAAAAATTGTAATAAATTAATTTTTTTGATATAATAAGATTCTAGTCATATTAGAAAGATCCTCTCAGCACGCCTTGACAAAGACCTGCCATGGCAATAATGTCTCCTGCTTGCTCGATAACCCCTCCACAAGACATAAGGTTAAAAGGAATCTGTGACAATAAGCTCACATATTATTAAGGAGGGTTTAATTAAAATAAAAGAGAATTTATGGGATCTGAATAAAGATTGAATGTGTTCAACATAAATCTTGTTTTAAAAAAAAAAAACCAAAAATAAAACTAAAAAAATTGAAATGTGAAACATAATTATATTTTATATTTTTCACTATTATATTCTTATTCTCCATTAATTCAAGTTTTAATAGATAAATTAAGCCCCTAAAATGTATAGAAACATAATTAAGAGTCAATGGAGAAATATAAATAAAAATAAAGAAGAATTTATTTTATTTTATGTTAAAATTAAAATAGTTAAATTTGGACTCGTTGACAAAATATTTTCACTTTATCAAAAATAAATTTTGTTTTTAAAAAAAAAAACGTTATCAAAAAGCAACTTTAATTTTTAAAAATATTTCATTTTTTCAAAATTAACTTTACTTCTTTAAAAGTGTTTCTTTTTTTTTTTTTCTTCTTCTCCAAAAGTAAAATTTTCAAATCTTCGAACGAAATAACTATCGTGACTATATTACAACAATCTCTCCTCCCAGAACATAATTAAAGAATATATTCCTCTATTTTATTTTTTCAAAAAAAGCATTCCCTTTTTTTTTTTTGTCTAAAATATATAATTACCGGACAAATTATTATGGACATCGCCGAACCAAAACACGGAAAACCCTTGAGCAACATCGTTATCCTATTTAAAGAAGCACAAACAGCCTCCGCGGACGTCAACCCTAAGCGGCAGTATTCCTTAAGATCTCAGCTTCAACTTTCTGCACCTGGCCCAGCATGGGGTTCTCAATAAAAATAAAAATAAAAATAAAAAATTTGAAAGGAGAAAATGAAAAGCTACGAGTTTTGAATCAAATTAGATTATTCCTTTCAGTGTAGAAACAGTCGTGGCCGGCGGCGAGAAGATATTTTAGTTAATTTATGTCCAACTGATGATTTTGATTTGATTCAATAATTTATGTTTTTTTTTATATTGTGAATCAATAATAATAATTTCAATATTAAATATCATAATATCTTATAAAAAAAGAATTTATTATTTTATTGACTCAAGTTTATACATTAGCAAATAAACAAAAGAACACCAAGCGATTAATTTTGACTTGATTTAACAATTCACTTAATCAAATCTTAATTTATATTTTTTTATATTGTAAATCAACATCAATAAATTAAATATTAAATTTGGTAATATCTTATAATCAAAGAGTTTATTATTCTATCGACTCAAGTTTATACCTCATGCGATCATCAAACAATGTGTGGTTTGGATCTTCAAAACGGACTCAATTATCAGGCCCGTCCACACATTATCAATAGCTCAATTATAATTGTCTTCCTGCACTTCTAAAATTTATCACCCTTACTTACCCATTTTATTGATAAAAAAAAAACAACAACAACAAAAAAGCCTTAATCTCCTATTTAATTGGAGTCAGCTACATGAATCTGTTCTCCTCGTTTCGTGCTGTTACCCGAAAGAAGAAGAAAGAAAAAAAAAAAAAAAGACAAAACAAGAAAGAAAGAAAACCACTGCATAGAATGCGGGATATTTTATTTTCTGCTTTGTCTACTTTCTCGGCAGTCTTCCTCGTCATGACGGAGCATATCCCAATCCTCCTTTTTCGGTCTCACCTGAAAGACAAACAGATTATGAGCTCCAACGAGTGGACTCTTTAAATGGTTTTATATTTATATATGGCAAAACTATCATCAGATCTTTGTTTTTTAAAGCAAAGTACCATTTCATTAGCAATGCATGACATAATTAGAGTACAGAGTAGATCACGAACCACCCACCTTATATATTCCTTTATTTTATTTTCTTAGCAACCTTTTGTTTTTTCTAAAATATAGAACTACCAAACAAATTATTATGGACGTGACCGAACCAAAACACGGGAAACCCCTTCTTGTCGCGGGGCTTGAGCATCATCATTATCCTATTTAAAGACGCACAAACAGCCTCCGCGGACATCAACCTAAGCAGAAGTATCCCTTAAGATCTCAGCTTCAACTTCCTTTGATCCATCAGTTTCCTGCCTTCCGTTACCATACTAATGGCTTGCGCAGTTGTTTCTTCGTTGGTGGAGCGGCTGAAATCCATCATCGAGGGTGAGCTAGGAGAAGAGGTGATGCGTGTAATGCATGTTGATAAAGAAGTAAAGAAGATTCACAGCAATCTCAAAGCCATCGAAGCTGTGCTCGCTGATGCAGAGACAAGGCAAGCGAAGGAGAAAACCGTCAGAGTTTGGCTGGAGGAGCTCAAAGACGTCGCTTATGACATTGAGGACGTGTTGGACGATTGGAAAGATGAAATTCGCAGCTCAAAAGACATGCCTGGAGATGAAGGGTTAGGGAAGAAGATAATCTCCTTGTTATGTTCGCCTTTTAAACAAGCTGTTCGGCGTCATGGCGTTGCTATTAATATAAAAGAATTGAATGAAAGGTTAGATATAATTGCCCAAAAGAAAGATCGCTACCACTGTGTTGGAAGAGAGGGCAACCCGCCAATTGAGCGACCTATGACCACCTCTTTGATTGACATAACAGAAGTGGAGGGCAGGGAGGAGGATAAAAGTGATTTAGTAAAAATGTTGTTGAGTGAGCCAAGTGATGGTGATGGGTCAGACGCCCGCGTTCTCTCCATAGTTGGGATGGGGGGTATTGGCAAGACAACTCTTGTCCAACTTGCCTTTAACGATGATAGGGTAAATGACTATTTTGATAAGAAAATTTGGGTCTGTGTCTCAGATCCTTTTGACGAGACAAGAATTGCAGAGGCAATTCTTGAATCTCTTTTGGGTCACGCTCCAGATGTCAGGCAACTGCAGAGCTTGTTAGAAAAAATAAGGGAATCCATTGAGGAGGAAAAAATTCTTCTCGTCTTGGATGATGTGTGGGAACATAACCCTGGAAAATGGGACAAGTTAAAACAGTCTCTTAGGCATGCTTTACCAGGAAGTAAAGTTTTGGTGACCACACGCAGTGATAGAGTTGCATCGGTCATGGGTTGTTCAAAAGATGTTATGTTGCACATAAATGAGTTGTCCGACGAGAAGTGTTGGTCAATTTTAAGTAAAATAGCATTTTTTGATCGAAATGATAAGGAACGCAACCATTTAGAAGAGCTTGGTAAAAAAATTTCGAACAAGTGCAGGGGCTTGCCTCTCGCTGCAAAGGCTCTGGGGAGCACACTGCGCTTTAGAGAAACTAAAGAAGAATGGCAACAAATTTTGGATAGTGAGATCTGGAATGTAGAAGAAGCTCAAAGAGAGGTTTTTGGCTCTCTATGGTTGAGCTATTATGATCTGTCCCCAGAACTGAAAAGATGTTTATCTTACTGTGCTATCTTCCCAAAAGATTATGAGATTGAGATGAGCAAGTTGATAAAATTGTGGATGGCACAAGGTTATCTCAAGGGAGGACAATGCAACAACTTGGAGATCACTGGAGAAATTTACTTCCGAAATTTAGCAATGCGTTCTTTCTTTCAGGATTTCAAGAGAAGTTCTCTGAATGGAATCAGCTGTAAGATGCATGATATGGTGCATGATCTTGTCCAAATTGTTGCACGGAATGAATGTCACAGTGCGCAGGTGGATGATCCAGTGGACTTAATCAGAAAAGTGCGTCATTTAAGTCTTCCACAACATGGATCATATCTTAATGTTTCTCTCGGTTTTGATAAAAAGCGAAGCCTTTTTCGGTGGTGGGAACCCACAACAGAAGAGTTATCGAGTTTATTGGGAGAATTAACACATGTGAGATCGTTGGGCCTCAGAGTCGGTGACTTGGCAGAGATCCCTTCCTCCATAGGTAAATTGGTGCAGTTGAGGTGGCTTGATCTGTCTCGCAATCGTGCACTGAAGCAGTTGCCTGAAACACTATGTGAACTGCATCATTTGCAGACCATAGATGTTGCTCTGTGCCGTCAATTGAAGCAGTTGCCTCTTGGGATTGGAAAACTAATTAACTTGAGGCATCTTCATAATTCGGATGGCCCTAGTAGGTTGCCAAAAGGAATTGGGCAATTAACTGGTCTGAGGACGTTGGAGGCGGTCGATGTTGGCTGTGGTCGGGAAGCATTTTCTCTTGGCGATCTGAAGAGCCTCAACCAACTTGGAGGAAGGCTTCAAATGAGAGATTTGGGAAAATATAATCGTCAAGTGGGCGAGGCTGAGCAAGCAGAGCTCAAGAAAAAGGAACGCATCACTGATTTGCTACTTTGTTTTTCTGAAAGATCTCTTAATATAGAAAGCGAAGAAGAAGAAGAAGGGCCGTGCACACCAAGGAATGAAGAATTGCTGCTGGAAGCCTTGGAGCCATCTCCACACTTGGAATCTCTCGCTATACACTACTACAGAGGTACTACCTTTCCTGGTTGGATGATTTCACTCACGAATCTGAGGTCTATTCATTTACAGTTTTGTAATTCGTGTGAGCACTTGCCTTCGTTGGGTAAGCTGCCGTCTCTCGAAACACTTCATGTGATGGGGATGGACGGTGCTAAAAAAGTGGGGCGAGAGCTTTTAGGAATAGAAACTCAAATTGGTGACGGTAAAAGTGAGATATCGGCATCTTCTTCTTCTTCTTCACCGGTAGTTGTTGGGCCTTTCCCCAAACTGACAACACTCGGATTCGTTGCCATGCCCAGCTGGGAAGAGTGGGAGGATTCTTATGATGGCACTACCAAACCTCCTCCTATTATTATAATGCCATCCCTGGCCTCTTTGAGAATTTATAACTGCCGACGGTTGAAGGCACTGCCAGATTATATTCTGCAAAGTACAACTCTTCATAAACTGTATATTTACAGATGCGATCTTCTGGAGGAACGCTACAACCAGGAGAAGGGAGATGATTGGTCCAAAATCTCTCGCATCCCTAATGTCGGAATGGAGCACTGAGTCCACGAAAAACAAGGTAAAGAAAACGAAAAAAAAAAAAATTTATTTCCTCTATTTGTTTTTATTTTTATATAATTTTTTTTTTTTTCTCTTTGTTATGATTTATACATTCCATTTCAATTCTTCTTCTTTGTTACTTATTGCCGCCAATCCATTTTTCTTATTTAATTTCTTGTTTTTCAAATTTTGCACACGCTCTCACTCAGGCGTTTGCTCACTGCCATTGTTTCTCCCTCCCCCTTTTTTTTTTATTTTTATGTTGTCTCGTCTCACCTCTGGCACACCCTCGGGCAGGAAGAATTGAGTTTGATTTTTTCCAATGTTTTAAATTGAAAATTCTAATAGAGGCTGATCGCAGATGCATGTCTGCTCAGTAGTTGGTTACTGTTCATATCATGATTTTGTTTTTATGCATACCAGAACAAATTCAACCGTTGCGCGGATGGATGTTTCCATTTTGCCGGTCAACTTTTTTGTGAAAATGTTGAATCCGTTTCAGTTTCTTGGAGTTCTATTACTTGGTTTGCCGCAAATGAATTAGCGGATGAGGCTTTGGACCATTGAAATTTGAGGAAGAAAAGAAGGGCTCAAGAACTAATTGCTTGTAGCCATGCTGGTTTGAACTATCTTTCTTATTGCCCTTTTTCTCTCCTTTATTGTTTGGTAGAGGGATTTTCGGAATCTTATTATCGAAACTGATTCTTTGTTGGGCTTACAGAAAATCACGAAGAAAGGTTGAGAGCTTGATCACTATGGTCCTGTTACTGCCGAATGTTTGCACCTTCTGAATCATTCCTCGAGTTGTCCATTACAACACACTCTGCGGAAGGGTACATTATGGCGGCTTTCATGGCCAATCTTGGGGCTTCATTGGATTTGGCCCTTCGAGTGTGGAAATCCCCTCCTACCACTACTCCGAGAGGCGGTGTGATCACCCATGTTCTTCTGTTTCTGCTTCAGGGACAAATCCCCTGGCAAGTGCACTATTATTAATATTTAGTCCCACAAAATTTTCAGTAATAATTTCTTGCATTGATCCGAAAATTACATCCATGGGGATGTACCATTCTGCTAATTAAATAATATTATATGAGGCAATTAAGTTTTTTTTTATTATTATTATACTTAGATAAGATATTAAAAAATACTAATAAGATTTCTTAATAGTTAAAAATTTATTTTTTATTTAAAATTTTGTATTATAATTAAAAAAATTATAAAGTTTATAAAAATATAAAAAATTATTTAATTATATAATTTATAGTTTAATATATTTTTTAATGAAAAGAATATATAAGAGATTGAGAAAAGTATAAGGAAAAAAAAATAATAAATAAGATAATTATTATTTTTTTAAAAAAAAAATCATATTGATTAAATTGACTTCTATTTTTTCGGAAGTTTTTTTTTTTTTGTTTGAGTTATTTGGAGGTAATTCTCATGTCTTCAAACATATCCTGATTTTTTTTTTTTATTTTAAAAATTGCATGTAAATTGTCTTTTAAATTTTGGGATTTAACTTGTCCTCAATCAGGAACCAAAAAGATAAAATAAACAAAGAAAGTAGGCATAGATTGAAATTCTTTTGTAAGATGTGGGGTGCGCATGTATGCATACAGTTCCTTTTTCTTTAATTAAGCCAGAGGAACCCAAGTTTCATACAAGGCCTACAGTTCCAACAAAAGCTTCAGTAACATACATACTGAGACTTTAATTCATTTAGACTTTCATCTTATGAACCTGCAACGCAGGCAATAAGGCCAACAGAAAAAATGCATTCCGAACCTACTACCAACAGCATTGGACATTTTTTAGTTTACGGCCTCCATTTTATCGCTGGCCAACTGGAATTTCAAGTCCATGATTAATATAATATTGTGGAACTTTTGTTCGGACCGAGTATATGCGAGATCAAAAATAATAATAATAATAATAGTATTAGGTTTTATGATCATAAGTCATACATTTAGAGTAATTTGATGGTTAATTATAACTAACGATAAACACTATAAATAAACAATTAAGGTTCTTAAACGTTTTATTTTATTTAAATTTGTGTCACGTCAAGATAATACACTTATGTATTGAAGCCCCTAACATTAATGGATTCTCTCTCATATGACCCTTCCAAGCCCTGTATAATGTAGATATTCAAACGGACTCAATTATCAGGGCCCATCCACACATTATCCGTAGCCCCATTATAATTGTCATCCTACAGTTCTGAAATATATATATATATATATATATTGTATTTCGTTGCTGCCTTTAGCACGTCACTAACATCTCACTTCTATTGCAAACACTTCAATTCACATCAAAATCCTCGTTAAAACTTGTTAAGTGACTCAGCGACCCACAAAAATGGTAGATATTCCCACTAGCCAAGCAAAAAATATTACTTTTGTTTTTGTTTTGCAAGTGATTCTCACGTATACTTTTTGCAACTCCTGCTCTTTTACGGTGTGTAAAAACAACTTAATTCTGATTTTTGTAGAATTAAGAGGTTTGTGACACCTATAATTCATAATTTTTGTTTTATAATATTCCTTAACTTTTAATTACAATAACATAAATAAATATATGCAAAATAAATATAAATTTATATTATATTATAATTATAATAACTATTTATTGTAATTTGTACTTTTGATTAATAAATATGATTATTTAAGATGTACAATTAACAGCAATAATGATGAAATATGTGAGCTAAGTGTTACAGAGTTAAGTTGTATCTGGGTGGTATTTAGTAGATATTACGAGAGAAAATGAACTAACTAACTCTAAGAGAGAGTTGAGTGATACAGTGAAAACGATTTGGGAGGCAAGAGGAAAATTTAAGAGTGCTGGAAAGTGGATGGTACAAAAAGCTTTGCAAGTAAGATATATTAAATGACTGTCAAAAATATTTACAATTGAGAAGGAGTGACCTATTTATAAAAGTTTTACTTTTTCAATATGTGGTTACAATTTAAACATCTAAAATATTTGCAAAAATTGTTCTAAAACCTAATAATTATTGTTTATACAAAAAGGTTCTAGGGAGTGTCCAGTTGGCCTTTGCTAGAAGTCTCTAGATACAGGTACTTCTGCACTCTTCTAGGACCTTCTAGTGTTGTGTCTAGGTAGTAGGGAGGGGTTGGACATTACTAACAGCCCGTAAAGGTTCAATTTGACCCAAATCTCTGCCTTCTCATTTGCTAGATAGGTTGAACACCAAGTGTGTATGTGACACCCTCCCCCACTCAATTCTGTGATGTCCTCATCACTACCTCAGCCTTGTATTGCTGAATGTGGTCAACAAATTGCCAAAGTTGGTTCTCTTGTTCCCAGCTAGCCTCTTGGTCAAGCAGATCCTTCCATTTCACTAAGTACTCAGTGTAGTTAGGGACTCTCCTTTTCTGGATCACTCTGTCAGCAAGGATGTGTTCCACCTCCTTGTTGAATTCAATGACCACAACCGTTGGTACGCACTTAGACTTGCTTTTGCTTGGTTCCTCTTCGCCTCCATAAAAAGGCTTTAGAAGGCTTACATGGAAGACATTATGGATCTTCAATTTTGGTGGGAGTTGGACTTGGTAGGCAACCTTTCCTACACACTTGATCACAGGAAATGACCCTCTGTACTTTCTTACTAAGCCCTTGTGGACTTTGTAGAGAGAATTGAATTGGTTGGGCAGCAGCTTCACCATCACCATGTCTCCTGCTATATAGTCCTTTAGACGTCGCTTGATGTCAACCCAGCTTTTCATTCTTTTGGCCGCTTTGTCAAGGTAAGCCCTTGTTATATCCGGTTCTTCAGGTCAATCACTCACAAACTTGTAGGCAGATAGGTTGTTGCTAGTGTAGGGAGAGGCAATGACACTTGGCATTAACGACTGTTGTCCCATGACAATCTCAAACAAGCTTTTGTTCGTGGCTTCACTCCTTTAGAAGTTGTATGAGAATTAGGTGATGTTGAGTAGTTTCACCCAATCTCATTGGTGGGCGCTAACATAGTACCTTAGATACTGCTCCAATAAGGCATTCACTTGCTCAGTCAGCCCATTACTTTAAAGGTGGAAGCTTGTTGAGAAGTTCAGATCGGTTCCCAGTAACTTGAATAGCTTGCGCCAGAACTTGCCTATAAAGCGAGGGTCTTTATCGCTGGCTATGCTCTTTGGCACACTTCATAACTTTACCACATTCTTAAAAAATAGGTGAGCGATTTCATCCACCTTACAATCAGCGAAGGCTAAAATAAAGGTGCCATATTTGCTAAATCAATTGACTACTACCATGTTACTTCCGTATCCCTCAGACTTTGGTAGAGCAATAATAAAGTCCATTGAGAAACTTTCCCATGACTTCTTGGGGATGGGTAGTAGCTCAAGTAGACTCGCTAGTTACTGTTGTTCGACCTTGTCTTGTTGGCAGAGTAAGCAAGTCCGCACGTAGGCCTCGACATCTATATGTATATATGACCAAAAGTAATATTGTTGGACAAGGGCAAGAGTTTGTGTCATACTTAGGTGACCAGCCCATAGGGAATTATGACATTCCTTGAGGATTTCCTTTCATAAGTTTCCCTATTTAGGCACGAAGACTTGGTTCCCAACTATCAGTAGGACTCCATCGTCTATCCAAAATCGACAGGTTTTCCCCTCACTCACCAATCTCAGCAGGTTCTTGGCTAAACTATCTTACTTGGTACCTTCCTTAATCCATTCAAGGAAGTTGTTCCTAGGCGTACTAGCAGAAAGGGTAGCTAGTTCTACCTTTCGACTCAGCACATCAGCAATAACATTAGCCTGGCTCAGTTTGTACCACAGTGTGTAGTCAAACTCTACCAAGAAATCTTGCCAATGAGCTTGCTTGGGGCTGAGTTTCTTTTGTGTCCAGAAGTAACTCGTAGCAACATTATCTGTCATGATGACAAACTTACTCCTAAAGAGATAATGTCTATAAGTGCACAAGTAATAAATAACGACAATCATCTTTTTGTCCTAGATAGTATACCACTTTTCCGTATCATCAAGTTTACGACTTTCATAGGCAATGAGATGCCTATCTTACATCAAGACCCTCTCAAAGCCAAAGTCAAATGCATCGGTGTGGATTTCAAACAACTTTTTGTAGTCCAGTAGCACCACTATGGGTTCCTTGGAGATTGCTCACTTCAATCTCTCAAAGGAAACTTGGCATTCCTTCATCTAATGCCAAGTGTGATTCTTTTTCAATAGGTCGGTTAAGGGCACTGCCACAGCGGAGTATCCCTTGATGAACTGACGATAGTAATTAACAAATCCCAAAAAGAATCATAACTCTGGAACCTTGATTGAAGGCTCCCACTACTAGATGGCTTGCACCTTTGCTAGTTCTATCATCAGCCTACCATCCTTGATTCGGTGGCCAAAGAAGTCCACCTCCTGCTTGGTAAATGAGCACTTCTCCTTCTTAACGAACAACTCATTTTCCTAGAGAACTTGAAAAACTTGCTTGAGGTGCTTAACATGCTCCTCAAGTGTGTTGCTATACACTACAATGTCATCAAAGTAAACTACCGCAAATTTGCCAAGAAAAGGATGTAATACCTTGTTCATAATAGTGTAAAAGGTAACTGGTGCATTGGTGAGGCCAAAGGACATGACCACAAACTTGAACACTCCATAGCGTGTTGCACAAGTTGTTTTTTGGCTCGTCACCTTATGCAATATGGACCTAGTAGTAACCTAATCGCAGATCTAGCTTGGTGAAGTATCTTGCCTTTCTGAGTTGGTCGAAAAGGTCAACTATCAAAGGTACCGAATACTTGTTCTTGATAGTGACCTTGTTCAATACTCGATAGTTAATACACATGCACAATGATCCATCCTTCTTCTTCTAGAAGAAGACTAAGTCACCGAAAAGGGCATTTGAGAGTCTAATAAAACCCAAATCTATCAGATCGTGGAGTTGCTTCTTCAATTCAGTAAGCTCCAGGGGTGCCATGCGATAAGGAGCTATAGCAGAGGGCTTGGCACCGGGTTCTAGCTTGATATGGTGATCCACATCTCGCTTTGGTGGAAGCTTCTTTGGCAACTCAGAAGGCATCACGTCCTTGTACTTGGTAAGTATTGCCTAGATAGGTTGCGGCAACGCAGGGGCAAGTGCTACTACTTCTTCGTCATTGCTTAGCTCCCTTATGGTAGCTACGTAATTTAAACCTATCTTGAGCCCCTATTTGAATTGCAAGACAGAAATCATCAATGATTGTGACTTCTCCTTACACTTTAAAGGAACTACTTGGTTGCTACGATCATCGAGAACCACTAGAGAGTTGGAAGTAGGAACGGGAAAAGCCAAGACTTTTCAGAAAAATGCAAGACCTAACACCACTTTGAAGTCATCTATGAGAACGACGGTGAAATCCAAGTTACCAATCTATCCCCCGATTTGGGTGACAATTCTTTGTGCTACACCTTAGATCAACTTTATCTCTGAGTTGACTACTTTGATGGTGTCATTCCCCCTCGTAAGTTTGAGGCCTAAATGGTTGGCCTCTTGTACGTCCATGAAGTTATGTGTTGCCCCTGTATCTAGCATCGCACTCGCTGCTTTTCCCTTAATAGTAACATTAGTGTATAACAGTCCCTTCTCTTTAAGTGTTGCTGGGGAGAAATGCTTAGTGAGATTACCTAGCTGCTGGATAGATCTCATGTCTGTCTGGGTTCTTCGTTGGCCTTCTCTAGATAGAGCATTGTCATCATCGCATTCATTGCCTTGCAGTTAGGGTAGTCACGCACCTAATGTGATCCATCACAAATGAAATAGGACCTTGGGGGACTACCTGTGTTACGCTTGCTTGCAGACTACTTCTTATGCCTGAGACAGCCACTGGAGGATCTCTATTGTCCTCCTTCGTTGCGGTCAAACTACTGCTTCTTCTACTCAGGTTTCTCTCCCCCACTCTTACCAGAATTGGCCTTCTTGCTCTTGGTGTGGGCGAAGTAGTCGATGAAGGTTTCGGCAGCAACAATGGCAGTATCCAAAGTCTACACATCATGCCTGTCCAGCTTGACTCTCGCCCAATCCTTCAAGCCGTCTTTGAAGTAAAAAAGAAGCTCCCTATTGAATATCTCAATTTCAAGCATGAGGGTAGTAAACTCCTTGATGTAGTTAGAGATACTACCTGTCTGACTTAGGTTTCGCAGCTTCCCTCTAATTTCGTTGTTTTTATTGTGAGGCACAAAGTACCTGTGTACCTCAGTCTTGAATTACTCCTATGTATTAATGACGCATAAGCCTTTCTCCCTCTCCAAATGTTTCTGTCTCCACTAGAGTTGGGCAGTATCTCGTAGGAAGATTAGAGCATTGCCAACCTTAGTCAGGTTGTCAACAACTCTCATTGTCTCGAAGTATTAATCAAGACCAAAGAGAAAGTTTTCCACTACAATGGCGTTACATGTGCCATTATACATGGTAAGTTTCAAAACCTTCAAACCATGCAATGCAATGATGTTAGTAGTCGTGGCTATGCTAGTAGCATGGGAGTTGTTTCGACGCAGAGACTCTATCTCCCTGCGGAAGTCGTGAATCTCTCTTTTAATGAACTTGCACAGGTCGGATAGATCTTAATTCAAAGAGAATATTTCTCTCCTGAACGAGTAGCCAAACTCCTTGATCATGACTTTGGCAGCCCATGTGATCTCTGCATTCTCGTGGATCAAGTTATCGATTTGATCGTTAAGATCGCCCACTACGAAGTTGAGATCAGTAACACATCTTTCCAAGCCAGCAACTCGACTGTCCATGGTCTCTTTCGCTGGAACCTTGGACTTTCTACGCTTGGCTATAGCACGCTGCTCCTCATGCCCATAAAGCTATTGCCTCGCTTGTTGCTCCTCCACAACAAATCTTTCTTCACTTGCCATACTCATTGTTTTTACAGACAACAAAGAGTAGATTATACCTAAGGTTTGAACCATTACTCTAATACTACTTGCTACAAAGTTAGGCTGTATGTGTGCTAACCCAAACAACACTTAGTCAATTTTGTGAGAAAAGATGGGTTAAGTAAGTCTAAGAGAAAGTTAAGTGATACAACAGAAACAATTTGGAAGGCAAGAAGGAGAATTTAGGAGTGCTAGAAAGTAGAGGGTACAAGAGAACTTTACAAGTAAAGTATATTGAGTGGTTACCAAAAATATTTACAATTTAAATATTTAAAATATTTATAAACAATATTCTAAAATCTAATAATTACTGTCTATATAAGAAAGTTCTAGGAAATGTCCAGTTGGTCTTCGTTAGAAATCTCTAAATACAGGCACTTCCAAAAATTTCTGCACTCTTTTATGACTTTCTAATACTGTATCTGGGTAGTAGGAAAGGGCTGGATATTGTTGGCAGTCTATAGAGGTTCAACCTAGCCCAACTCTCTTCCTTTTCACTCGCTGGACGAGCTGAACACCAAGTGTGTACTTAACTTAAGTTTGTAATATTTCTGTTTTCTGAATAAAAGTCTATGTTCATTGGAATTGTTCAATGTGCAAAAGGAAGGATATTAAGAGGGCTTTTAGACCAGACAATGTTATCAAATTTAACGAAGTTCTAATGGGGCGGTGGCTTCTCAGCAACTTTCTGCACCTGGCCCAACACGGGGTTTTCAATTATTGGATAATGCAGCAGTAGCCTCTCTAGCTACTACGTCTTTGATTAATAATTTTGGAGCTGTCGCCAAAACAGAGGTCCTATCCACCAGACTTCAATATTTGGTGTATTATCTTGTCAAGGCTAGTGTGGTACTTTTCGCCATTAACACAAAATGGTCCCCAGTTCACTCTGTCGCTCTGCTTCTTGTACTTTCAATATAATTACTGATTTGTGGTGCTTTTCTTCTCCTCACGCCTCATCCAACCAAAGGCCAGCCCAAATGACGGTGATTTTTTTCATTTGTTAATCAATGTCAAGCAAATTGGTCACCGGGGAGGGCCAGACACTCCACTTTTTCTTTTTTTTTTTTTACCTTTTTAGTTCGTAGGTGCTAAGTTTTGATGTATAGTAATATTATTCTGTTATGATTTGGAAGCTGATGTATCAATAATATTACTCTGTTATAATTTGTAGGTCTAGTTACTTGCTTGAGATGTATAAACAGTGTCACTATAAAAACAGGCTAAGGTTGCAACGGAGAGCTTGTGGTGATTTCCACTTGTTATTTCAACATAATTAAATTTTTATTATTCCCGACGGGAAGAAAATGCTAATTCTTCCTAAATGTAATGAAAATTTTGCAGGCAGTATTTCTTCTTTGATTATGCTTTATGTAATAAAGTTACAAGTATGATTTTTGTAGGTTGGGGGATATTTAGTTGCTGAAAACTTGAACCTACGCCAAAAATTAGAAATTTTTTATCTTTAAAGTCCCCAATTTTCACTTCATGTTGTATTTATACCATAAATTTATTTTAATTTAATTTACCTTGACTCCCATTCCATCAACTTCGGCTCTGTCCAGCAAATCAGCAGTCTAATATTGAGGGGTTTAAACTCATTTCCTCTCATCCTTCCTTTAATTTCAAAAATCGAAAAAAAAAGAAGAAAATGAAAAAAAAAAGGTAACCTGAGGAGGTGGCTACTGGCTAAAATACATATGCGGCACACATACATACCACATATACAGTATCCACTTACATATTTTTATTTATTATTAGAAACATAGGCATCTAATTGTGAAGTTTTACAAATAGGAAGAATTTTTCTTTACAGTTTCAACTCAATGATTAAAAGTATGTGTTATTGTTTTATATTAAATTCATTTTTGTGGATCATCTGTTTAAACTTTTAGTTGAATAATTTCTTAATAATAACGACATAATAAAATTGCTATTCTAACATGGTATGCTAGAAAGTGGATTGAATATATTCTTGCTTGCGCTCACCAAACGAATTTTAAACACAATAGCCAAGGATTCTTGTCAGCAAGCATAATCCAGCAAGAAACTTGAGCCTGAAGGAGCAAGTTAACAAGAACAATTCGCAAAAGAAATCTGAATTAGGTGCTTTGTGCCTTGTCAAAATCCCATCAACAGGATGTTAAAAATTAGCACCACCCAATTTTCTACTAAATATTACTATAGGCCTGCCGACACAACCCCAAGCCAGAGGTTCGGTCTTAGGCTCCTGCTCCAAGCCTAGTAGCCAAAGCTTTAGTATGGTTTCATGTCTTGCTAAAAAATGAGATATGCAGGGCTCACTCATTGGCTGTTTGATAAGGAAAAGGTCTCTCTACGAACAGTTTTTCTTTTCATGCACAGAAACAGGAAAAGGAGAGACTGATAGATACAGTGTACATAGAGTCAAAAAGAATTGAACTTTGAGTTTTCTGGCACTATATATCTTTGTCTCTATAGCTGTAAACATTATACATCAGTTGCTTTCTTGGTAAGTACAGTTTGTTTCAAGAACTTGTTGGGGGCTTCCAGTTTCAGGTTCTTTTGGGAAGGAAAGGTGGGGTTGCTTAAATTTTCTTTTGGCATCCATTAGCTTGGTACCAATACCTTAGTCTTCAGGCAAAGTTCCTTGAGCTATTGAATGTTTCTTTTTGTCAAAGTTGTAGGCTTTGTGTTCAATTTCTCACTTCAGGACACTAAATCCCATGTTTAATTTGTGGCTTTCGGCCATTTCTAGTGCTTGCAGTAAACCAAAGAAGATCTTATTTCAATTTCTAATAATGAATTATACTGTTTCAGGTCTTTGACCATGAATTGATTTGTGTTCGTGGAATTGGGTATGAGCAAATGCACTAAAGGTTGTACCGTTGCTTTTGAGTGTGCTTATTGTGTAAAAACAACTATTTGAGGGCACTATTCTATACAATGCATTCCGCAAAGTCTGAATCCGATATCACAAGTTTAGCCCCATCATCACCATCAAGGTCTCCCAAGCGCCCTGTATACTATGTGCAAAGCCCTTCGAGGGACTCGCATGATGGCGACAAGTCTTCTTCCATGCAACCAAGCCCAATGGAATCGCCTTCCCATCCCTCTTTTGGCCGCCATTCAAGGAACTCATCGGCTAGCAGGTTTTCAGGAATCTTTAGGTCATCCTCAGGGACTAAGAATGGCAGGAAAAGAAATGAGAAAGGATGGAATGACAAGGGGTGGCCTGAATGTGATGTCATAATGGAAGAAGGGAAGTATGATGAGATGGAGGATATGGCATTTAAAAGGCGGTTTCAGGCCTTGATTGCTCTGTGTAGTTTCCTGCTTTTGTTCACTGTGTTTTGCCTGATTATATGGGGTGCTAGCCGGCCTTATAAAGCAAAGATTACTGTCAAGGTATGCCAGAACTTGATCTCAATGTTGATTTCCTATTTGGTCATTACGTTCACTGGTAGCCACATTACATGGGAGAAATTTAACCAGGAGAGTGGCTAAGCTGGACCTTATTGATGTTTTGTTGTGTTATAAGCCTTATAGGTTGTTTAATTTTCTTGTTTTCCTCCAATTTTGAGTTCCAATGCTTGAACGGGACGTTTTTGTTAATATTGTTCAACATTTTGCTTGGATTGTGCCCCAACAACTAATTTGCTTATGGATTTGTTTTTATTGTATGATGGGGTAAGTTTGACAGTGTGACTAACTGCTTAAGAATCTCAATTAGCCGAAGTGCAAGCAACTGTCAATTTCGACTAGGAATGTAATTTTACTAGGTTTGCTAATGCAGACCCTTATGACATCGTTCCCAATATTTTTCCATCCTTCTCTTTCTTTAGTCTGTGAAAATGAGGGGCAAACCGAGAATTGGAATCTTTCAAGAATTATCAGCATCTAGAGAATGTCGTTGGGTGAATAAGTGCATGTGTTCGTTAGGTGAATACATGTAATTATCCCTTAATTTCGTCTGCCCTGTAACTTCTTCCCCCATATTCTGTCATGTGCATGTTGTATGTCTCTAGAGCAAGGAGTAAGATACGGCTTCCATTGGACTTTTGAGAAGGTTTACGGACAGTTTTTGAGAAAGTATGCAGTTTGTATTGTTATAAATAATCAACCATTTAAGACTTCATACTTTTCTCATGAACCTTCAACTGTCTAAAGCATATGATCCATTACAATGAGATGTTGCAGAATGACAAAACAATTGTGCCATTAGTACTGGCTTTGATCTTTAGAAATTCATTTCTAATGAAAGATGTGAAACTGCAGAGCTTGGCAGTAAATAACTTCTATGTTGGGGAAGGTTCAGATTTCTCTGGCGTACCAACAAAGATGCTCACAGTGAATGGCTCATTGAGGATGAGCATATACAACCCAGCTACATTATTTGGCATTCATGTCAGCTCCACCCCAATCAATCTCATATACTCTGAGATTTCTGTCGCAACCGGTCAGGTATAAGTCCTTTCCAAGAACCCATTTCCACTGCAAACTAATCCAGCTTAGTGAAGGTCTTGACACATTGGTTGAACTCATATTTGACCGTCTAAAGCAAAAGGGAAAAGGCCAAAAATTAGATGATCAATTATGTTATTGCATCAAATATCACTGCTCACTTAGGAAACAGTATGGACTTCAAACATGTAATGGAAAAATATATTTGTAGATGTCACTTCAAATTTTTTTAGTTCTTCAAATCTTTTCAGTTCTTACCATAAAACATTCAGATGATGTTCCTACCACATAATGCAGCTGAAGAAATACTATCAGCCCAGAAAAAGCCGCCGTATTGTATCTGTCATTGTGGAAGGAAATAAGGTCCCCCTATATGGAGCTGGATCAAGTTTGACAGTTTCGCAAGCTGGTATTGTAGTGCCAATGACCTTAGAGTTTGAAATCCGGTCACGGGGTAATGTGGTGGGAAAGCTGGTGAGGACTAATCATCGAAAGCAAATTTCCTGCCCTTTGGTCATTAACTCCACCAGCTCCACACCTATTAAGTTCAAGAAAGGCACATGCACATATGATTAATGTCCCTTCGCCCTGGCAGTAAATTGACAGCTGTTTGACTTGCCAAAGCCTTCCCTGCAATTAAGAGGAAATTGATAGCATTTCAAGATATGCAGTCACATGATGTTTGGTTTTGTTTCAGTTTCACTTGGATAAGATTTGTGCAGATATAAATTACCTTTGTATGCTTGTATTGGATCTACATCGTATGTATTATTTTTTCATAGAAGTACATGGAATGAGGTATGGATTCAATAATTACCAAACTGTAACTATGAATGGATATATGATATTGATTCTATGGAGATTTAGTTCATTTTAAAGCAGAATTTCGGCTCCACTGTCCAAAAGTTCATCTCCTCCCATCCACAGTATATTCTGATCCCAGACTTGTAATTTGAATGATGTCTTCTCCAGGAAAAAAACATATGAAGCCATACAAATTCACCCCTACATAATTGTTTTGGATTATCTTCAAATCCTTGACTGCTCGTTTTGGTTATTTAAGGCTTGGGAACACGTCGGTGACATTTGTGTTTATCCTCAGAATGATTACTTAAAAACTATGACCAGAGTTTTCCTTCAGCAATTAAAGGGTGTTCCAAGCTCCTATACCGTGAGGTATGGAGAAGGGTCAAATATCGATAATCTTTTCATTGTTTTTTCCACAGATAGGTTGTTTTTGCAATTCAAAACTATAACCTCCAGGTCACAATGGAGTAATTTTATCCTTATACCGAAGCTTGTCCTTCAGTTTTCTTCTTCTGATTATATAAAAAATACCCAGTTGAAATTTTTCCTTGAAAATGAAGATACCATCGTTTGATCTTCTAACCTTTTTAGTTGTCAGGATACTCGGTGTAGCGCATACTATACAGTGACATGTGATCGCTCGTCTAGCTAGATTTTTGGGTATCTCATGCAGGACTCAGCTGGGCAGCTTGGCATGCCTCTGCTATATAATTATCATTACATGCTGATAATTGATGTGCAGAGAAGCGGACTCTTTTAATTTGCCCATTTTGTTGAATATATGCATGCCAAGAGTTACACTTTACTGCCAAATCCAGATGACAGCTAAAACTGTCTTGAGCTTTCTAAGGAAAACATTGCAGGGAATGTCATTTGAAGGCCGTGTCCAGCCAGAAAAGAAGAGAATAAAGTATGTATCTTGAGTACTAGTCTCTGAAAAAGATCAGCAGGTACAGGAAGGCCAGAAGTGCACGTCAGACAATGGTGAGATGTACAATTTGCAAGTATACACTCATCCCTAATGCTAGGTCATGTGGATTAAGGCTGAGTGAAATCGAACTACTTTAATGAAGTTCGAGTATCAGAACACAAATGGAGGTTAAACTGATACTGCAATGAATGCATTGGGCAGTACTCAATGCTGCAGAGGGTGTAAAAAGGACTAACAATTAGTAGAATGTTAAAGCTCAGAGTGAACACGAAAAGCGTCTAAGATCCCCAGATGAAGGAATCAGAGAGTGAAGAATTTAAGCTTCTTGTGAGCAAATGTTCTCAAATCCCATGTACTCCTTCCTCTCAATCTGTTTGACCATGTGTACTATACCAACTACACCTGTTTGAAATAAAGAAAAAGACTCTCATTGCTGAGATTAAAACATCCAAGCTTCATATGAAAATCAGAAATGTATGTCTTTATAGATGCATACCTAGTGATATTGCACTGACAAGAATTGTGAAGGCTAGAACAAAGATGATTATAGATGCTCTCCCTAGTATCCTGATCAGTCTTCTTACCACATGCTGCCCAAAAAAGGCAGCAACAGTAGCCACAGCAAAGAAGTAGAGAGCTGCAATAGAATTTCAAAGGATTGATCAATTAAGTTTTAAAAGCAAATAGATTCCTTGCAACATGCTTGAGTCATGTTTGCTACAAGTTACCATAAGGAACTGGGAAACGCTTTAGCAGGAAGTATTCTATGGCTGACATGGATGCAGAAAATGTCATGGCAAAGGTTACGGTAGCAGTTGACACCTGCAGACAATAGCTCTCGATTTGTCACTCCGGGCACATAATGTTTTTGCCTGTGGAAATTGATGTAAGGTATGAAATGTCACCTGTGGAGGGACTCCCATTTCCAGGAAAACAGGACACAAAATAAATCCTCCGCCAAGTCCAAGCATCCCACCAACTATACCTGCTAACAGACCAACCCCGCAATAAAGAACAAGTTGGTGTACCTGCCAGTTTTTGTTTGCTTCTCCTATTGACGAAATCTTTCTCCGCCCGTTGAACAAGCTCACTGCCTCATACGATGTTACCCCAATTGCGACTGGAATCTGAAAGGAAAAACGGACAAATGCAGTAACAGTTCGGTGCTACAATGCTTGAAGAATACTAGGAATGATGGAACTCTCTGTGCTCTCTAATCACTGTTGTGAAAGAAACCTGCAGGATGTTCAAGACCCAATATGCAACTGAACAGTTTGTTGAGAAATTCTGCACAAAACAAGCTTTCCATTATTTTGCTCAGGAGCCGGGACTCATAAAGGCAAAGAGAAAGACTCATAAAATTGAAAAACAACAGAAAGTGGTGAGACCTTGCCAATCTGTAATGCAAGAATGACCAACCAGACACCAACAAGAAGTCCAAGTTCTTTCCAGTAAACATTCTTAATAATGGAGACCTGCAAAGGTTATGGAAATAAGTCGCAAAATCGGAGAGATAAAGGAAATGGAGACATTTTAAGCACCCTTGCCTTCTCCCTTTTTGCCTCTTTTGTTTCTATTTGAGCATCATTGTCAGGGTCTCCAGGAGGAGGTTTATCCTCCACTTCTTTATCTCTGTTATCTGATTAAATGGAAAATTTTGACTTCGCAGGATAGAAAAGATTATGAAAAATGAGATATTAAACATCCAAGTTCAAGAGCCAGCTGACCATTAGATTCCGACAGTCCAGCTATAGCAGCCTCCTGAAAAGTCAGAATAACAAATGAAATTTATGAACAAGAGAAAATTTAGTTGAATCAGAGCTCAAATAGAGCATGCTTGGAATATAACAAGATCTACAGAAAACCTTTTTTGATTTGGTCTCTTTTTTCCAGGTTTCAACCCCTTTGAAGAATGCTTTGGTTGAAGTGACTACAGATCAAATGGACAATGGAGAAAGTTGTCAAAAAAGCTGACAGAAGGGCAATTGCAACTCTAGAAATATCAATACCTGTGAAGAGGATAATTAGCAAAATGGTGATCATCCAATCAGCCAAAACCACATTGAGTGCAACTCCAACACTGACTCCCAGGACCAACATTGGTTGAAAAAGAAGCGCCAAGTCATAGTCTATGATGGGTAGTTCAAGTGTAGGATGTCTCAGCTTCAAATTGTAGTAAACCGTTGCACCTGCTGCACCTGTGATCATACCTGCAAAGGCAAACGCAACCCAAAGCAGCTTGAGGATACAGAGTGAAAATTTTGAACTAGTGAAACTGTGAATCAACTCATTACATTTTGATATTGCTGTCGATGACTTGGCATCAAAACCAATAATCAAGGAAAGCATGGGAACAAAAATGCCACCCCCTCCAACCCCACCCACACTACCACATGCTGCTCCAAGGAATCCAATTAGGGTGCCCAACACAATTTTCCACCCCAGTTTCAAATCCTGCAAAAGTAACTTCCTCCATCATTGTCAAATATGATTACAAAATAGGCATTCTCAGTCCCCAAGACTTCAATACTATGGGGTGTGGGGAAAGATTAGACGTAGGCTGCATCTAGAAAGAATCATTATATGGTTTTGCAGGCGACCAAAAGGACATGGTACAAGGGATCATATAGAAGGAACCCCACAAACTTATGTTCAACTATAGAGATGATGAAGTCCTGTATTTACCGGCCAAACATGCCTATAACCCCGTGGACCATTGTGGTTAAAAGAAGTCAATACTTCCGCTAAATCACGGGGCTCAACTTCTTGACTTCTGCTAGAACTGGAGCCATCTAGTACCGAACCTGGTTCCGCTAAAACAAGTATTGAAGTCAGGATAATAAAGCCAATAGTAACTGCTAGCAGTCTCAAACTCGGCCATTTCAACCCAATCCCATCCATCAGTTTCCTTCCCAACTTTCTCTGGACTTGAACTTTACAACCCGAAACTAAGATTTTGGGCAGAGTTCTTATGTGCTTCAAGTACAAGAAACAGAAAAGCTATGCACCTTCTATCGGCAGTAGCTGAAACTGAATTTGTAACCTTCCTACGAAAGAGTGAAAAAAAAGGAACATTGTTGACGAAGAGTTCCCTTGAAGTCTCTGCACATGGCCTCCATGCCACACATGCTTTACCCTTATTTTCACAAAAAGACATTTCAACCGTTACATCAATGCTGCCCTTCACTGTAGTCTTTTCTTTCTCTCTATCTCTCTCTTTTTTTTTTGTCTTTTTCCGCCTTCCTTACTAGGTAAATATTTTCAATGGACAAGGTTAAAGTAGCCATAACATTCACTGCACAGTTGCTTCCTGGTGTTGGGGCAATGCTTGAGGGTCCAATGGAGCAGGTCAGTCAGCCGCACAAAGGCAGAAAACGTCAGTCACCCTGCTGATTCCCTGCTGATGGTCATCCAACTACTTGATATTGGTTAGCAAGCAGTTGTCCTCTCTACTTGGTTAATGAAGGTTCAATCCTTGGGACCAACTATAAAGATGAGTTGTCCTCTCCACTTACTGCTGCAAGCTGCCAGCCCAAGTTATTCTCACTAATTTCCTTGACATCAGACATCCAAGAATTGTCTTCGACTTTCACCAGTTTCTCCTCTGTCTATTTGTGGCGACAATTCAACGGAATAGCTCACTCTCTAGCAAAGCTATCCCTGACTAGGGGACCCGAGCAACTCAACCTCAACTTTTGTTTGCATCCTGCGCATGCTCTTATCCAGGAAGGAAGCTGTAAGACTTTGTTTTGACTAAATAAAATTATTCATCTTTGGACTCATAAATTAAAAAATAAATAAATAAAGAGTTGGGGTGTGAAGAAACGAGCAGTAAAATTTTAGAAGTTAGCAAAAGGCAAATCTCTAAAGTTACAGTAGCCTTAACATTTAATGCTCGGTTGCTCCCTAGTGTTGGAGGAATGGCATCACCAACACCATCACACGTACTGTCAATTCTTGTACTTCATATTCACCTTCCCATCGCGTCTCCCACAAGTTCCTTCGGCTGATATATCTTCAATATAACTCAACTTATTAGCTAAATAAGTTTTTTTTGTGACCCGAATTATTAATTTTAAATTTATAATTTCACAATTTATTTACATACAAATCCAAAAGACAAAAAAAAAAAAAGGGGGGTTGGTGCATATGTAACTCCATGGTGTTCTTAATGAATGCCAGGTAAAATTTTCATTTTATTCGTCTTCATCTTCATCTTCTTCAATGTACATGGTCGTCTCTTCCTCCCATTTGATCACAGGAGAATGGTGACAGTGCAGGTAACTTACATATGATCATCTTTTGCTCATACAAGTAAAACTACTCTTTTCGGCCCATAAGTGTACAGAAAGAATGGACACAATTAAATATAATTAATAAAATAATAAATTTTTACTTTATTAATTATGTTTAATTGTGTCTTTATAGTTTCTTTTTCCTTTTTTTTTTTCACATTTTCATATAGTCATATCTTTTAGCTACGTTGATTTAACAACTCCACTTTTGCAAGTCTTTTTTAATTTCTTTCATCCTTACAACCCAATTTCAATTAGCCAGAAAAGTGGCTTTTACGAGGCAATTAGGACAGAAAAAGGGGAATTTCTAAAGCATATTTCTGAAGTGACAGGATAAAAGCAATAAAGCAAAGGTCGTCATTGTTTATGGGAGACTTATATTCCATTAAGGTCATTTGGCATTTCAAATGAACTTTGTCGTTGTGGTTAATATATTGATCTCGAACAATATTATTAATAAATGTCATTAATTATTTTATCAAAATAAGAAATATTTATAAAATTAATTTTTATTTAACTAAATTATACTAATTTTATAAAAAAAAATTATTTAAAAAATACTATTAAAGTATAATTTTTTACTATATAAAAATATTGTAATTCTAAAATATAAATTTACTTAATAGTATATTTTTATTAATTTTAAATTTTAAAATTCATTATATACTAATGAAATTACTTTTAATTTAAAACACTAATTTTTTAATTACAATTACAATCCCGAATAACTTTATAATTATTAGATTATATTTGTAGTTTATATTTTAATTATAATTATATATTAAATGAAAACTCAAAATATTAATTATAACCGTATAATTATGAAATGTATGTTGGGACCACCAAATCCAACGGTAACATCTCTGTCACATCCGAAACACAAACTGAAACAACAGCATGGTTTGCTTGCTATTTGGTCTCCCCAAAAAAACGAACTTTTAACTGTAAACTCCAATTTAACAAATAATAATAATAATAATAATAATAATAATAATAACATCAACAACACAAACTTTAACTATAAACTCCAATTTCATAATTTTTAAGAATCAAATAAAAGAAGGAGAGAAAAATTTGCTGCTAAGTTCCAATCAATGGCTTCTTGCAGGCGCATGCTTTCGAAGGTCATAATACTCGGTGACAGCGGGTAACACTTCTCAAATTTAAATTTAGAGAATTATTTAAAAATATATTAATTTTCGGTTTTTTTTTTTGGGGTTTAATTTGTGGGTTTTCTTGGGCTAATCTTTCAAATTTTTGATGAAATTTGGCAGAGTAGGGAAGACATCGCTGATGAACCAGTATTTGTCTTCAATACCCTGATCTCAAAATTTGAAATTTCTTCCATTTTCTCTGGAATTTTGTTTGAATTTTCTTGGATTTTCAATTTTAAATGTATTGAATTATTTTTCAGGTATGTGAATCAAAAGTTTAGTAATTAATACAAAGCCACGATTGGTACAGATTTTTTAACCAAAGAAGTTCAGTTCGAGGATAGGTTGTTTACATTGCAGGTTACAAGCTCCCGTTTTTGTTTCATTTTTTATTTTTCCAATGATTTTCCTTTTTTTTTTTTGTAATCATATAATCATATTTGATTTTGGCATTGTTTATAAAATTGCAAATCAATGAATGCATGGTTACAGTGGCCTGTGCTTGTTGAATTTATATCTATTTTTATAATTTGAGGTCCAGCCGACTGGTTATATGGTGTTGAAATTATGGTTGAAAACATTAGTTAGATGACGAAGCTCAAGAAACCATTCAAGTGAAAAGCTCAAGTCGTTGGGTGACGGACATAAATGGATTATATATTAAACTATAACAATGGAATTACCATGAATTTTGATAGAGGAGAACAATGATGGCGGGTTTCAAAATTTTTTAATGTGTAACATGTGTATGTAGATACCTTCAGTGTAGAAGCGCTGGATTTATCTGTTTACTTGTAGTTTGCAGATGGTTCAATACTTGATTTTTAATACCCATATTTTGAAAAGAGGGCAATAAAAAAGGTAGAACATTGAATGGACCCATAGCCTGACAAGTAATTTCTTGATCATGAGAATGGTTGAAGAATAAGGGTATGAGGTGGTCTGAACGTTACTTTGGTTATGTAATTGATGAACTCTGGAAATGGAGAATGGAGTTTTCAATTTGATGTGATGGCTTAATGCAATTAAGTGAAAATGTGTGTGGATGTGAATGCCGGATTCTGGAGTTAATTATAAGCTGCTAGCGTTTGCTTCAAATTGGTTTGTGGAGAAATGTAGCCTGAAAGGTAAGAAATTGAAAGTTCTGCTAGTGGAGAGATGAATTCTTTTACTTCCTGTCATGAGGTTGAACCAGCAGATATTGAAAGTTTTGCTAGCAGAGAGATGAATTCTTTTACTTTCTGACCCTGAAAACTCTCCATTTGTTGTGTTGGGGAGCAAAATAGATGTTGATGGTGGCAACAGTCGAGTGGTAAGATCATTTTTTTTTTTTTTGTTTTGTTTTTAATTCATGTCTCGCATTGTCATTTGAATCGAAAATTTTTTTGAAATATTCACGCGCACAAGATAATGGCAGAGCAAAATGAATATTTCTTCATGGAAATATGTGGAAGTAGAACGTTTTGCTGTTCTTCTGACGAACACGTTCATGCTAATTATGTCTCTATATTTTCCCACCAAATCATTTCAGGTTTCTGAGAAGAAAGCAAAGGCATGTTGTGCCTCTAAGGGAAACATGCCCTACTTTGAGACCTCTGCAAAAGAAGGATTAAGTGTGGATGCTGCCTTCCAGTGTGTAGCCAAAAATGCACTTAAGAATGAACCTGAAGAAGACATGCAAGTAGAAAAGATTTCCTTTTAGGTCCTGTTTCCGCTAGACTAACAATTGGTTGGTTTTAGTAACTTCAACATGCTTTGCATATGGGAGACCTTGTGGCATTCCCACCATCCTCGATCTTTCAGATAATTCTGTGGTCAGAGACTCATAGTTGGGGGCTTGAATCCTACCACATTGCTGTCGCATTGGGAACTAATCTCCAGCTTTCATTGACTTGTCTGTTCTACGTACTGACTGATTTTTCTAAACTTTGGTTCGTTTGTAATTGAAGATACCTTCCCGACACTGTCGATGTTGGTGGAGGACGGCAGCTAAGATCTACAGGCTGTGAATGCTACAAGAAATTCCCTGCTGCCAATCTCTATCTTTCAATTGGAGACGGCTTCCATTTTCATGTTCTTCAACTAGATATGCAGTAATCATAGCTGGAAGTTAGAATCAGGCAAGGCTTTCAAAGTTTTCATTCTGTATCATATTCGTATCCGCATTGGGCTCTATGTAGGATTTTTTATTCCCATTTTTATAGAGTTCACTTCTATTCAATCTTGTATCTGTGACCCGTCAAAATTTATTATTGTATTGAGATCGGAGCAATTTTCTTTGCCAATAAGATGATTGGAATTTATTATTTCATTTGTTGGGCTTCATTCCTAAATCCTTCCATTGAATGCGACTGGAATGGTATATGATTCTTTTCCATCTCTAGAACCTCATCTCCTTGAAGCACAATAATACCAACATTTATTGGATCAGATTCATATTCTTAATCAACACGCCTTGCCTGAAAATTGATTTGACCGTGAACATGTGAACATGGTGCTTACTTCTTAGTCAATGTCATGTGTATCTATGCACAACTTGTATGCCAGATTGGCAGACAGAAAGAAGAGGACTGCAGTGATGCAAAGGGCACAATCAGAACCTATGATGTCTGATCTACAACAAAATTGATTAGCCATTAGTTGCTTAAAACGCGTTGCATTTGAGTTGAATCCCCATTGAACTACAATTCTTCTCTCACATGCCGATCATTCTTGATGTTCGGAGAATCCTGAACTTTGTCTTCCTGGCTTCTAAGCTTCTCAATAACCTCTTCCAGCGGAGGATCTCCAGGCCTTCGGAACACTTGATCGCCCATCTTGATCTCGTAAGCCTCTGGTTCTTTCAATATGAACTCCTTCAGCTGGATAGGAAAGAAAGCAAATATGAGAATTAAGATTCTGGGACATAGCAGAATTGGATGTTCAGTGTCTGCATACGACACAACACCAATCTGGTCCAATGAAATACAAATCTCAATTCTCCTGGTTCAAAAAGGCAGTTGAGCCAAGAGGATAGGTACAAAGATGATGGAGTCTAATGCTTCCATAGCAGTGGCACTGATCAAAATAGCTCAGGTATGGCATTGCTGTTGCCGCAAAATGGTAAAGAAATAGACTTTAGCTAAGCTGAGTAGAACGATGACAATCATTAAATCCTAATAACTCGTAAGAAGGGGCATCCCATTGCATGAAACTCCACAAACATTTGTGGAGTCTAAAAAAAGATCAAATGTACCCGGTTTTACCTTTATTTTCGCAAAAGAAATTGTTTCTGTGATCCTAATAAACCATAGAATCATAATTTCCTGCTAAGAGCTAACCTATGAACCATTAGCAGGTAAACCAAACACGAGAGCATTTTGCAGCACAGCCTTGGGCTTCAAACCATTCACAATCACTTCAATCAAACAACTTGGCATCAACCCATTGCCAAATCAGCTAACCCATCAAGTTTAATAGATTCAAACAACTGAATAATCCTCTAAAAATACTGATAGTAAACGAATGAGTTACAATTGACACATAAAAATTATTCCTTATTTTTTAAAAAACTTTGTACCTCCATCATGTCTCTGCCCTGTTCCATGGTGAACATGATTGTGCTCAAATCAACAGCCATAAACTTCACTTCAATTCCCCCAGTTCTTAGGACTTTTGTCCATTTCATAGCAATCTCTGCTACACTATCCTGAAAACCGCATAGAATAATATATATAAAAAAAAAAAAAAACTCACTCCCAAAACTCCCAAATTACTTAAAAAATACATGTCATAAGACTGACTAATTTGACACTAAGTCGTCAACTTATCACACCCTTTTCCTTTATTCGAGCTTGG
This sequence comes from Bruguiera parviflora, assembly GCA_019804595.1. NCBI lineage: Eukaryota > Viridiplantae > Streptophyta > Magnoliopsida > Malpighiales > Rhizophoraceae > Bruguiera > Bruguiera parviflora. Next base: position 3,335,057 of record CM034061.1, on the reverse strand, counting down.
GATCCACCAAACGCTAGCGAACAAAATCGGATAATCAGAACAATTGGGCCCCGCAAAAAAAATATTATTATGTTACATTAAATTAAATTAAATGCATTTATGGGAACCATTGTAATTTTACTGATAATGAATAAAATAAAATATATATATATATATATATAAAAAAAGAAAAATGCAGAAAACGAACTTGGGTTTTCTAAAATTGCTACACACCGGAGTCCGGCGGACCCCGCCCAACCGGAGCTTGACGAACCCGAAAAGCGGCCCGGAATGCCGCTTCATCATCATCTCCTGGATGTCAGCGAGATCCATTTCGGAAAAATCAGACGGCGGAGGATCGAACTCGTCGGGAGATGGGGTGGATTTCTTGCCCCATTGTTTCCATGCCTCGTCCTCCTCGTCATCGGCAACGTCGTCGAGGTCGTCGGAGATGTGGATTCTTCGCTTGGATCCGGCCGCCGGGAGCAGCATAAGGTCGCCGGCGAGGGAAAGGAGCAAGAGAACCGGGATTACGAGAGTGAACATGGTGGGGTTAGTCATTTTAGCTTTGTTTGTGTGTGTGTGTGTGTGTGCGTGCGCGTGTGTGGGTGGGGTTTGCGTAATTTATAGGTTTTGATCGATCATTTTACCCGTACACTTGGGCTGCGGCCCGTGTTGCGTGGCTCTTGGACTCGGGTTTTGCCGGTACACTTGGTCCGTCGTGGGCCGTATTTTGTGCTACCGAACAACAATCCAGCGAGCGGTGATGGATGTCAAAGTGGGCAAAAATATAACTTTGGTTGCAATTGCTTCTCATTCCTTCAACCGTCCCTGGTTTCACTCCCCGAGTGAATTCCGTGAAGCAAGTAATTGCAACGCTAAGAGCCATACCGACAACTGAGATTTTGGATTTGCCCCAGATAGATTCCGGGTGCTCAGCATATTGCCACCGTCACCACATAGAATTAATCAGAAAACTCCCGGTTAAAGATGCAAAGGACTGAAATGCCCGGGTATTACGTTTGGAAATGACACGACGTGCACCCCCTTCGAGAATTTTACGCTTGGACAATCATCGAATTGCACAACAAGGTCGGTGGCCAGGACACTGGGTTGAGCGAACACAAGGTCCTAAACAGATTCACTCGCTCATATAGATCTTACAGAATGAAGCATAAGCAGGCGGCATCTTATGTCCCCCAACATTGCTACACTGAGCCCAACCCATCCTAAATCATCGTAAGACCACCTTTATGATTTGCTTGTTCTGTGGGAGACCAATCCAGGGGTTCTAACAAAAACGAGAAAAGATGCATTGGTCTTCACATTGCGTCATCTTTCTCTGAACGTGGAGAACCGCTGGGTGGTTTTACAATTCCAAATGGCATAATCAAAAACAGTTAAGTACTTCGTCGAAATATCAAGGTGTCATATAACAATAGCATCATGTTATCCTTGCTAAAAACAAAAGCAACTACCTCAAATGGAAAAGCAAAATTGACTGAGTTGCATATGAGTAAATAGTCACCACTCACAGAAATTTGTTTGAATGCATAATTTCAAACTAAACCTATAAATGCGCACACTTGCCCCAACTGATCATCTAACCTTATGCAGTTGCTGCAACCCCCTTCTTCCTTGGTGCTGCTTGAGTCCCTAATCAGAAGCAACAGCAGTGAAGCCAAATTACCATTAGAGAAGGAAGCTCATAGATAAATGAACTCCAAACTAGTAGGAAAAGAAGGTGAAATTAAGATCAGAAATAGAAGGAATATGACTATGACTTCTTTTACCTTCTCTGAAACCACTCTTGAACCTGCGAGGAACATGGCGGAGATACCTCATCCTTCCAGTTCCTGTTGTCTTCCTCCGGATTGCCTTCACACTCCAGTTATCTAAAAGCATAACAATTATAAAACATACATCACCACCAACCTACAGACCACATAAGAAGTCATATGCATAAATGGAAAATCAAGACAGTCTAATTCACACATCTATGCACTCACATGCATGTTAGCATACACACAGGTCAATGGTATGGGGTAAAAATGGTGGCAAAATCTTATACTCATTAAGAGATGTCATGCTACAACCATAAAGATTCTTATATCCAAATATCATATGCACAAGGATACTAAAACAGGCATGCCATCCAACATTCCAAATTCAGAAGCATGATCCGCACATTCGTACATAAAAGTCACATAATCACATTGAATGATATCCAGATAACAATATCTTAATAGGTGAGCAATTAATACAGTTGACCATGTACATCAGCCTACAAAAAAGATCAACTGCGCAATGCCAATAACTACAATAGGCACAGCCATTCACTCAATGAGATACCCCTATTAATACCCACATAAACCTTTAGTATCACTACAAACCCACTTGGACGAAACAACATCAACAACAAAGCCTTAATCCCAAATTTGATTGGGCCGGCTACATAGATTCCATTCTAACATGAACTATGTTACCAGCTTATAAAAATTAGTCAAATACCCAAAAACAGAAATAGACTCACATACAAACAGATCACCTAGATCAAAACAAAATCATTTGAAAAAACAAAAATTTTCAGATATAAACGCATTCATACCCACATAGCTAGAAAGCAAATATGCAGAAACTGTAAGCATCATCCTAAACACAAACAAAAAGAAACCATCTTGAACGAACTAACAACCAAAAAAACCAAAACCCAGATGAAAAAGAAGCCAAAAAAAATTTTTTTTAAAAAAAAACATAACTAATCATCGAGATCTGCAGATAAACACGGAGGTAATAAACAGCAATAAATAGAAAGATAGAGGCATTACAAGTTCTCTTGCGGGCGGCGGGGAAGGCACAGGCCGCGCAGCGGCTCTTCTGGAGGTGGAAGCTACGGCGGCCACACCTAACACAGAGTGTGTGGGTCTTGTTCCTCCTCTTTCCAAAACTCCCCGTTCCCTTTCCCTGCAGACAAATTTAACAGCACCCCATTTTCAGTTTCACATCAATCTGCACAACAAACACACGCACACAAAGAGGAAAAGAGAGAATCAAGTGTTACCATTGCGGCTGATGCAGAGGAGGGCTGGGGTTGTGAATGGCTTTTCGGGAGTTTAGGGAAGAAAACAGCGGCGTTGAAGACAGCGTTTTATAGTAGGGTTTTGTCGAAATGGGAGAAGTGGGGGATTGTGTGCGGTTGGGAATATTGGATGCCGGGTTTTGATTGGGCCTCGCAAATCATTGTAATGGAGCCCACCATCTCTTATAATCATCCGCTATCGCAAATTAATTAATTAAATCATCAACTTACCCGATATTTTTTCTATATATAAATTAAAAATTTTGAATATTAAAATGTAAATTTTTAATTTTTAAATTATTTTTAAAATTTTTTCATTGAAATTTTAAAGCATTAATTAAAACCAAAAAGAAATGTTTAAAAGGTTACCAATTGTTAAAATGGGGCGGCATATGTTATCCAATCCAAGGATTGGATAAAGAAAAAACAGTTAAAAAATCTAAACGAAATTATTTTTTTTCAAATATTTTGCTCATCATGGCCCGTGGATTAAGAGCTCTCAGGGGTTTTTTTTTTTTTCCTTTTAATTCTCTCTTAAAAATAATAAATAATGAATTTATTATAATAAATTAAATTAAAAATTTATTCATTAATATTTTTATTTAAATTTCTATAAAAAAAACTAATCAAATATTGTTAAATTTAAGTATATTACTCATACTTAATTTTAACGTTAATTCATTTAAAATTTAATAATACTTATTCAACATAAATTTTATTTTATATATATAAAGTATCTGATAATAAAAATATTTAAAATTAAATTAATATAAATAAATATAAAATTATTACTAAAATATCACCCTTTAGTAATTAATATAAACTATCTTTTTTCATATAAAAACAAGATTTGATATTGAGCATATGACAAAACCTAGTGGGAGGCAATGATACATGAGAACCACCACTAACTAAGAATTTATACAAACACAAAGAATTAATGTGTTATTTCTTGCATGAAATACAAAATTTGCAATTTTCTGCAGCTCCTCCAATTTGAATCTAATTAGTGGATCAACAAAGATGAGATAACAAGTTTATTTTCCTTTTTCTAATAAAAAGTAAGAAAATTAGTGAGGTGTATGATGCTAATATCCATTCCCACAAACAAAAGTGCTTTGTTTTTACTTGCTGCGTACGGCTGCTGTGTGGTTGTCCCGTGTGATGTTAGAATCTTTTTTTTTTTTTATTACGTGAAAAAATAAAAAATTGTGATAGAGATATATTGTTAAATTCTAAATTTAATAATAATTATTATTATATATTTTAAAATTTTATTAAAAATTACTTAATTAATAAAAATTTAATATAAAATTAAATTAAAATATTAATAAATAATTTTAATTTAAATTCATAAAATTAACGACAACATCTTACAAAAACTTTTTTTTTTTTGATAGTTTTGGCGGGAAAGCCCGCCCGCGAACTGAGAAAATAAAAGGGGGGGGGGATGGAGGATTCTCACGAAGACAGGAAAAAAAAAAAACCAAAATCACCGAGAAAATCTATCGAAATTCTTCGTAGATCAACTGTTGTATTGGGAGAGATGATGGTGGAGAAGGAGGGTGAGGAGATGAAATTTAGAGGATTTCCATACAAGCCGTATTCGATTCAGATCGATTTCATGAATGCACTCTATCGCTTTTTGGATCAAGGCGGCGTTTCCATGCTCGAAAGCCCCACCGGTACTCTTCTTATTCTCTCCCGGTCTCTCTCTGATTAAATCGACAGAATTGCTCATCTTTTGGGTGTGATAGCCAAAAATGGAATCTGGGTATTCAAGATATTGAAAGAATTTTGAAGGGTTTAAGCTGAAATGATAAATCATGCTAATCTGGGTGTTTTGTGCTAATTTTTAAAAGAAGTTTATGTTTTGGTTTAATAGAGCGAAATGACAGAAAAGATTCAGGTAGTCTATTCCAATTATGTTTGGTATTAAGGCTCTGTCGTCGTCGTAGTAGTTATTTCGCTCTAATACGGTGTAATTGGATTGTTAGAGATTTCTATGTAATTAAACTAACAGAGTTGCTCATATCTTGGATGTAATAGCAAAAAAGGGAATCTGGGTTTTTAAGATATTGGAAAATCTTTTGTGCTTAACCACAAATGGCACATTATGGTAAGATGGGTGTTTTGAGCTTTTTTCTTCTTTTTTTTTTTTCAAGGAATTTTTCGTTTTGCTTTGATAAAATGGAATAACGAGAAAAGATTCATATAGCTGACTTTAATTAAATTTGAGATTTAGGCTTTGTTGTTGTTATTGTTGTTTTATTCTGATAAGGTGAAATTGGAATGGTAGAGATTTATCAGAGAAGAAAGATATGTAAATGCACATTGTTGTTATTTGGGTTTTTTTTTTTTTCCCCATTTGTGGTAATGTTGGTTGCTTGAATGTAGATTGTTGCTCCTGCTTGATGCATGATTGGATTAGGGCTTTAAATCTACTTCATAAATTTGATATCTCAATTTGGAGTCTTCATTCTTGTATAAGGATGGGGTTGTTTTGGAAAAATTTCAAATTATTATTGTGTTGCTACAGGGACTGGCAAAACTCTAAGTATTATATGTAGTGCGTTGCAATGGGTTATTGATCAAAGGAGGAAACAGGAGTTGAAAGCAAAGGGTGGATCTGAGCAGAATCAGGCAGAAGATGGGCAGGTTGGCTTGGATGATGAACCTGCCTGGATGAGAAACTTTGTTGTGAACAAGGGAGATGAGACACGAGAGAAGAAAAGCAAGAAGAAAGTTGGGTTTGGAAGATTTGACAATCAAAGAAACGGGGAAAGTTGTAGAGGTTCATTTTTGTGCAATTTGGAGGGCAAAGATTGTCACGTGAAGAAGGGGGTTAAGAGTTTGCGAAGCAAGGATGATGGGGTGGATTTGAGTGATGAAGAATTTTTGCTGGAGGAATACGAAAGTGAAGGGGAAGGAGCTCTTGGTGGTGGGAAATCAAAGAGGAAGGTCAGCGGGGGTTCTGTCAGCTCATCAAGTGATGAGGAAGGGGAAGAAGACAGGACTGATGAAGAGGAGGAAGAGGAAAAGGAGTTGAAGATTTATTTCTGTAGTCGGACACATTCCCAGCTCTCACAGTTTGTAAAGGAATTGAGAAAAACTGTTTTTACCAATGAAATGAAGGTTGTGTGTTTGGGTTCCAGGAAGAATTTCTGCATTAATGGAGGTAACAACAATCATGTAATTTGATCACCCAGTCTCTGTTTTGTGTATTTGTTGATTCAGTTTTTTGTTCTTGTTAGCAGATGTCCTGAAACTTGGGAACTCCACACGCATTAATGAACGATGCTTAGAGCTTCAAAAGAACAGGAAGAGTGAAATCTCAAAGATCAAGGTATCAAAAAGTTCTTAAGTTATTCATCAGAAAAACATTCTTCACTTCTCTTTTGCTACAGTAAATTTTGAAAAGTAAGCCCAGGAAAAGAAGATAATTTTCAATATCATGATAAGAATTCATAGCTGAAGTGGCTAGTTCATAGGTTGAGCCACTAAAATGACATTGAGAGCAGTTCAGATATTAACATATTAAGATAACCCAGGCATTGACTACATTGCTGGTATGCAAGGGTTCTTCTTGACTGATGTCTATATATTTTCAGAACTTAGGTTCAGAGGGAAGAATACGTCAAACCAAGGCTTATGGTGGATGTCCAATGCTCAGAAAACATAAACTGCAAAAGCAATTTAGAGTTGAGCTCGCTCAACAAGGGGCTCTGGATATTGAAGATCTCGTTCACCTTGGAAAAAGCATGGGAACTTGTCCATATTATGGCTCTAGAAGCATTGTCCCAGGAGCTGATCTTGTTGTACTTCCCTACCAGTCTCTTCTATCAAAACCATCTCGTGAATCTCTTGGACTGAAGTTGAAGGACAATATTGTTATAATAGATGAGGCACATAATCTAGCTGATTCTCTGATCAGCATGTATGATGCCAAAATTACCTATTCCCAGGTGCATAAATAGTCATCTCCATATGTGTAACAAATGCTATCTTCTTGAACTATGCTTGAGATGAGACCTTTACCCCCCTCCCCCGGCGACAAAAAAAACAGAAGAAAAAATTCAGACATTTTCTCCCAAATTTCTCAAAACTTAAATCTCCCTAATAACATATTCTGCTTTCTTATTCAGCTAGTCCATGTGCATTCCCACATAGAGAAGTACTTTACAAGGTTTCGCAATCTCCTGGGACCTGTTAACCGAAGATATATTCAAACTCTGGTGGTCCTGACTAAGGCTTTTCTGGATGCTTTACTCAATGAGAAGGATTTGTGCTCAGTACACACTTGCCAAGTTGAAGAAAAAGCTGCTGAAGCAAAAATTGTCTCTAATGCTTCAATGGCCATCAATGAGTTTCTGTTTTCTCTCAATATAGACAACATTAATTTGTTCAAATTGCTATTGTATATAAAGGAGAGCAATTTTGTTCACAAGGTGAATATCTATGTGCACCTCCAGCATGTTGTAGCATGTTGAGAACAAATTTTATAGTACCGTCTTTTTGCACTTATGCTCAGTATAAGGTAACTTCAATTTAATTCCCCAGATCAGTGGGTATGGAGAGAAGGTAGCTAACTCACAGAAAGCCTTGGCTCTGGACAAGAGAGGAGGCCTGGCTGAGGAGGAGAGTTCCCTCTCCAGTTTTCAGGCATTGGTAGATATTTTGATATCATTGACACATACCAATGGTGATGGACGCATAATAATCTCAAAAACGAGATCCCCGCACTCTGGACAACAAGGAGGATTCTTAAAATATGTAATGCTTACAGGAGAAAAGATTTTCTCGGAGGTTTGTTTATTTTGTTTGATGGCTTCATTTTTTTCATCCCAAAAGTATAACAAATGGGTACAAATAACTAGACTGAATGTGTGAAGATGTGCATGATATGGAGGTGATTATGAAACTACAGAAGTCAGATTTTAATAGATCGTTTTCCAATACACAGTTGGCAGCTTGTGCAAATTTCCTTTTGCTTTTTTCTGTGTGTACACTAGTTAAGTATCCCCACACCTTAGTGATAATTTATCTAATTTTCTGTAGGTTGTAAATGAAGCACGTGCTGTTATACTGGCTGGAGGAACCTTGAAACCCATAGAAGAGACAAGGGAGCGACTCTTCCCTTGGTTACCACAAGATGATCTGAATTTCTTCTCCTGTAGTCATATTGTTCCCAAAGAGAGTATCTTGCCAGTTGTGGTTTCTCGTGGCCCTTCTTGTCAATCCTTTGATTTTAGCTACAGCTCTAGAAGCTCTTCAACCATGGTAAGTTTATGCAGCCCTAGCCTACGAAATTCTTGGAAGTTTCTGGCATGATATTTGTCAACACCAGTACTCTAATTGATGTTTTTATATCATTTCCCTTTTTTCATATTACCATATTGGTTTGATTATATTCTCAGGAAGTCTTTTCCCAGGAAATGCAGCCGACTAAAATGTTTTAATGGGCTTGAGTTTGCAGATAGAAGAGCTTGGTCTTTTACTTTGCAATCTGGCAACAGTTGTTCCTGAAGGAATTGTTGTATTCTTCTCTTCCTTTGAATATGAAGGGCGGGTGTATGATGCTTGGAAGGCATCAGGCATTCTTGAAAGAATGACGAGGAAAAAACATCTCTTTAGGGAGCCTAGACGAAACACTGATGTTGAACTTGTCCTCAAGGAATACAAAGAAACAATTGATAGATTGTGCACGGGCCCAGAAGAGGATGCAGCTCCTCGTAGGGGTGCAATACTCCTAGCAGTCGTCGGTGGGAAGATATCAGAAGGCATCAACTTCAGTGATGGGATGGGTAGATGTATAGTTATGGTTGGACTTCCGTACCCAAGCCCATCTGACATTGAGCTGATGGAGAGGGTGAAGTATATTGAGAGTTTGGGAGAGTCTAATTCTGCTAAAACTGCCAAAATTTCTGTCAGTGATGAATACAACAGTGGAGATGTTCAGGCTGCATTCAGCATGCTAAAAAATTGCGGGCACAGAGGAAAAGAATATTATGAAAACCTCTGCATGAAAGCTGTAAACCAATCAATTGGTTAGTGCTAATTTCTGCATTATTCAATTATTCAAGTTGGATTACTGGTAGGAAAGCTTATCATTACTATTCCAATAGGTCATGATTCATTGAGACCTCAATGGACACAAACGCTTTATACTTTAGTAACTTGAAAACCTTGACTTGCCTTCCTGCCATGTGTTTATCTATTTGTTTGTATCATTGGAGTCAATTTGTTACAGACAAAATGTGTTCTCAAGTCTTTTACACTAAATTGCCAGTGATGTCCACTCATACTCTTTTTATTTCTCGTCTGGTTCAGGTAGAGCAATACGTCACATAAATGACTATGCAGCAATTTTGTTGGTTGACAAGCGGTATGCATGTGATTCCTTCAGAAGAGGATCTCATCCAACCACCAAGCTTCCACAGTGGATAAAAGATTCCCTTGTTTCTGGAACCAATAACTATGGGGAAGTCCACAGACTGCTGCATCAATTCTTCAAATTCAACAAGAAGAAACACTGTCTATAGAAAGTACTGCTGTTTGGTGAAATGGGTCTCCTAGGACTACACAATTTCATAGATTGTATCAAAGTCCCTTGGGGACATTTTTGTGGTCCCAGTTTGATTGAAAGCTCTATAATTTAGAGATTATAGGTTTTGACTTTGCTGGACAGGATTGTGGGAGGGTACAATAAGATAAATTGAAAGGTTACATCTCTAGTAGAGGCCGTGGTTATTGAGTCTCCAATTCAAGATACTCTCTTTAAAAATGGAAAAATCCATCTTACCATGGCTTATTTCACTACAAGATTTTCCCTTGCATTGGATTGCTTATGCTTAAAGAACAATTACCTGGAGGTTCAGGCTAGAAATAAGGCTTTTTGGTCTTAGCAGAATTTTGGCAGCTATGAGAAAATGACTGCACCATACCAATCTTAATGCACCTTATCTAGGAATTAATAGGAGTGGTGGTCCTTACCTTTAGGTGTCATCGTGGTAGGTCCATGCATCTTTTACAATATGAATGGCAGGGAGGGTTCTCACCTACAATTCATGTGCCAATCAATGAGAATAAGGCCCAACAACCTGATTTGGCCCTTGAAAACGAACTTAATTTGATGGATATTTTCTTAGCAAGGTGGGAGTTTTCCTTGTGACATAGAAGGCGTGCTAGTGTGGTTCACCAAGAATTTAATGGTTTTCCCGATCTAGCTAGGCCTGACCCCAGTCCGGTTCTGGTCCAATTGAGATTTAAGTTTTGATTCAGTTTGGTTTGGTGTAGTTAACTTTTTTAAAAAATAATAATAATAAATTATAATATTTTGTAGGTTTTTATTTTTTGATTTTGTCAAACTGCCATGGTTAGGTTCTTGCTGGTCCGATTCTTTTGCCAGTTTGGTTCTAAAAACGGGCAAAACTTAACCGGACCGGGCCCCTCCCTGCTTAAGGTTCTCATTGGAACCGGGCAGCCAGTTCCTGTTCAAACCTAAACAGGGTCGCCCCCAACTGTAGCACAGGCTTCCCAAGGAAGCATTTGGACCGTTTGATAGATGGGGGCCAACAATTCATAATGCCACTAGCGGTAATTTAAGTAGGTTAGGGTATATAAATTAAAAAAAGCCATTTTTTGGCTCCATAACCACCACCTTTAGCTTTGCATCTTAATCAATACAACTGCACTTTAGAGAACAATGAGTCAAAAGACATTCGTGATGACAGGATTCCCTAAGTCCTTCCAACCTTAGCCTTTACACACCTTTGGCAAAGATGGGGCATCTTTTTTAGTACTAAAGCCACAACTTGGATTTCTTTTCACATAAACATGGCAATTCCCTAATGATTATCAGTCTTTAATGCTTCGGAGAGTGGCCTTCTGATCTATTTTGATCTCAGCATCTAATGGTCGTTAGAACACATCAACTTTCTTCAAGAGAGAGAAATGGAGATGGGACGATGTGAAATGATGTGGACAAAAAGAAAGGCAGGAGAAGCCAACCCTTTAGAATTTACTGCCCATGTCTGTAGAAAACCTTAAGAACCCTCAACCTGTCTCCATCTCCGTTATCTGTCTATCAGAAACAATAGCATTTGAGGAAGGAAAGAAAACAAAGAGATTTAAGAATTGTGTCTGTTCTATGGTACTAAAGCCCCAAATGCAGCTAATAGAATCGATTCAGAAGACCAAGAAGTTCTTCCAGAAAACTCTTCAGAGCCTCAAGTCTCTATTGTTTGGAGGGTACCAAAAGCTACCTAAGCCCCATTCCTTAAACCCCTTTTCATGTGGCAGCAGCAACATGAAAGATCATTTAACAGATCAATACTATATGGAGTTTTGTAATGAATGGGAGTGTGATCTGGAAAAGGCAATGAAGAGAAAGAAAAATAGTGTCGTGGCAGCAAAACAGCCAACAGGAGAAGAAGAAGAAGATGAATGCAATATAAGTCCAATGAAGGCTGCAAAGAGTCCATTGAAAAAGAAAGAAGAGGGAGGCAAGGAAGAGAAGAACATGAAAAGTTCTCCTTTCAGAAGAGAAGAAGAAAAATCATCAAAGAACATGAATGAAGGGGATTGTGCATTAGCCAAAAAGATGAAGGAATTGGAGATGATTGATGCCAGTGATGTTGAACATGTTTTGGATGTAGAAGAAGCACTCCATTATTATTCTCGTCTCAATAGCCCAGTTTACCTTGGCATTGTTGACAAGTTTTTCACGGACATGTACACCGAATTTGCTGTTTCGCAGACTGCTGCAGTGAGCATCAGCAATTCAAAGAGAAGACTCGGGTCAATTAGGTTATAAATGCCCATGTTTGCGAGTTCTTGTTTGTTAGTACAGATTTATTTCATTGTACTCAATTCTTCTGCCTATAGCTTTCTGAGTGTGCTTATATCATCTAGTTTGATATTCATCTTTGTAGATTTTTTCTTCCCCGGATTGCTCCATTTGAGCCTGCGCTGTTGTCTAGAGAGTGCATGCAAATTTCAGATACGAGGAATTGAAAAATGCCCCTGACTCAAAGGTTTTTATTTTCAATTGTTAACTTGAATGTTTTTCCATGAATGTTATTCATTGATGGATTGAATAAATAGAGAAATCAGATATGTGCAATCTACGTTCATTTTGAGACAACAGTAAGAGGATTTGGTATCTTCTTTGCAAAATTATATGGTATTAACTCTATCAAACCTGCCAACTAATCAATCAAGCTCTCAAAATTACACACTTTGGCTGGAGTACGCATTCGATATGACAAAAAGTTGAAGGCTTGAAGATATTCACTGATGAATCAGATTACCAACAACCTGGAAACAATAATTTCTGTTTGCAGCATTTAGCCAACACATTTTGACTTTGCATGTAATCTGAATGCTAACTCTAGCAGTTTTGCAAAACAAATTCATCCAAGATATGAGAAGTTCAAATTGCATTGGAGGTTATCAGTCATCAACAAGAGCAGTAAGCCAAAAACTAACGTAAGGTGTGCTGACCATGTAAAGAGGTTTCCTCCATTCTTCTCAGTATCATCTCACACCACCCTGGAACAATTCAGCCGTACCTGACCCATTGATCCTGTCAAAACTTGAAGATTAGATAGCTTCATCATTGCTAGGGCAAAGTCACGGTGGAACAAGGCAACATCAGAAGCAAATGCTCTGATCCAAGTCTGAGTTTCTTCCCCAGCCATCAGCTGCTGGTCAGAATATAGGATTCCCCTACCTTGCAAAAGACTCCGGTAATAAACTGTGCCAAAACCAACCCCAGGTCCCTCATATGCCATTTCCACTCCTGCCTCCTCCTGTGCAGATACCAGAGATCCTTGGAAGGAAGATGATGGTGCTCCTGATGATGATAAAGAGGGGTATTTATATTCCTTGTAAGGAGGTGTTCCTGCTAATGACGGTTGTGAACAGTTCCTTCCTGGCATATCAGACAATGAAGATGGTGGTTTATTAAAGGAAGACAATGGTGAAGTAGATGACTCAGGTCCCTCAAAGGATGTTGTTGGTGCTGATGATGATGCAGGAGAGGCTCCATGAGATGGTAATGGTGCTGATGTTGATGGCTGTGATGCATGAAAAGGGGGTGCTGCTTCGGGTGTTTTGTTGTTGCATCTCAATCTCATTTCATTAAGGAATGCAGTATCAATAGATGGATCGGGCTTATTGATGCCACCAAAGTTGTAGAGACGGTCTTTGAAGAATTTGCAGTGGACTACTCCAATGCTATGACCACCTGGTACATAATAAGATGCAGCCGCAGACATTCAGATTCTGGGATGTTAGGTAATCAAATCAAACTGGAGAGTCAGCGGAAGCAGATTAAATTGAGGTTCAACCAAATTGGCACAAGAGACAGTTAAACAGTATCTATGCTAGAAAGCAGTCAACTAAACATAGATTTGTATGATATAGAGCATATTGATAGCCAACAGACTAGCAAGATAAGTGAAATCATCGAAGTTTAGGGTGTTGAACTTTGTATTTACAAAGTACCAATCACAAGAATTCCGTGTACATGGTGAAGACCACCTGACTAGTTGAGGTCAAATGTGAAAAGCTCAATCAAGAGGCCTAACCAAAAGGTTTAAGGAATGACCATAAGAAGCCAAAAAAGTAAGTACCTAAAAGAGTGACAGTTTCTCTTTCATCGAAATCCCTTGAAGCAAAAGCTGCAAGGTTTTCAGAGAGGTCAGAATGGGGTGAAGGAAGCTTATTCGTCGCCTCATCCTGGAAAGAACAAGTGCCATCTTTCCTGCCTGTATACAGTGGGTAAAATGGACCACCGGCCTGAAATGCACAAATTGTAAAAAAATTACAATAGGAATATAAAGAGAATGTTCAGGCAGGGAAGATTGAGAGAGGGATATACCTGAACAACACCTTCTCTGGCTGCTAACACAACAATGTCAGCACAAGAAACAACTCCTGGGCATGTTTCTTCAATCTCTGACTTGATAATGTCAATTATATCAAAACCCCTCAAACCATTATTGGGAGGAGAATCTTTCTCAGAGTCCATGTCCTCAGTAGCATCAAGAAGAATTGAAGCATCACATCCCTGCACAAGTGGCAATTCCAAAGCGATCAAAATAGTATTAGTAAGAAAAATCAAAGAAGTTGGGTAATCAGTACCTGAATCAAGTGCTCAGAATTAAAGTGTCACTACTCACTAAATGGGTCAGATGAAAATCTGATAAAAATTCACTTTAACAAAGAAAACTTCACATAACTGAAGGATGCAGCCAAACCCATATCATACTGGACAATAAATTAGAAAATGGTTCAACATCAAGAGCAGTAACCTTAGAAGCAAGGGCCGTGAACAAAAAACCCTCATACTGAACAATTGCCAAAGCCAGAAACAATCAGAAACCTCCAATCCTAGGAAAACCCACATCAAATTTATCAAGAAACCCACATGAGAATCAATAAAAACGGGCAACAATATGAAAAGTCACTCAAGACCCAGAACAACAGAAGCACAATATTGATGAAATCAACGATGAACAAAAACCCTCTATAATGAATCGTCATAGCCAGAAAGAATAAGTAAACCTCCAATGTTAGAAAAAACCAAATCAAATTTATCAAGAAATCCGCATCAGTGTCAATGAAGACAAACAAGAACATGAAAAATCACTCAAAGACCCAGAACAATGAAGCACCATATCAATGAACTCAACAAACCCAAAAGAGAAACATCATTACACCTCAATGAAACAGTCATGGAAAGCAAGCCTAAGAAGAGCCGGAGCTACGCTGGACCGGGCTTTGTAAAGATCCCGAACCACCTCTCGAATAACACTCTCGGCTTGCGGGCACGAATCACGGTAGAAATCATACTCAAGCGAGCGAACTGAGCCAGAACCATCGGCAAATTCCTCTTTCTCAGACATAAATTCTTCTTGGGTGTCCTCGGTTTCGACTGACAAAAGCACGGAACCGGAGGACCAAGAAACTGGAGGAGAAGAGGACGTGGGAGCAGGAGTCTTTGTCCATGGCCATTTCTTGGTCTCTAAGTTCTGGTTCTTCACAGATATCAAAATGCAGATGATGAATATCAGAAAAGTCAGTTTCTTTACGATTCCCATTTCAAGAATTGGAGTTGGCATTTTTTTTTTCTCTGATTTTTTGATTTTTCTGAGGGTTTTCGGTGGGTTTTGCAGAGTCCGTTAATGGAAGATTGCTGGAAATGGCGCGGAGAAGGAGAGCTGAAATGACCGTAATGCCCTTTTGTAACCGAAAATTTGTGAGGTTCGTTGGGATTGGGTGGCTTTTGATGGGACGACAATGCCCTTGAATTTGTTGGCAAATCTTGATTTGTTATCAGCCGTTGATTACATGCCTCCATTACGAGGCCTTTCAACCGTTTTGTCTAACATGAGTGATTCATCGAGACCGTTAAAAGATGGGGAAATTTTGTGAGAAAGAGACTGATTTTAAAACCCCGAATTGTTCATCTAGTTCAAAGCTTAGAAATAACTTGCATCAGAAAAGATATGCTAACAATACGTTAAAAAAGTCGCTCAGAGAGACCCTCAGGCTATAACATCTAGAAAAAGTTATATGTGCATGGTGGCAAGTCCAGTGACATTATTCCAGAAATGACATCTCAATCATAGTATAAGGAAGCATCGAGACCATGACATCTTACCATAAAAACAACTTGCACAGTATTCTGCCTTACAAATTGATTGCTTGCACCACAAGGCAAACAAGTATTCAAGCAATGAACAAAATTACAGCATTGCCTCTTTTTACAAAGAGTAGGTCAAATCCAATGCTTGTCTATAATTTGTTCAAATTAAATTTGAAAAAAACCAAAGGTGAAAAGAATGAAACCATTAATATCCCTTGAGAGATGGGACGATAATCAGTCTCCGATCCCTCCAACCACATAAAGAATACAACAGAAACATAATGGCCAGTGAATCACACAGCAAAATTGCTGCATTACCTGCGGAGACTCTCAGACAGTGCCTCGAGAATCAGAAAATGGCATTACTAAGTCCAGCACGTGGCCAGTATTTGTGAGAGCAATCAGAAAATAAGGCAACCAACCATAGTGACTCACATCTGTATCACTGCATGAGATTGGTAGCCGAATGAATTTTTCTTTTTTCTTTTTTTTTTTTGGGACTTAGTAGCCAGATGAAGATACTAAAACATTATACTCCTTCAGGTGCTTCTGGAAATGTGCCAAACGATTTTGCAGTTGTAGTATACCAGCTGCCTTCTGAGAAAGAATGGCATTCAATCTAGTGATATAATTGTCCAGCTGGTTCCCTGGTTGGTCTGCTTCAACCAACAGGTTCATCTCCTGCAAATCCGAAAATAAATGACAAATATGCTCATAGTAACATCTCAAACATAAATGCTGTTGAAAACCCAAATTCCAGAAACCAAAATCCTCTGCAAGGCACAAGAAAGCCAGGGCCCAAAGATAAAAAGATTGGTTTGGCAATGAAACTACTTCATTTGAGTTCCCCAAATTGATTAGAATATCAGTCCTTGTAACAGAATTCAGTCTTCATAACAGAATGCAATAGATGTGACATCTACAAATTTGCCATGCCAAAAGATCTTTAAAGTATATATACATATACATCGAGCAATCACAGACAACTCCATTTACCCATCATCCGCATAGTATCTCTGGTGGCAGCATAAAAGGACCATCAAGAATATGTGCCATGCATTAGAAAGAACTTGAGGTGCAATTGACACAAGATAACACTAATGCATGACCTCGTAAAATTGCATACCTCTCTAACAATGTGCATAGTCTCCTCGACCTGCTTCCTGTGAGCATTTACCAAATCCTCCTCTTCCTAATAATATGCAAAAGAACTCTGCTAGTCAACTAAGGATCCTACATTTTCCAGAAAAGTATAAAGGTGTTCATACCCATTGAAAGTACCTGCAGCAGGACACTCATATCATCATCTGAATGTGAGTTCCTGAGATCAGATTTTGGTTGGTCCTTCAATTTTTCCTGGGCATTAGTTTTCTGAGTTTTCTCGTCCAAAGTAGGTGGATTGTAAGGTTCTAGCTTAGCGTTCTCCTTCCACATTGGTTTCTCCTGTTCATCAGAGTCTTCTGAATCATCCCTCTCATCTTGTTCAGCCCACTCATCATTTCTGTCATCCTCAAAGGTGGTTCCAGGAGGTAAAACTGAGGATAAGGGGAAAGTTGTTGATTCCTTTAGATTCAATGTCGAAGATAATATATCCTTCTTAGAAGTGTTCCCTTTTGAAAGGCTCTTCACTCTGACATGGGATTTCAGTGAAAAGGATTATTTCAGATAGGGAAAGATCAATAAAGTATAGGTTATAACTACTATCTTCTGTAATTAAAATCATTTGTATTCACCTGTCAGCATATCTTAAGGTGTTCAGAGTATGTTCACATGATCCTGAACTCGGTGAAATGCATGATATCATAACAGTGCGTGAATTACCAACAAAGGAATCCCTTAAAACCTCGGTCAATTTACTGCCCCTGAAAGGAATATGACTCTTGTCGTTGTCAAGAGCCCTTATACACTCCTTCAGTGCAAGTAAACTCTTGTTGATCTCGGCACCCTCCAGCCTGAGTCAATCGGCAAGAAACAGAAAATTAAAGAAAGAATCCTAATTAGAAAAGTACAGATATAGCAATCTTTTCATCTGTGAAGAAAAGGCTAGAGATGAAAAATCCATAAGTTAGAACACAATTACCATCCACTCTTACAAATTCCAGCACTCTTAAACCTCAGATAATTCTACTTTCATTATGTATGACTTGATCATTGAGGGAAAGGAAAATAAAAAAGTTAAAAAGCATAGACTATTGAAACAAGGTATAACAAAACTATGTGATATGGCAGATAACCTTCTATTGCATTTATTTCATTAAATTAGTTTACTCCAGTTTTATTGAGCAATTCATCACAATAAGCCTTTGACCTTGCCACAAGGAAAGTCAAAGATTCTGCAGGTCTAGCAATTCACAGTAACTTGTAACCTAAGCTTAAGCTTTGAAATCCTTCAAAAATAAAAGCAATCCAGTTGCATTTTTCCCAAAAACCCCAATCAGTCATGGAAAAATATCTTCTGCAGGCTAAGGAGATCAATTGTCAGTGCAAGTAGATCAATGTTCCATATCTAACATTCTATGTCTGATGGTTGGGATGCCCATGCATTTCATTCTTCTCATATGATTATCATACTATAAGTATGAGATAAAAATCTTGCCCCAAGTGGTTCAGTCAACATTTGGCCAAGAAATAACACAAAATATATAAGTCAATTAGACCTAGTTTGCTTATCATTATCAGTGGTATCAGCACCACGTTCACTTCCAGCAAGATCTATAAAGGAGAGTTTGCCAACAAGACGTGGAGGCTTCGAGTCACTGCCAACAACTGATCTCTTGATAGCAAGCTGAAGAATAGCATGTGAACGGGAGGACTCCTCATTTGCACCTGTCGTGCCAGTACTTCTTGTGGCACTTCCTTTCTCAATAAGGTTCTTAATCATTTCCAAATCTGATACTTTGTGCTCTTGCAACCCCACAATGCAAACTTGCTGTTTACCATCCTCTCTCATGCAAAGCTTTCTGCGCATGCAAACAGTCAAACATTTAGAAACTTCAGGCAGGAAGCACACTTATAAGACCAGAAGATGAAGAGTATGCCAAATTACTTTCGATCACTGAGGAGGTCAAATAGTTTCCCTCCATATATTTCAAAGAAGCTCACGAATAGTTGAAACCCTTGATTCCTGTAAGTATGATGCATCAACCTCAAGATATCTTGAGATGCTTTGAGAGGTAATGGCTTCATAGTATAGGTTTTTCCACTCCCTGAAGGAGACAAGAAGATATCATAAGATTAGACAAGGAACTGTGTAATATTCAAGAGGCAGCAATGTACCTGTTTGCCCATATGCAAAGCAAGTTGCTTTTGTGCGTTGAAAAATTATTGGAACAATGGGCTCCACTGTCTCACGGTACACCTAAAGAAATTAAGGACATAAACACGTGCTAAACAAATGCTGGGGTCTCGAAGACAAGAAAAATTATTGGCTTCCTTATCAAATTACTTCTGATCATTTACTCACTTCTTCATTTGAGACCTCTTCATTCAGCACTGCATCGAAGAAAAATTCATGCTTCTCAACATATTCAGTTAGGTCAACCTGCAAAAGATTGATATCTAAACTTATCACAAATAGTATTCAGATGGGCTGCTAATTCAAAATAAGGCAAAAGCAGAACACATAATTTAGGCAAACAGGATACTATAGCATTATATTGCAGATTTATAGAATGATATAATGCTGAGCAAGATGAAAAATTGGAGGGACATACCAATAGAGTTCAAAATGATAGTAAGGTGAGAAAACAAAAAACTACTCTGGTAACTATCCCGGGGAGAAAATCCAGGGCTTAGACTTGTGATTCCAGTCACTCTTTGATTCAATTATTTTTCATGCAGTTATTTAATATGCTGAGAACCTTGGCTAAAGAAGGTTAAATCATCATTGATGGTTACCTTAAGTTTGGTCTCATGAACTGTTACAGAGTTGGAATGTGTCTCTATTATATCTTCTTCATTTTTTGCCAGCTCCTTTTTGTTCAATGGTCTCTTGCGCACCTGAAATGAAAAATATTATAAGTACTTTGACGCAACTCAGATGAGAAACATTTTCTCCAGCAACTAAACTAACTATAGACAATATATAGTAAAATATAAAGGTTCTTAATCTGTCAAAAATGCCTCATTGGGTAGCATTTAATCTTGATTTAGTGCAAAAAATGGAACAGTAAACAGCCAGGGAGAAAAAATAAAAGGAAGCAAGAGGGAGTGAGGGAGGGGAGGAGATATAGAGAGAGTATTAGGGGGCGGGGCAAGAAAGGGACAGAGAGAAATGAAAAAATTGCAACATACCACAACTTTGATCTTTGCAACAGAACTGGACTTTTCTTTGTCCACGGCAAAGCTTGTCAGGAGATTGTTATCTGGCAAACCAGCTACTCTTGCAGTTTGCTTGTTATTTGCAACATAGGGCTCAGATTCATCAAAGCTTCTTCCTCGAACAGGATGAAACAAGGAAGAACCATCATACAGACCAGGAACTGGCAGCTACCCAAGAAATACATCAAAGGTTAAGCATACATACAGAATGCCAAACTAACAATCTTCATTTCAAATCTGATGTCTCGGTCATCCTATGGCACAACCACTATTATAAAAAGAAAATTCAAGTTTACTACAATGCAATAGACTTCTCAGTGACAATACCATCTCATCCTCTCTGAACTTTCTTGAAATGTCTGTAACATACATGTTCCTAACTAACTCATTTTGGTAAATGAATGCCCATTTTAGCAAAATAAGAAACTGTAAAAATAAAGAAGATTGGCCTTGTTTATCTGTAAGGAAAGCAATTCCTTTCCCTGTGGCCTTGCCTCTGGGTGAAAACATAACACTTAAGCATAAATGTAGTTGTGTGATTGGACATGAAAAGTCTTCTTGAATATGCAAAAAAATCTTGCCTTTATTAAAACACTAAAGATTTATACAGCTTTGCTTGACTCAACAAGTTGTCCAGCATGAACCTGTAATATTTAAATTCAAGTCCAAATTACATCACATACACTACAATTTGCCAGATCCTTAGGAACTTCGGAAGAGTTCGTAGGACCAAAATTTTACCAAGCAAAATCAAATATTTGTGGTGATTTTGAAAATGCACCAAAAAGGACAAGTGGACAATTGACACTGTCAGAATCCAATGTGTAATTCATTCACAAGAAAGTCCAGTAGACCCACCTCCGGAAGTAACTCAGTATCACAAGAATGCAGATCCAAGAGCCCAGGACTGAAGTCAGTTGGAGAGTCCTCCCCATTCTTCCTCTGGCCAGACTGCCACGAACTAACAGGAGGTGTTGTAGCCTCTCCATAAAACTCATTTCCTCCATTAAAACTCCTCTGCGCATTGCGAAACATTCCCAGTGCCTGCCCTCCTCCGCCGCCACCATAGAAATTATAGTCCTGAATTGAGTCCAAACCATAAAACCACCACAATCAGATGAACGAAATAACAAAATCAGATCTGCAATAACCTTTACAACCCAATTTCAGCATAATCACAATGTTGCAAAACATCAGTTTGGTTAAAGTGAATTCCTTTTGATTTAAAAAAGAAGACCCAGATCTGTAATCCCATTTCCATCAACAATCCAATTTCAAAACATACCAAATATTACTCAATCAATTACCCCAAACCAAACACCCCCCCCAAAAAAGGATAATGAAAAAAGAAAAACCCCACCACACTCCACTGCACTAAAGTTTATACCTTCTTAATTTTAAACACTAAAAAGAAAAGAAAAGACAGTATCTTTACCGGTAGGATCATTTTCTTTTTGCTGCATTTTCTCGGGAACCAAACAAAAAGAAAAAGTGGGAAATTTGGGAAGGATCTGGAATATACCTGGAGAGGAGGGATAGAGGAAGAAGAGTTGTGGAGGTGCTGAAGGCCAGCAGATTGGAGCCATCTTCCATTGGAAGAAGCTTCCAGGAAGTTATCTGAATACTGCCTCTGGTGATGCACCGCCGCTCCCCCTGCCGGCCCAGATCTCTGTCTCCCCATTCCGTTCATACTCTCACTCTCTCTCTCTCAGTCTCTCTCTCTCTCTCAATTCAAATTGGAGCTAAGAAGTTGAAGACTGGCGCAGAGTGGAAATGGACCAGAAAAACAGGTTGTCTTTTTTTTTTTTTTTTTTTTTTTTTTTTTGAAATTCTTAAGGAAGATGGATCACCTGTGTGGCACGTGCATGTGTAATATTCGCCGACGACACGACGACGTATGAGGTTGGTTGTGGCATGTCGCAGTGGAGGGGTATTTTGGGAATTTAGACCAATTTTGACATCATTCTGCCATCCACCCAGTGGGGCCTACTGGGTTGTATTTTCTAACTGGCTGGCGTTTTGGATTTGAATTTCGTAGATTGGAGGGATATGCCGAGATGTTGACGCGTGTTGGGTGAGCCCCACTGATCGTAATCGTACGGGTGAGTTTCAAATGAAAAGGGGGAGTAGGTAAGTAACCACACGAAGATCCTGTGGATAGATTTCCTCACTTCGCATTAACAAAGTTCTGTGGGTCCCACCGGGAGCCGCTTGTCCGAATTCAAAAAGTGAATTTCTTTTTTCCAAATGCTCGAGAAAACCAAAAAAAAACAAAAAGAAGAAAAAGAAAAGCAATCGATTGTTTCTTTTTTCTTTTTCTTTTTTTGTCCCCCTTGGCTGTGAAGCGAACACAATTTGATTTATAATTAGTTTCATTTGAATTAATTATCATACAACAAGGGCTAATTACAAAACTGTTGATGAGGAACAAACCAATTCCAATGTTAAGGATCTATTATTTGGAATGCTTTAGTGAATTTAACTAATTTGCATATTTCATTTATTTGGTATAAAAGCAAAAAACCAAAAAAAAAAAAAAAACACTCAAGTTCTTGTGTATAACCTAAACTATTTATATCTTATTTTAAAAACTAAAAATAAAAATAAGTTTTTTATTATATAAATGTTGAATACACTTTTTAATTATGTTTATAATTTTTTTATAAAAAAATACATATAATTTTATATCATATAAATTTATTTTATTATTTTTTGTCAATTAACAATAAAATTACTTATTATTAGTATCTCCTAAATAAAAATTAGAATTTCTTTGTTACTACACTTGATGTGTGCATGCTCTTTTTATTTTTATTTTGGCATATGCTAAATTTCTTGGACCATTTATAACCAAATTAGTAGTGTGAGCATATTGCTTCCTACAGTCTCATTTTCTTAAGTGCTTAAAGCCTTGTCAATTGTCCAACATTGGAGATTTTCTAATTTCATTTATTTATAAAATGGGTTAAGTTAGAATATTAAATGTGAGTAAATATATAATATTTATATATAATTTAGTTAAAATAAAAAACAGGTTTATATAATATAAAATTATATATATTATATTCATAAAAATTTATAAATACGATATAAAAATGTGTCTAACATTTATACAACAACAAATTTAATTGTATTTTTATTTTTATTTTTATTTTTTGAAAGTAGAATATAGATAATCTAGGCATCTTTCCTGCTGACAAGTATCAATGTTGGCAACAAAGTATCAATACTTATGATTTTTCTCAAATCCATCAAATTAGACAAATCAACCAAATTCAAACCGACATTGCAAAATCATTGATACGAATAGTAATTTAACAAAGTTACGACTTGCAATGTAGTGAAGAATTTGAAATTTTAAATCTACAATTAAGCCAAGTCAAACTAATATTAATATTTTATGTGAAGTATTGCTTTTATTTTTTATTTTTATATTATTATTATTATTTATTTATATGCTCAATATAATTAGTGTGAAATAATCAAATCAATTAATTTAAACAAAAATTTATTATGTAAATTTAAGTTAAATGAAAATAAAAGTGACAAAAGGGGTTAAATTAAATAATATTATTATGTAAATATATATGAAATGAAATATATTATATAAATATAAAAATTAGATATAAATTTAAATTATTAGATAAATTTAATTTATTATTTATTAAAAGGTATTTGTATTATAATCAATTTTAATATATATATATATATATATATATAACACAAATTAAAGAGGATCTTAAATGCCAGAATATATTCCCTTAGAGAAAAGACAAAAAAAATCAGAACGTAAGATAAGGGTGAGAATGTAGCAGAAGCTTCTATACATTTCCCATTTTTCCACCGACTCCTAAAAGCCGAAGCTTCTCGAACACAACCCCTCTTCGGATATATCGACCCAACGATCTTTAATCTCCCATTGCAACGACAACAGCAACTTCGGCAAACCCCAACGTTAATTGCTGCGTTTGATTCGACTGTTGAATTTTTTATTCTGCGAGGCATTTTCACAAACAGTTGGCGATGGAAGAAGGCGGAGCCGTGACAATCTACAACAACAGCGCCATTACCGATGCAAAGAAAAACCCATTTTCCATCAAGATTGGTTTAGCTCAAATGCTCCGCGGCGGCGCAATTCTCGAAGTCTCGGATGCAAATCAAGCCAGGATTGCTGAAGAAGCTGGCGCTTGTGCTGTTTTAGTTACTGAGGCAGCTGGACGGGGGATCCGAAGGATGGCGGATCCTTCTGTGGTTAAAGAGATCAAACACTCAGTTTCGATCCCTTTAATGGGTCGAGCTCGGGTCGGGCATTTCGTGGAGGCTCAGGTGCTGGAAGCAATTGGGGTGGATTATATTGATGAAAGTGAGGTTCTTGCTATAGCTGATGACGAAAATTTTATAAATAAGCATAATTTTAGGACCTCTTTTGTTTGTGGGTGTAGAAATCTTGGGGAAGCCTTGAGGAGAGTGAGGGAAGGCGCAGAGATGATAAGAACACAAGGGGAGGTCTTGGGTAGTGGCAATATTGCTGATACTGTCAAGAGTGTAAGATATGTGATGAAGGAAGTGAGGATGTTGAATAACATGGATGAAGACGAGGTGTTTGCTTTTGCAAAAAATACTGCTGCGCCTTATGATCTCATGGTGCAAACTAAGCAAATGGGGAGGCTGCCTGTGGTGCAGTTTGCTGCTGGGGGCATAGTAACCCCTGCTGATGCAGCATTGATGTTGCAATTGGGGTGTGATGGGATCTTTGTGGGGAATGAGGTTTTCAATTGCGTGGATCCTTATAAGCGGGTGAGAGCTATAGTGCAGGCTGTTAGGCATTATAATGATCCTCATATGTTGGTGGAGAGCAGCTGTGGGTTGGAGGACACAATGGCTGAACTTAACCTCAGTGGGGACAGAATTGAACAATTTGTTCATAGTGGGGCCTAGAGAATTTATACACAAACAAGTAATGTATCTTCTCTTGTATGCTTATGAGATTGTGGTTCATGATTTCAGGCTATCATAAGGGTATTGTTTGTCTCAATTGGTCATGTTGTATGCCATGAACACGAATGCAAGTGTTTCATATGCTGCATATCTTCATATGGAAGCACGCTTATGAATTAGAATAAACTGATTAACCAGTTTTTGAGTTTTGTGTTATGTTTTTACGTTGGTAACAATATAGCTTCTTTAAAGCCATGCATTTATAGTGGTTGCCAAATTTAAGCTGAAGTGCATAATCATTTCGTTATTCCTTACTTCTGCAAAAGAGCCCCATCATGCATTATGATCCAAGTAGCACAATCATTTTATCCCTTGTTTGGGATTGTACTTGATTAACTGAAGTAACTGAGCCCTGTAATGAGTGATCTTTGTTTCAAGAACTCTTTTGCTGATGTCCCCAAAGAGACTGACTGATGCACTTGAAAATAATTAATGTGATTGCTCCTGTGATCTCCTATAATAACACAATCAGGGTAATATGCTCTGCAAAAAATCATCCCCCAGAGTTGAGCCGGTCCATAGATGTGGAATAGAAACGATGATAATATCATTATCACAGTTGTAAGTAATTGGATTGATATTCCTCTTGCCGGCATTGCACCTCTGTTCTGATCTTCCTAAGTTGACGAAAAATGTAATTGTTTCAAGATTACAAAATATAAACAGATTAAGAAATTTTGAAAAGGTAGGAATCTGTTATTTGTAATTATAAGAGGAACTTCATGGGCTGATACATTAGTGGCCATGAAATTTCAACTACCTTTGCCTAATTTCAAGGGACAGTTAACAAGACCAATGACAGTCATAATGTGGATCCACTGCACTTTTCCAAAGCGAGGCTTGTCGGGTAGATTGAGATGGTTGAGACACTAAAAGAAAGAATGTGGGTAAATAATATAAAATAAATTTAAGAAAACAAATGAGTCTTTGAAATAACCATGGCATATTGGAGGAGCATATGGACTATATCGAAACCTGCAAGTGTACTTTTTGAGGGGCAGGGGACCCAGGGGGGTGCATATGAGTTTGATAATTATTGATTAGTGAGGTTTTTCAAGAGAAGAATAAAGTGGCTTATTCATTGTGTTGCTTTCCTACCTAGACACAGGGACATCTGGTAAAGGATAGCTTGTCTATGCTATTCTTTCATGTTCTCTTGATATTATTATTTTTTTATCAATGCTTGTATACATAGGTGCTCATCTTAATTGCAAAGGTCAACTTCTTTTAGATCATGTTCTCCGTTTGAATGCTTCCGTTGTTGAATAAGCACCTCAAAGCAATTTCGTAAGCCGAAAATATAGCCCCATTGACAACAAAAGCTCTTGCAACAGCAGTTCCCAGGCCTCGCCAGAGCACACCATAACCTTCCTCTTTGATGCTTCTCCTAAAGCAATCCAGAATACCCTCATACTTTTGTGGAGAGGATGGTGTTGGAGCTTGTAGCCTGGTTTTTACAACATCTAATGGATAGCAACAGACCCAGCTAGCAACGCCTGCCAGTCCTCCAGCTATCAGCATAGTTCTTAAGCTTTCTTGACCATTCTTTCTGCATCCAGGGTGAAGCTGCTCTCTCATGTACTCGTATGTCCAGAAGTAGAATCCATGTGAGGGTGCATCTCTTAAAGCGGTGATGGTCAAGCCTCGGTACATTCCTCTTATCCCTTCCCTCCTAAGTATGTTCTTTGCCACGCTTACTGGACCTTCGTGACTATCTGCCTGATGGTGTGCTACTTGACTTTTGTCCTGCAACTGAAGGCGGATCTTTATCAGTTCTACTGGAGAAAGCAGAAGGCTCTGCAAAGCCCCAGTACCAACTCCTCCTAGAGCAACACCCATGTAGGAGGGAGGGTCATTGGCCGAAATGGACAAATCAAATGCTCGAGAGAGGATGGCATAGATCTGGAAAACCATGGCATTCTGCAAAACAGAAAAATATTGTCAGCATGAATTATGACGGCATAGGAAACCAAGTGCCAGTGCTACCAGTCTGGAAGCCTGTCGCTTGGACATACATGCGCACAAGAGGAAATCCAACAAGCATATAATTGTGATCAAGTCCACTGTTTTTCTCCTTTTTTGGTACATAATCTATTCCACTTTTGTGGAATTAAATGTCTCTTTGAACATGCATGATGATGCATTAACTGTAAATTCATGGGTTGGTTACAAGTATTGAAGAGCACTCAGTTCTGTAGGCTAATATTTACAATCAACCTCGTTACAGTTCTGCAGCCATGGTTATGTCAAATTAAAACTCCAGATTGGGGATAAATTCGTCCAGCCGTACAGGCTCAACGGTTTATTCTGTACCCTCAGGCTGCTGAGACTCAAGTTTTATATCTACCTACAATTCACAGCGGAGGCCAACTTGATTGTTCGGTTGCAGATACCACATCAAGTGTCAGATTCAGAGAAACTTTCTTTGATAAAACATTTCAGTGCACGAGGTTTCAGATACCACATCAAGTATCAAATTTGATAGATAGTCAAAGAAACTTTATTTGACAGGCCATTTCAATGCCCGAGACTTTACGATGAAAGAAATTTCAATTTGATGTGGGGAAAAAATGGAAAAAGGGAGAAGGACCTTGTTCGCTAAAAGGCACTACTTATACAGAAGCTGTTGTAGGTAAGACCCTGAAAATTTTCTGAGGTTCAAACCTAGTGATATGTACAACACATATCCTGGATAATTGGTCATGGATTAAATTTTCCAATAATATACGCATCATCAACATGCAGTATCCACCTTGATGTACCAGAACCCAGATCAAAACAGAACTCCAAACAAGATTATCATAATCATTATAGAATCTAACCCTCCATGTGACCATCAAAAATTTAACACACCCACCAAACAATTCCAAGAAATACTAAAGATTATGGCAGGCAGAAAAGACCATACCAAACGTGATCAATGCAAAGAAACCAAATTTTTTGAAGCTGAAAATACCTGAAAGGTGACTGATGCAAGGGGTGCACCCATGCCTCTGTAGAGTCCACCGAGTCCTTCTCTGCTGACAACCCCACGCAGGATGCTCAAAGCAGGACCAGAATTGGATTGTTGTTGCCGAATTCGCAGTGTGTCCAGTGGATAACCAGAAATTATACCAGCAATGCCACCACAACCACCAGCGACAAATTCTCTACCCCAACTGCTAGCAAGAAACTCTGGCCAAAAATCCATTACGGATCTCACTCTCATTCCCCGCACAAAAACCCAAAAAGTTTCGAGCTTTAGCCCAAAGAATGTCTTTCTCAATTATTTACAGCAACTCAATCCTTGTTTTTCTCTCTTAAAGATTCAAAACCTATAACAATCGATCAATACTTACAGTGTTTCTTGCCTTCACGTAATTCTAACTACAAAATCTCCTTTTTTTGTCCTTAAAACTCAGGATTATGACATAATGAAGAAAAATAAACTTTCCAAAAGAGACGGCTTTCTTCAGTCTTCCCAAATCTGTCAACCTACAAACAAACAATTCAAGGCCCCTTTTTGGAGTGGGAGAGAGAGAGGATGGTGAAACAGAACAGCGACCCCAGAAAGCTTTTATGGTTTCTTTGTTGAGTTCTGACATTACTCGACCGAAACCAGGGCCAACTGGCTGCTATTCTCTAGGGACTCGGGAGTTGTTTTTTGTCTTGGATTTGGACTGTAAAGAGGGAAACGGCCAACGCCTGCCATATCAGAATTACCGATGGATCCATGCCACCTAAACCACCACATTACGGGAGTGCTTTTTGAACCTAGTGTTTTACTACCTTTTTGCTCTCATCTCTTTGATAGAGTTTTTATCCCCCCCCCTCTTTTTTTTTTACTGCTCCCATTCATTGAAAGGTTTTTTTATTTTATTTTATTTTATTTTTCATTTTTTTATTATTTTTTAAAGCGGTAGAGCAAATACAAATCTTTGATGACATAATATTCAGCATGATTAAAAAGTTTTTTTTATTGAAATAATAATTTAATTATTAATTAAATATATTTTTGCATTTAAATTAATTTGAGTTATTTCAAATTTTACTCTTAAAAAGTTAAATTTATGTTGAAGTGAAATTTATTTAAATAATAAGTTTATTTTATAAATAATATTAAATAAAAATATAAACAAATAACTTCTAATCTCAATTAATATACAATAATTAAAATATAATAACATAATAATTTGTTTCTTAAATAACTAAAAAGTTTTTGACTTTATCAACAACTTATGTGTTAATTTTTATGGTTTAAGTTTTAGTCTATAATTAAAAGATTAGTAAAAGTTACACAATAGGGAAAATCCTTTGTGGTCTGTCGACTTTTTTTTTTTTTCTCCGGTTCATGGAAGAAACTTGGGAATTTCAATTTAGAAATTTAAGTTTTAAACACTTGGTGTCTTTTCAAGAACATTAATGTCAAGTATATTTATTTATACATAAGCTTATTCTTATTTTTTTAAAAATTAAAATTTATTTTCATAATTAAAATATTTTCGAGTCGTAATAAAATAATTTTACTAGTATATCAAAGCTCGATGGGAGCTTCAAGATTAATATTTTAAAAAGTCAGTATAGAATGGTCCCATAGATTTGTAAGAAAAGGAAACCCCCAAAAAAAAAACAAAATAAAATAACCCATCCAACAACAACATCTATTTCAATTACGTCTTGCACTGAAAATTCTCGAGAGATTGATTGTCACTAGTGGGTCATAATAGATTGTCATCGCATGCAACAGGCTCCTAAAGCAATTATAAATTAAAAAAAAATCCATAATTTATTTTAGAGTATTATTTAGAGAGTAAAATTTAAGTTTGAATAAAATTATTTGGTTAAAAATAATTAATCACAAAGTCTTAAAAAACCTAACAAAGAAAAAGATTATTGGGTAGATAGAAATGATGGTAGGCTATAAACTAACTCTAATATTTGCCATATTAACTTTATTATATAATTTTATAATTTTCTTCATAATGGTATATTTTGATATATTTGTAACTTCCGTTCAATAATTTCAATCTTAGAATTGACAAGACTAGACAATTGAGTGTGCCACGTTGGATTTGTCTCTGAAACGTGGAAGTGACGTCGGTACAACTTTTTCCTTGTCCAATTGTTTGTCTTTTACGGTCGTGGCCCACAAGACACTGTGCTGTAATTTATCACTCACGTGTCTTAGTATTATTATAATAAAAAGTATTAAACTACTAAATATAATTTAATAAGATAAAATTTGGGGCCCGGATAGAGTGGAGTATTTTAAGATAAAAGTATTTTAATTTCAACTCTCACTAATAATTAATTCTCATCTTCACTCTAACAGTATTTATAAAAAGAAAAGAAAAAAAAAACCCCCCAAAAAGTTGAGTTCAAATTGGGGTCTTGTTGTTGTGTGTTTGTGACTTTTTTTGCAAGAAGAAGTGAAGTAAAATTTTTTTATATAAAAAAAAAGAAAAAAGAAAAAAAAGAAAGAACATGAATTTCATTCTATTTTATATTTCTTCTTTGCATTCAATTTTATATTTCTTCTTTGCATTTTGGTTTCTAAATGATAATGCATTCTTATATATAAGCATATTGTTGTGAAAATAAATAAGCTCATTGTCAAATGAATTTTGATTTATTGATTTTGAAATTAACTTCAAAGAGTTTGGACATAAAAGAGATCATATAAATGAAAAATAAATTTTGGCTTTATTATCATTAAAATTTAATGTTTAATTTATTTTTGATATTTGTAAAAAAAAAAATTAAAATTTCGATTTAAATAATATTTTAACATGACGAAGAGGATATCAGTTCAAACCACACTCCTTTCGTACAGCTTCTGAAGCTATTGAGATGACCCAAGAATTTCGATTTTGCTGGTCCTTGATGTCGGTGCAACAATTTTATTTTTTTTTTATTTTTTTTTCTTCGGTTAAAAATTTTATTAAATGATAAATTACTTAACAAAAATTACTTGTTATTTTTATAAATTTTATATTTTTAAATTAATATTTACAGAATATAAATTAAAATTTTTAACTACCCGATATAGCTTGAATGACTCGACATTCTTATTATTTTATCACGTTTAACAACATGTAAGATAAAGAGAGTAATTATTTCCATCAAGTAAGACAAAACATTTAAAATTTTAATTTTTGAAATCTTGTTTTAAATTTGAAGAATACATAAAAAAATATAAAAAATATAAAATTATTTTTTATATTATTATGAGTCAACAAAAAATAATAATAAATTACTCATCTCTTAAGTTTCTACAATTATTTTAAGAATATTAGGTAAGTTAAGATGATATAATTTTTTATGAAAAATATAAATATTATTTGGACTACACTATCATAGTATTAAAAAGAAAATAAATTATTCATAAGTCCCACCAATCCTCTTTGTAATTATTTGGACTAATTCAAGTAGTCATTTCGATTTTATGACATCAAGTTTAAAAAATAAAAAGATAAAAAAAAACCAATAATCTTATTTATTTATTTATTTATTTTTTAAAATTTCTTTTACAAGTAAAAAAAAGCCAAAAAACTGTAAATTTTCCCAAAGCCATCATGTCACGTGCTCGCACGTGCAGTCCATCTAGATATATATATATATATATATATATATATATATATCTGTGTGTGTGTGTGTGTGTGGTCCAACAAGAAAACCCCCAAATCAAAAAGCAGCCTACAATAATTGCGTAAAATTAGGGTTAGGGTTTTCTCCACCCAAACCTTACCAATTTCCTTTTCTTTCTTTTTTGCTTTCTATTTTTCGGTTTAATAATCAGAGCCCTAACCCTAATTCTGCATTTTCAGCCATGTCTTCTAGGCAAGGTACCTTCTCTGTTTCTGTCAATCTTAATACTTTAATTATGTGAAAATTGATTTGGGAATTTTTGGTTTTTTTTTTCTGTTTTTTTATTGGGGTCTTAATAACCCTAGGATTTCTAGATTTTTTGTTTGATTTGATTATATCGATGTGATTTTTTGTTCATTTTTATGGTTCGAATAGGTGGAAAGGCCAAGCCTTTGAAGCAGCCCAAGGTCGACAAGAAAGAGTTAGATGAGGTAATAATTGTGTTTCGGCTCTCTTTATGTTTTGTTGTATCTCTGCCGGGTTTTCGAATTTGATTGTTTGTGGGTTGTTCCTTGTCCTTGTGATCTGTTCTTGTTTCGTGTCGTATGGTGCTATCGGGTGCTTATATTTTTTGTGGGACTTATCGGGTGTCAGAATGTTGGTGGTGTTTTGTCCTGGTGGTCGAATCAGTTTTAGGAAATTTTTAGATTTAGGAGAAAAAAGTCCTCTTGATTTGGATTTGACGTTGAGACTGGGCCTCTGGCATTTTGGGGGTCGAAGTTCACTGATTCGAAGTAGCATGAATCTGTTGGCTTTTGTATTGTGGTGAGAAATAGGATTGTCTTTTGTGCGCTTTTTGAAGGATGTTTGGAAGCAGATTTTGCTTGTGCGTGATCTTAGGTTTATAGTCTGGAAGAATTGGATTTGGAGTTTTATTGGCATAACAGTCATGTAGCTTGTGATATTTTGTATGTTTGTTGCGTCTTTTATGGCTGTACTAATTGGTTTTTGTTCACGCAAACAAGATATTTAGGCAATTTTGTGGTCTCTGTACCCGTGATTGTCCTGATTTTATATCAGTGTAATTCTACTGCATTATTGTTAGTACAGTTTGTATATACTGTATCAGCATTTATTTATCACTAATTTGAGTGCAACTGTGTTTGTTTGTAATGGCTGCTGCTTTTGTGTTATATGCCCTTATGACCTTGTTGTGATGAAATCATTCTCTGCCTCCTTAATGAACTTTGTGTTAAATGCTTCTGTGCAGGTAGATAAGGCTAACCTTCAGAAAAAGAAGGAAGAGGAAAAGGTGATATGATCATTTTTAACTTTGTCTTGTTTTCTTCTCCGAACTCTACATGAATGAAAATTGACAACTAATTGGGTTCTGTTTGTGTGACAACCAGGCACTTAAGGAGCTCAAGGCCAAGGCACAACAAAAAGGGTCTTTTGGAGGATCTGGTCTTAAGAAAAGTGGAAAGAAATGAGGATTTCCAAGGCAAATCAATGCAGAACACATGAATCCTTGCAATATGATTACAATATGTACCATTGATGCTTTTATGCCACTTTCTGTGTAATGCAACAGTTCTTTGTGCTAAATGCTACTGAACCTTGAGTCAACGTGATTGTGTTGATAAATATTGCATGTTTTGTTGCTTAACATTGATGATCGAATAATTTGGTCCCTGCAGGACTAAAATGTTAAGCACAGGGCATAATTTCAGTAACCGAATGTATTCATAAAGCAAAGCATGGACACTAAAGAGAAACCAAAGTTTTCCCCCGATTTTGGCACTTCATTTTGACTGCGGCTTAGTGGGAAAGTGGGCTTCTGGCTTCCTTGTAGTGGTAACTTCGTTGAGAAGTAGCATCTTTTCAATGAAGAAAATATATGGGAACTCAATCCATAGTAAAAGCTGATTTTCAAGCGATTAAACGTGATATTTATCTTAGCAGTCGATTAGAGCAAACTTTGATGGGCCATCCTGGCTTTTCCCTGTGGGCTGAAATGTCTGTAATTTTAACGACGGGATCGGCCGGATAACAGGCTCTTCATCCTTGCCCGGGTACCCAACTCGCCTTAATTTAGTCTTGTTGCCTGTCCTATGGCAAGCAGTGCTGGCGCTTGCTGGACATTTATTAAGCTTGTCACTTGTTCTTCACTATAGGAAAAGTGAAAACTCAGGTGCTATGATATAACTTTAAAACATAGTTGAATTGTCCATGGTTTGACAGTCAGTGTCAAAGTTGACACAGAGAAGAGATACATGCTGCATAGGATGAGAATTCAAACCCCACAAAAGAAAGGGAACGGATAAATGCTATTCGTTGTAAGATAATATGTTGTGAAAATACTATGCTTCAATTATATATATGGTAAAATATATGGTTTTACCTATAATTGTTGTGGTTAGCCACTGTTCATTGTATGGATGAACATATAAATGCTCGTTTTAGGATTGCATTGGTTAAAGAAATTTGTTTGCTTTACCTTGCTTCCATTTCAGTTATTGACGCCCCATTAACTGACCGTTGGTCCTGTTTTTTCTCTGCAATCTTGCATCCCGCAAATTCCTCCTACCGTTGAAGGCTGGTTTCTGAGGAGAAGACAGCTGGTAAGCATCATTGTATAACATAGAGGTAACGTCCAGCATGGTGGGTCTATCCATTGGGTTCTCTTGTGTACATAAGAGGCCTATATGAATGCACCTTAACACTTACATTTCCAAATTCGTCATTTATAGTGGAATCAATCATCTCTAGAGCTCTAACTTGTTTCCATAGCTCCCATGCCTAAAACAACTCAATTAAGAAAAATGGTCAATCTTGGTTCTCGAAACAAAAATGAAGTGTGTAACGAGGAACTTACATGCACTACTAGACTGAGTGGACCATCTGCATAACGAAAACTGTTATTCCTCCTGCCACTAGTGATTTCTAGCAGTAAGACACCAAAGCTGAACTCATCCGACCTCGTCGAGAAAATGCCCTCAAATGCATACTCGCGGCGTATAGCCATTACGTATGAGAAATTATCACTTTTGAGCTAAAAATGCAGACATTATAAGTATTCAAGAGGATGAAATTACTTGCAGGTGCTTTGTTTACTTGCTATGTTCCAATGACTCGGTTTGTGTTTGCTTTAGATTTGTCTGATCCGAATATTTTAGCCATGCCCAAATCTGATATTTTTGGATTCATGTCGCAGTCAAGAAAGACATTACCGGCCTTCAGATCTCTGTGAATTATCTTTAATCTTGAGTATTTGTGAAGGTAAAGAAGCCCTTGAGCTATCCCTTCAATGATGAACCTGATTTTCCAGTCTAATGCACTCTTGTTCATGGGATCTATTCAGAAAAGAATTCTGTAAGCATAAGTAAGACGAGCATTCAAAAAGATTGTAATTTGATAAAGTACTTAATGTGACTGACCAAAGAGGAAGAAATTAAGGCTTTCAGTAGGCATGTACTCATAGATTAATAGCTTTTCTTCTCTTTCAATGCAGCAACCTAGGAGCCTAACAGGATTGTTGTGTTGCAGTTGGCAATTACTTTTACTTCATTCTTGAACTCGACCAATCCTTGTCGAGAGTTTGTTGAAAGCCTTTTGATTGCTACTTCTAGGCCATCAGGAAATTTTCCCTGAACGAAAACTCATCAGTGCACCAAAATAAGGTATTGCCTCATACTTTCAGTAACTAATTGATTGTTTTTGTGTATGTACTTGTAAAGAATTCCCTTTTCTAATCCAAAGTATAAGCAGAACCATACCTTATAAACGGGTCCAAACCTACCTTCTCCAAGCTCATTTATGGAGGCAAAGTTTGTTGTAGCCGAAACTATGCTTTCAAGACTGAAACACTGTAGTTCATGGTTGTTTCTTTCATGTCTACTGTGGTTCTGTGTTCTATCTATCCCCAGTCCATACAGTAGTGTCTCCTGCTCCGCGTTGGTCTTCTTCATAGAGTGAAGATATTCCACAGCCTTTTCTTTTGATCTTCCCCATATTTGCAATATTCCGCAGGAAGGTATCAGTGATCGTGGCATGATCTTTGTGGAGTCTCCATGTTAACAAGCACAAGAAGCACAGTGATGATGCCGTCAGAGCTAGTCCTACCTCAATGATTAACCACTTCAGCTGCTTCTTTTCTGCAAGGAAAAACAAACTTCAAAACCCCATGCCATGGTAATCTAGGATCACAATTTGTTTAGCACTGAATGTGCATTTAAGTGAAGATTTGTTCAACCGATTTCATTTGGTTTCAGGATCCTTCAAGTTAAAAGTTAAAGAAGCCTTTTCAAGAGGAAACAGTACTATGAGGCCTACCTTTGGTTTTGATTACATATATGCCCCGCCGATATCCATGCCTAGTTGTGTCAATAGTTACACTAGTCCAAATCTGGCAGCCAATTGCATCTCTCCAATTTGTGGCTGCATATGCAACACAAGAGCAATCCCTTAAGCATTTTTTGCGACAATATATGATATCATATGTCTCATTGAACAAGAAACCATTTCCAGACACCACAACACCCCATTTAATGTTTAAATCAGGAATCTCCTTCCTACACTCAGGATACTCCTCATCAACGCAGCCAATGCTTGGAGGTCTATTGTATGATTTTCCGCATAAAACTATTGTTCCCTCAGAATTTGAGAGAATTTCATATCTGTCTATGGTTATCCTAGCAGACGCTATGGAATCATCATTTACGTGGAAAGTAAAGTACTTTTCGTTCTCATTTGTGTAATACTCAAATTTGTATGGAAAACCTGGGAACAAGCTGAAAGATTCATTTATCCAATTGCCACTAGTCCAATACAATTCTCCAGCCCACCAGATCACTAACTGGCTTGTGCCATTGGTGGTGCTATCCAATGCAAGAGTGAAGGAACCTGCGGTTAGAGACCATTTTCACCCGGTTAGAAAGTTGATTCCTAGTTTCATTCCAGGAAGAAGTGTATTTGTAGGATGGTCAAACTCTGCCATAGCTCTCACTTTACAGATCCATCTATGTTCAGCTCTTGCAGAACAAAAATTCCAGAATCAAATATACTGGCGCTGGTGTTACTTGAGATGCCTTGAACTGAAGTTATTGCTATAGGGTCTCCTCCACTGCGTAAAATCACCAGATTTCTATCACTCCCTATTGTAAGTATCCCTGATGAGCAATTGACCAGTTTAGGCTGGAGGTCATACCAGACTGAATTCCTGTAGCTACAACGATAATAATCATACCTCGGACCATCTTCATGAAGCACATACCATATTTCAATATTGTCACCCCCTGGAAAGCATCCTAACCTGCAGTTTCCAAAAGCTGAAACCAATCGGCTACTAAATTTGAGCTGTTGGCCTTGCAGCAAAGTCTCTGTCTCTGAATATGAAGACCCTATGAATAGTATGCAACACTTAAAGCTCACCAGTATGAGATTTCTCCATTTGCTGGCCATGACCACGAGAATCAACAGCGATTTTAGGAGAAACCCAAATAAATTCAATAGCAAAAACAATGCTTTTCCATGTTGAAAGTTTCGACTGGCCTAGCAGTGTTGACTGAGGACTTGTGAGTAGCCTTTTTCATCTTCCACAAACATTTCAATCGTCAAAACAACCATTCAAAGTCTTTGCTTGTCTTTCTCTTGTTTCGGAAATAAATTTCTCATACATCACATCATCATTGGCTATCTATTGGCCATGACAAAAGGTTGCCACTTGAGATTTTTCAGGGAAGCTCTAATGCTTACTACCAATTTGTGTTTTTGTCAAAGGTACCTTTATTGCTTGGTGGGGTAACATCATGAGATGGACTATATTGTAGGCCGAGCAAAACTATTGATTTGCGGTTTAGCCGACCCAATAAATGAAAATAATTACTTAATTTGTAACCATTAAATTATAATGAAATAAATTTTTTTATAATAAGTAATATTTTTATTGCACAATAAAAAATATAAAATTATTATTCTCTAGTCCTCTTCCGTCCACAACAACAAAATTTTAATCAAAATCAATTATTCCTTTTTTCGCATTTCGTTTTTGCATGCACTAAATTTGAAGTGAAATTGAGCTAAACAACCTTATGAAAGTGGGTTAAGCAGGCCTTGGGTATTGGCCCGACCACATGACTTGCTTGCTGAAGCATTGGTTTTGGGCCTCGGTCCATGGTCCACATGTTCCCAATAGGACCAAAGACTTTTCGGAGCTCCTTCTCCTGCTGTCTACTGTCCGTCCAACTGGTGACCATCCAAAAAGAAAAGGATGGGACAGGGCAGCTAATGTCACGTGCACCCTTTATATCTATCCGTCCAGCAAAGTGCGTAGGTATAAATTTAGATTGAGTCCCTGCGAACTGTAATATTCAGCTCCTTTTTACTATCTAAATACAATAGTAAAAAATTTAAAAGATATACAAAAATATTTAAAAATATTTATATCTAGAGGTTTATAATAAAAATTAATAAAAATTTTTACTAAAAATTTTTAATAAGATTATATTTAATATTATTTTTAAAATATTTTTTATAAATAATTAAATATTTATTTGTAATTATATATTAAAAAATAAAATAATTATAAATAAATTATTTTTTATTTATAAATATATTTAATAATTTATAAAACTTTTTATACTTTTTATTTTTTATCACTTTTAATTCTCTTTTATTTATTTTTTAAAATATTTTCACTTAATTTTTTAAATTTTCTTAAATTTAGTTAATTCATCTTTTTTTAATTAAATATCATATAAGTTAGGACACACAAAATTTAACTCCATAACATTAAAATCTGGATAGAAGTTAAGAGAGATTCTTTGTGCCATTTAAGCCTATAATGTTTAAATTAAAATAAAGTAACCTTACTATTACATAAAGATTCGCCCTCTTATGGCTGGTACCCAATCGGCTTTAGAAATTTTTCTAGCTAGCGAACTGTTCTATTTATGTTTATATTTGGTCAGAGAGATTCTTTGTGCCATTTAAGCCTATAATGTTTAAATTAAAATAAAGTAACCTTACTATTACATAAAGATTCGCCCTCTTATGGCTAGTACCCAATCGGCTTTAGAAATTTTTCTAGCTAGCGAACTGTTCTATTTATGTTTATATTTGGTCGAGTAAGAAACTACTCTTCCAAAAAGACTTGGCATCTCTTAGCGACCAACTGTGTCTTTTTACTCTCGTGGGTCCGGTTATTATATAATTAATAGCATGTCCTGATTTTATATATAATAGGGATATGATATTTTCGTTTACTTTTAATTCTTCGTCAGGGTGAGACTTCAGGTCATACAGATTTAACTACACGAGCCCATTGTTTTTTCTGGGGTCTCAGCACACATAGGAAAGCAGGATTTCTTGAACCAGATGTAGAAACCAGCAGCAGTTTTTTTTTTTTTTTTTTCTTTCATATAAATATTTTCCTAGGGAAGACCAAAGAAATAGCAAATATAAGCAAAACCCTTCAGTCCAAATGCCAAATTTGCAATATATGTATAGTGACTTGTGGGTGAGAACAACTAGGCACGAAAACATGGATGAGAAGCCTTTATTTCTCACGGCTTACGCACGGTTTGATTTGGCTATGCGGGAGAAGAGTAGGTGAGAATAGCAGCTGAAGATTGGCGGTTGAGAAAAAGATATGAAACGATCTAGTGCACTGTCGATTGAGTCTCCTTGCTCTCTTTCTCTCTCAGAATCCTCCCTCGCCATTACAGCATTGAAGAGCATTTCAGCTCAAGATGGTATCTTCTTCTTGTCTTCACTCCACTGCTCTTCATCATTCTTGATCATGGTATGCTACGTTTTTCTTGTTCTCGTATTGATTTTGTTATACGTATGATTTTTCTTGTTACATGGTCGATAAAAATGGCATCTTGATGCCCTTTTGCCTCAAAAACCAATCTATCGGATACTCGGGGCATAAAATATTTTTTGTATTCCTCGAGAGTTCGTGCACTAGATACTCTTTTTCAAGTCCAGTGATTGACCAATTGGCATGATATCATCCTAACAACTTCGTACTCATGTTTTATTGTTGCAGTCTCTTATGCCATTGATGTTGAGGTCACTATCCAGGTCACTAATTTATCTCGTGTCTCAGCCAGTGACCTCTGTGACAACAATACTGTACTATAGCGATCTCCTTCCAGGGAACCTGAACTTAGACAGATTGATTCGACGCGAACTGCTCGATCGAGAAAACCATTTGTTCCATTTTATTATCAACATCTTGAGGTGTTTCTGGTAGCTAGCTCGCACCGGTTTTTCCCCTTTGTTGGTATGTTGCCAATTATGGCAGGAATTTCCGAGGAAAGCAATGGCCATTTTTGTGCTCTCTTTCCACAATCCTGTTATTCCCTTCAGAAAGGGCCGGCTGGACCTCCTTCCTGCTGGGATATATCTAATGGACTGGTGAGTTAAATCTTGTTGATTTCAAGAGATAAATGTTGGAGGATCCCAATGTTTAGGTACAAATTTTGTACACTCAAAGCCAATGCTATGTACTTATGAAGAACATGGAGGAGCCAGATCAAGAGTCGAAATTGAAGGTGAAGAAAAGAACTATGCCATGTAGTAAGTGCCGGAGCCAGGAATTATAGGACTTCATAAACATAGGACTTAATGTATGGTGAGATTTATAAGCAAATTTAGCCAAGAATATCACTAGTCATAAGCTGATGTAAGAGTGCCATTACATCTTTCATAGTTGATCTCTCGGAAGGGATTTGATTGCAAAAGACTACGGTTTAGATTCAGATATATAATTGGTTTCTAAATATAAAGATTTGGTATTATCATAAATTAATGATTCCCATCAGTAGGCATCATACAATATTTGCGAGCTCGACGCAATATTCACACACGACACCACTCAAAGTAAAATAATAATTTTTTCTTTTTTGACAAAAATTACTAAATATACAAGAGTAATGTTTTATAGTTTTGTACTTTTCATAATAGATTCTCATACATTTTTATTCCTTTTGATTTGTATATTATGTTAGTATTCATATATACTTAGTAATTTTTGAAAAAAAAAATTAATTTTTTTAAAAAATATTATTTTAATTTAATTTATAAATTTTAAGTTAAAGTCACATTTATTTTTTATATTTTTTTCTATTTATGTAAATTGATAAAAACCAATTATTCAATATTCACTCTGATATTACATTTTTTTAGTAAAATTTTATCTGGACAGTAATAATCATAAATAATAAAATTTAAAATTTAAATTTAATCAAAAATAATAATTTATTTTAATAATAACAGTTAATTAAAATGATAGTAATTTTAGTAATTTGAAGGATCTTGCCCTTGGGGACGTACAGCTACACACCACACTCTAACCAATGGCACCAGATGATTGCCATTGTGATCTGTTGCGTTCGATTACAGAAGTGCAGGTTGCTAAATCACCCATCTAAAGTTTTATGGTTTTTTTAACTAATAATAATAATAATAATAATAATAAACAACCCTTTTAGATGAGAAAAGAACCAGACAATGTATGTGGGTCAGGGCTCTAATGTTAATGGGCATTTTATCTAAGAACACGGTGGAGACTTATTTTCCTGGGCCAGATTAGTGGCAGGTGGCTAGGGTTAGATTAAGGAGACCCATTTTAAATCCAGCCCATTCCAAAGTCTCCATCCGTTTTAAAATAAAGATTTAAGTTCTTAATTATTGAAAAATTAAATTTTTTCTTTTGAAACAACAAAAATATATTATTCTCGGTAGACTAACAAAAAGTGCTCTAGGGGGACAGCAGATCCAAAAGCTCTCCTCAAAATCCTTTGACTTCGGATATCACTTGGGTCTCGTTCAATGTTTGCACAAATACACACCCCCTGCCTCCCAAACTTCATTAAATGAGCACCATAACAAATTAGGTCATCCAACAACAAGTGGGGGTATCAGTCATTTTATGGCCTACTAGTAACTATCTGGTGATCAGCTCATTGCTAAGGAAATGCATTAGCAAGATCCAAATTGTCTTGTGGGGAGGAAAAACAAATAAAATCAAAACATAACCAAACCAGTCGCCATTAACAACTAGCACTGGCTTTCATGTGAGCTCCCCATAGGAATTAAGCTACAAGCCAAAGGATAACACCCGCCTTTGACTTTGTTTGCAAAAATACATGTTTTTAGGTATTACCTGCCTAACAACATCAATCACTGGAAAGTGTAACTGAGGGCATGCTCCAGCAACTTCTCTAGTGTGTACTTGCAATTTGGTCAAAAGAGAGGAAAACAGATGAAGCAGTGGATTGGGTAAGTTAAGTCAATCGGAAGAGGTTCCTGTGCCCCACATATTGACTTGTTTCGCCGCCTCAAACAACTTTCAATTCAGTAATTAAAAGACACATTAAGCATTTGCTTATTTCTTGTAGTGGTTTATTTTAGTCCCATCAAAGGAATTGAGACTACTTGTGTGATCTAATATCTGGTGACATCATGAATCAATGCATGCTAACCACTACAGAAAACACTTTCTTGAAGACCAATGAGGCCACTTAAGTATGTGTCTTGACTTTCTCAAACACTCTCAACCGACCGGTGCTTCAACAACTATATTTTGTTTTGCAAAACCAAACAATTTCTTAGATTCTCCATGTTCATATGTGCCTAGGATTCTTCAGGTCCTCTTCTATATCTTCAATTACGTGACGTCTCTTACAGTTTTTGTGGCTTCCAATGGCATCTATGCGTCTTATTATGACAAGGGATCATCATGTTGCAACTCTTTAGGTACCTTAAAGGCTAAATTCACGCTAAAAAGTCCTTGCACTCTTTTTTTTTTTTTTTTTTTGTTCACAAAAAGGGTTGATTGACTTGCACACACAATAATCCCTTGGTATTTTCTAATCTAGTGATGAAATAAATAATTTGGTCTTAAGGGAAAAAAAAAAAGATTATGAAACTATAATATAGGGTGGTATATACAAAGAAATTACTATTTACTCATTTATTTTGGCCACATACACGCGAATGCATTGCCTTAGCTGCCTAATGCAATAGTTCATACATATACATATAAGAAAATGGTCTTGTTGTGTATGCAGTCAAAATATGCGTGTATAGTATCATGAGATTAATTCAGTTGGAATGTAAGTACCACAAAAAATTTCCTTCAATTTGTGTAGGTGATGAGCATAATCTTTAATGCTATAAATAGGATGAGATTGTTCATTTGCCCCCAATTTTGGATAGCATAATAATAAGTAGAAAGGAACATATACTGAGCAAATGGCAAGCAAGTTCCGCTAGGCAGGCTGGGGAAATTATAGGGTCATTCCTTCATTTCAGTATTAAAAGAAGCAAACAAAACATAAAAATGCATTACTTGGCACGGAAGAAACGGAAATACCTAGAGGGGCCATGCCGGATTTGTTCAATTACAGCTGTGTTTTGGAAAGTGAGCCACCTTTCCTCACCCGAAACATAAGGCTGCATTTACTACCTTTTCATAGAGTAAATTAAGCAACTGGGTCGTTGCATATTGCAAATGGACCTTAATTGTTGCGGGTGTCCATGTTTTTAGCCTAAGATAAATGCAGAGTTGTGACAGGAAACACCCATCAGCCAGCTGGACAGGCTAAGCACCAAAAAGACTTAGAATATTAATTCTCTCTCTCTCTCTCTCTCTCTCTCTCTCTCTCTCTATCTGTGTGTGTAATTCTTGAGTTCCTAGATGCATTGCTCGACCCTCTCTTTCTCTCTTGTTTAATTATTTTATTAAGAATCAGTCAATGTTGGATGGGGTGATTGCAATGAAAAAACCATCCAATCCT
Source organism: Bruguiera parviflora (assembly GCA_019804595.1). NCBI lineage: Eukaryota > Viridiplantae > Streptophyta > Magnoliopsida > Malpighiales > Rhizophoraceae > Bruguiera > Bruguiera parviflora. The sequence continues at coordinate 3,291,652 of CM034061.1, read as the reverse complement.
ATTCAGACTCCAACCTAGCTGAATAATATGATATTTCAAGTGAAAATGTCTCTCTTTTTTAATAAAAAATGTTTTATGTATATCTTAATTATCGAATTTATGAGTTTTATTATATTTGAATAAATCTTTCTTACATCTTATTTTGATATTAATGAATTTTAAATTTAGTATCACATACACAAATTCAAATTGATATAACAATATACTGAATTATTAATCAAATTATTATTTTAAGATAATAAATAAAAATGTTTTCTCATTATCCTACATAAATAATTCCATATTACTCCAAATTTACATGTTCTAGTATTAATGGCATGTTCCTTTAGGATGCCTCCTCGAATGAGTATTAGTTGGGTGTCCTTTGCTTTATTCACCTAGAGGAAAAGATGTTTCTCAGTTAAACTACCTTTGATCTCATGAATACATGGAGACTAGATGACTTTTAACCTTGTCATATTAAACACTTGTTTTTTCTTTTAGTTAGCACCGACTGAGAAATTTGTAGTTAGGGAAACTCAATATATTAATAAATATATGATTACTCCATAATATTGTGTCGTAATTACTGAAAAGCTAAATATTTCATTAATTTATTTACCGATTAGTATTCCTAGGTGTTTCTTAAAACGAGAGTATCTTGTGTTCATGCATGGTTTTCGTTTTGAGAATGGGGTGGGAGACACCATCTAACTCCAATACTATTGAGGTAAAAGTGACTTGTATTTTTATGTATAAAATCTAATTAAAGATAATGGGATTAATCTATTGGATACAAATTTTGTATTATTATTTTTTATTTAATTTTTTTAATTTTTTATTTAACTAATGTAAAAATTAAATTTGAGATATTTAAATTTTAAAATAATTCTAATAAAACAGATTTAAATAATAATAATATTATTATTATTACTATTATTGATGAATTGGTTATAATTTTTGGTCTTAAAAATAAAATAGATCTAAATCTCATTATTATTATTATTATTATTATTATTTCCAACGAATTGATTCTAACAAGGCTCAAAATATAATTTTTGGTCTTGAAAATAACTTTAGTTCTACTTACTAAGAAACCCATTGGCATTTATTACTCCAGTTTTTTTTTTTTTTTTGGTCATTTTTTTCTCATCTTATTTCCAGTGAAACTCAAGAGGAAATTAAACTTTTGTTTCTTGGTGCTGGTGTTGACTCCCACATTATATATTATTCTTTTTGTTTAGGTTCACCAACTGCTATCCTTGACCTTGATGATGCATCCAAAATCTATGAGACGAAATACAGAAGAATCTTCGAAGTAATCACTGAAATTCAACTTATCAACAGCACACCATTCAAATTTCTGTGCTATCAACTATGCTATTATAAGGGTTGGTTGCATAATTTTAATTTTCTTGTTGGATGGTAATACGTACCACAAATGAACATCTTACAATTTGGTATCAGCTCCAATTGCTATAGAAGCGCAGCCAACGGATCTTGCCGAACTCCCAAATTGATGAAACGTCGACGAGGTTAATGGTAGAATTGGCTCTTAGACTTTATCAAACCAATCAAACCCCCGTAAATCTTGGTAAACAAATATGCTTATACTATTGGGTGCGGTGTTTAAATGTTAGATAAATTTTTAAAATTTTTTAGAAAATAATGTTATAGTTATGCCAAAATTTTAAGATCTTAGTATGGTGAAAGAGATAAATTTGAGTATTTTGAGTAATTTTAAAGAGAGTATTATTAACTAAATAGATCAATTTTTTTTATTTAAAACTCTATGAAATTAACTATTCAACTCATTTACGTGTAAATATATATTGCCCAAATTATCAATTTTTTATAAATTTATAAATTAATGATATTAAAATATCTTATAATTATAAAAATTTTATTACAATTAAAATATAATTTTAAAAATTAATTAATATAAATTTAATTGTAATCAATTGAAGATTCTATTAATTCATAATATTTTATTTTAATCGTAATCAAATATTTATAAATATAAAATTTTCTAAAAATAGAAAATAAAATTGAAAAATACTACTATAAAATCCTCCTTTTAAAAAAAGAAAAAAATCTCAAATTTATGTTTTTTTTTTGTTTAGCAAAACAATTACTCTAAAGGAAAAAAAATAACTATTATGAATTTTCTTTTTTCTTGCATTTGTTTTCTTAAAAAAATTTAAAATAATTTCAAAATTAATTTAATTTGGCTAGTTTTTTTTTTTCTAAATCTAATCAATTATAAAAGCAAATTTATATTAAACTAAATTTAGAGAAATTTTTTAACAATAATACTTACCATTTAATTATCTCTTAACTTTTTAATAAAAATAAAAAAATAAAAAATTATTAATAAATATAATTAAATTTATGAATCATATGAATATAATAATAGATAATGCGCATATCTTACATCCCCATCACACTTCTATTTATATTAAATTATTTCAAAAAAATTATAACAACTAAAAAACATCGGAGAATATTTGAATAAGGAAAGAAAATTAAAGGGTCATGCTTACCAATTCAACCGATTGGCTTTCCGCGGTTCATTCACTGCCATGCTTACCAGATCAGCCTGCCAACTTCAAAATTCTTCGCTCAATACCCAAACTGCCCCCGATTCGGCGACTCTTACTTTGGTCAAGTCCAGGGTTATCTCGGTAATTGGATAACATGATTAATTAGCAATAATCCCAATCTCGAGTTATTAATAAGCAGAAGAAGAAAACAGAACCGCCCCCCGCCAAAAGAATCCTACGTGGCATGATTCTCTGTATCTCTCTCTCTCTAAAAAGCGCCAAACCAAGCTCGCTTTCTCTCTCTCTAGGCCACAGCTTTTTAATTCCTTTTTCCTTTTCAGCTCTCCCTTGATGCCAACTGTGAGCTTCTTGATTGACCATCCATCTCCCCTCTCTCTCTCTCTCTCTCTCTACCATATATATATATATAATTGTAATTAGTTCTCTCTCTAGGCTCTAAAGGTGGTGGATTTTTCTTGTTCTCTCTATCCTAACCACCTAAATTTTCTCTCTTTTTGGCTTCTTGAATGCTAAATTGGAGGCCATTTTCTTAATTTTCTTTTTTCTTTTTAATTTTTTTTCTTCATCGATTTACCCACATTGGATAAACACCCACATCTCCATTTTCCTTTCTCTCTCTAAATTTTCTATATTTTTGTCACCCCATTGCTTCTCTCCAAAACTGTTTCTTTTCTTTTGCTCCGTGGTTTCTTTAAATTAGATTCTTGGTCTTGCCTGATACACCCATTTCCAATATTTTGAGTTATTCCTTTCCTCGTCATTGCATAAGTATCCAAGAATCCAAAGAAAAAAAGAGTCGAAGAAAACCGAGAAAGTGGCTTTTTCTGTTTCCCTTCAACACTTTCTTTTCAACTTCTTGTTTATTCATTGAAAGGTGTGTGTTTAGAGATCAAGATGTTTGATGGGTTAACAAAGTCCAAATTCTACACAAAATGGTACTTCATTCATTAATTTTTGTTTTTGTTGTTCTCCTTGTTCTTTTCTTTAGCTCATTTTTTGGTTAATAGCAATCACACTCATTTGTGATTTCTTTGGTTTTTGATCGGTTTATAGCAAGTCATTGACAAAGACAACGAAGACAAGGCTGGAGGCTTTGAAGAAGAAGAAGAACGCGGTGGCGAAGTACTTGAGGAATGACATGGCTGATCTTCTTAAGAATGACTTCGATTACATTGCTTTTTGCAGGGTTAGCTTTCCGTTTTCTTCTCATGGGGTTCTTTAATTTTGTATCAGAACCTCAAATATGTTAATCTTTATCAAGATTTATAGCTTTGGTTGTCATGGTATTAAGGCAGCCTTTTTAAAATTGGAATTTTTCAAGAAATGAAATTGGTGATGCAGGCAGAAGGGCTTATGGCTGAGCTAAACATGATAGCATGCTACGGTTTTATTGAACAATTCTGTGGATGTATTTCAAGCAATCTTTCTGTCATGAGTAAACAAAGGTATGTGTGTGGCTGCATCCAATTTGCAGTATCATGCTTTTATGATTTAGAATGCCTTTTTTTGTCTAAATTTTTCGCTCTTCCGAGTAAACAGTTTCTATTGGCACAATTTAGAAGATGTAGGCATTACCCCATTTTCTAAAGTCTCAGCTCAATGTAATCATCGCTCGCTGTAACTTATTCTTTTTAGAATTTTTAGTGCGTGTTTTTCTTGGCTGAGATTCCAAACCAAAATTAAGAATTCACTGAGTTGGATCTGTTCTGATAAGCAACATTAATTAGATTATTTTAGACTCGATATTCATTATAACTTAATTCTTCTTCTTTCTCAACTTCTTTCCACAACGTCCTGAAGGACTGATTAGATTTTATGTGGGATTTTATTAGAAAAATAACCAATTGGCACCAGCAATAACTAGAGGGTTAAAAATGAGTGAATGCTTTCAGGTGCTTGGAGTTTATGATATTCACCAATCTTACTTATTCCATTTTGTTGATTCAGGGAATGCCCTGAGGAAAGCAGAGAAGCTGTACACTCCCTGATATATGCTGCAGCAAGGTTTTCTGAACTCCCAGAACTAAGGGATCTTCGCTCTCTATTCACTGAAAGATATAAGACTTCCCCTGAATCGTTCATCCACAAAAAGGTAATAACCACGTCTTCACTTTGTTATAAGATCCTTGCTTCTGTTGTTGGAATGCCTTAGTTTTGGATACTGATCTCTAATTGCCAACTGCAGTTTGTTGAGACATTGGGGCCAAAGCCTGCGACGAAGGAGATGAAGCTTCAGTTGATGCATGATATAGCTCAAGAATTCTCCATAGATTGGAATGCCAAGTCCCTGGAGCAGAAACTGTTTAAACCACCAGCAGACCATCAAGTAAGAAACCCTGTCTTTTATCTACCAACTGTTGCATTGGTGAAATTGAGTAGAACTGCAAAGGTATTTCTAATAAGGTAGAAAGATTTATATTGGATTCTACATAAAGTGGCCTTGTCTTGTTCTGGCTGTCTCAAATTTCCTTCAAGGCCTGCTTTTTGCTGCCTACAGACGCCCCCCGGCTGCCCGCAAGCACTTGCGGGAGCACCAGCCTGATCCCCCGATTCCACACAGGCTTCCGGGAGAGTCGTGTGTAATTTGCATGAGAGGATATGTTCCGTAGTGGCCAATTGATCATGAAAATTTGTGATTTCTTCTTTTAGGACCTGCACAGGTTTGGATCTCTAGGTGATATTGTTGATGTCCCAAAGACAGAGAGCCAAGATGATGATGGATACGAATTGAAGAAAGACAAAGCTGATATTTTCAAAAAGAGAGTTGGCCATGACTTGGGAAACAGAAGGAGCGAAAGAAGGAACATTGGTAATGAAACATGCAAGGTGCAAAGCAGCAGTGAAGATGAATTGATTACATCTAGCACTGAAAGAGGCAGTCTAAAAGTTGGTTCAAGTTCAGCAGGAAGTGTCTCAGAGGATGAAATGGGTAGCGAGTCTATTTACTACCGGTCTATTCCTCCACCGTACGTCAAGACAAAAGCTGAGATTCGAGAGAAAATAGAAGAATCCCCAACATCAAGTCGCAGTATCGCTGCAGATGAAACCGAATCACCACAATCGAACAGTGAAGCTAAGCCAAAACCAAGATCAGTCCGGAGGAGGCCACTGAAGTCATTCTCAGGTCAGGAGGATTTTGGCAGCGTTGAAAGACAATTGAAGCCACCACCGGGTCGCGAAAAGATTGGTAGAATTGGGAGTGAAATGTTTGCAATGAAGAATTCAAGCGCAGTGGATCGAGACTCGAGTAATCTAAAACCATACCCGAAGCCTCCTCCTTCGTGGGAAAGAAACAAGGATTCTGGTGAAGTCATTAGGCCAAGGAGCACAAAATCTGAATTACCCCTCCCTCCTGGAAAAGCTGCATGTCCTGCTGAACCTGTAACTCCAAGCGAGGCAACAAGAAGGCATACCAGGGCAGTTTCATTGCAGCCTGAGATGATGACAGCACATGTCCATCCTAACCTGCCTGATTATGAGGACTTGGCAGCCCGGATTGCAGCTCTTAGGGGAAGGTAAAAGAAGACAGGGCATTACATTCTTAGGAAGCTTACTTAGTATTATTTCTTTATGGACGCAAATGGTACGTTGTATACTATATTGTACAACGTGTGAGAGTCTCGGGTACTGAAAATGCCTATGTCTGTCCTTACGTATGTCTTCTCTCATGTTGTCTTCTCTATGTTGGATATTCATAGGATTTTATAGAGTTAAATTCTTTTCTTTTGTCGTCAGTATTTACATTACACATTTTCTGCTAAACATAGAGATTTCTCATATGAATTACTTCAAATATAGTAATATGGATTGAGTACGGTCTACCCTTTTATTTTGTTACTGTGTATTTATTTTTTAATTAATTTTTAATATAATTTTTATTTTAAAAATAAACAAAATTAATATATTACCAAAATTTATTTGAGTCACACAAATTAAATAATTATTTTATATTTATTTAATTAATTATTTGTATTTTTATTCTCGTACTAGATTTAGAAGGTTTACAATTATATTTGTACGCTTACTTACCATGAGTGTGTTAAAAAAAAAAAAAAAAGAAAGTTGATTTCGGCATATTTGTCAATAAATTTAAATAATTGGTTCCATATTTGTGTTGTGTTAGAGATGATATGCTCATGATCCCCTCGCAACCACCTTAACCCATTAGTCAAATTGAGAATACGCTACGATTGGTTGCTGCGGTGCAGTGATATGAAGTATTTATTTAGATAAAAAGGTTATAAATTTAAATGCTTGTAAAAGTATTTAATAAAATTAAATATAGATTTCATTTTATAAGATATTAGAGCAGTTGATTATTTTTAATAATTTTAAAATTTATTTTTTATATTCTAGTATAATAATTTGATCTATTTTATAGTACATATTCAATGTAATTTTTATTGACAGAGATTGTGGATATTACCTTTATCTTCTCATTTTATTATGAAAAAAGTAGGAACCTACTAAAATTAACAAATAGAAATAAATATTACTGTAAATACAAAAGAGACCAAAAGTATGAAGTTAGCAAATATTTTTTTCATTTAATGTCGAGAACGAGAAAAGCGAAAATTTCAAGCCTTTTTTTTTTTATAGCAATCTTAATGAATTATAAGTTATACTATTTGTAATTTTTTAAATAAATCTTATTTTATGTTTTTAAAATTAGAAACTAATAATTTTAAAATAAAAATTTACATTTTTAATATTAAATTATTATAAAAATAATTCTCTAATCTGGTCGGTTGTAAAATATATTCTAGCTCGATGAAACAAGTTTTTATTGATAAAAATTATTTTGGACGAAACCCATTGGAGCATGATGCCATGTCAACGGAAACTCAAGTATTTGACGGTTGGTTCAAACTTGGTGCTTCAATCACATAAGAAATATGTGTTCTGTTTTTTATCTATTTTGTAATTGAATTGTGAATTATATAATAAAAATAATTTATTATATTTTTATAAATTATATTATTTATTCTAAAATTAAAATTCAAAATTTTCTTGAAACAAAAAATCTAAATAATGAATCATACAGATAAAAAAAAAAAAAGAAGAAGAAGCAAATTGCTAAATGTAAGAGAATGCTTTAATTATATTTTGACAAGTTATAATTAAATTTTTGCACTGACAAATCGCAATGGGTCATGAATAATTATTCGTGGATTACAAGTAATCTCTAATTGGTATAGATACGATTCATCGTTCGGTGTTGTCGTTCAATTATAATATATACAGATAATTTATTATTTAAATATTATTAAATTTAAATAATTTTTATATTAAATTTTAATATTAATAAATTTAAAATTTAAAATTATTTATATACCATAATATTTTATTATTATTATTATTATTATTATTTGTTAAAAACGAGCTTGGTCGAAAAGATTTAAGCCGAGACCAATAAGAAAAAACACTGCAAATCGGGTGGTGAATGGATCTCAATTGAAAAAAAGAAAATGTCGAGATTATCAAAAGCGAGTAGTTTGAGTTGGTGGCATCAAGACGCAGCGTTTAGACGTATATATACGGTACACTGCTCGGTCATCTCAAAGTTCAGAAAGAGTCTCTGTAGGTAATCTTATCCGCCGTCGCCGCCGTACCACCATCCCCACAGCCGCCGTGCCGCCAGCATCAGGAGTATAGTAAACTTGGAAAATGGACGGCCATGATTTAGAGAAGCAGGAGGAGGAGGAGCATCATGTGATGAGCGAGGTGCATCTCGGTTGCCCACCCAACTCTTCTGGGCCCCACATTTCCCATTTCGCCATCTCCATTCCACCTGGTAATGCATAAAGATTCCGTCTCTTTCATTGATTTCCACGTTCAAGCTGCTTCGTTGATTGTTTTGCTAAGTGGGTTTTCGTTATTTTAGTAGTTAGTGTAAAAGTTTGTTCCTTTTTTTATTTTTTCTTTCAAGATGTTGATAATAGGAGATGTAATACACTGTTTAAAAATGAAGAAGTTGCTAAATTTCCCACCTCACCATCTTTATTCCAACTGGTAACACATAAAGATTCCATCTTTTTCATTGATTTCAATGTTCAAGTTGCTTCCCGGACCGTTTTGATTAGTGGGTTTTCTTTTCTTTCTTTATTTATCTTCTTTTTAGTGGAAAATTTGCATTCTTGTTTTAGTAGTTAGTGTAAAATTTTGATTTTCTTTTCAAGATGTTGATAATAGGAGATGTAGCGCATTGTTTAAGAATGAAGAAGTTGCTATACAACAAGCCTTTTGCGTAGATGAAGATGGTGATCTTGTCCTGACTAGACGCTGTGGTATGTACTACTTCCTCATGTTTCTATAGAATATTCTTGCTAAAAATCCATCCTTTTGTTTCTGTTTGACATAGATTGGTGTGTTACAGGTCAGGCAAAATGTGGTTTTGGTTTGTGGCCAGATTTTGATTTGGGTGCACTTAGTTGTTTGGAAAAGATTTGGGAAATCAAGTATTGAGATGTTTGGTGCTGCATTGCTTGCTTGTATAGGTGTTATCAGAGATTAGCATTGGAAATGCTAATTAGTTTTGAACTCAGGAATGGTTCTTGTTTGATGTATGCATTTAGCAGAATGTGTTAAATGTGTAATTAGATGTGGAAAATTCTTCCGGAAGTCCATTCCATATATGCATTTACATTCATGTAGTCTACCAAACAGGCTATTACAGGAATAAGAAAACTACAATGGGCAACCCTATTAATGATGCATTATCTTTTTGGAAAATTAAATGTATTGAGAGAGATCTTGCTTAATGGTGGGTCTATCCATGTCATTGTTCATATTCTGGTCAGTTGTCTTCACTTTTGTAACAAACTATTGGCACCATCAACTTTCTGGCCTGGCAGGAACAAAGAAATGAAAACAAGAATAATGGAACATGCCATCACTAGATTTTTAGTGTCTTCCATCTTATTCTTCTATTCTACAAGCAACAACTAATCCTATACACTTTGTTCTTTAAAGATGCAGATATGTCATCGTGCAGTTTTAGTGTAAGCATCCAACATAATATTACATCATCAATTCCGAATGTTGGATTGCAGGTAATTTATTTTATTATTCTTTCTCTTTTGTTTTCTTGCTAGATAATCATTCACAGCCTATTTTCACCCTTCAGGTCTGGAAGGCAGAATTACTGTTATCCGATTTTGTATTGCATAAGATGTTCACTTCATCAGAATTTGATGGGATTGTTTCATTAGAACTTGGTGCTGGAACTGGTATGCTGAATACTGTTGCTAATTTGGAGTCACTTTGTCAATCATCAAGCTATTTTGCTTACATGATTTGCTAAATTTCTACAAATTTTTCTTTAAAATTGCTGATTGAAAGATGGTTGTTTGTCAAGTATATGTCGTAGGAATATTAGATTGTTGCTGACATGCAATTCTCCCAACTCGTTTAGGATTTTGAAAGTTCAGATTCATTGGCATGAATTTAAGGCACTGTGGCTATGGTGTAAGCATGGAGAAAATATGTTGTGGTAATTCCTTAACACAAAATAATGGAATAAAACTGTTGGACATCTGCAAACAACATGGCTTAGTTCCATAAAAATTAGAACAGTTAGTCTAGATATACGCGGATATTTCTGTGCTTTATGCTGAACTATCTTAAAAGCTTTCAATCTGAACCTCAAGTATTTCTTGTTTGACAGGATTTCATTTCACTGTCTTTACCAGGGCTTGTTGGCTTGTTGCTTGCACATGTTGGTAAAACGGTGTTCCTAACTGGTACATTTTGGCTATAGTTTTATGTTGGGTCTCAACTTCATATGTTTTCCCCATCTTAGTGTTGAATCATCTGAGCATGTTGTCCTTGCATAGAACTTTTGTATAACTAAGATTTTGTTATCTCACATATGTGGGATTTCTAGTGTGTCAACTAAGCTTGGGACATGGTACCATTAATGTTGTGTAATCAATTTCTTCTGGCTCCTGTATGTGGTTCCTGTTCCATTTTTGTTTTTATAATTATCTAGAGTGTGGTTTCTGACATTCTGACTGTTTTTTGAAATACAGAAGTAGGGGAACTTGTGAATTCAATCTATCACATCCATTATCTTCTCTCTGTTACTTTTTGTGTTGTTAATTAGAATTTGGAATTTACTAATATTGACTGACTACGGTAGTGAAAAAGTAGTTGTGCTTCCTTCTATTTTATCAGTTCTGGAAGTCAGCTTTGTGCATGATTTACTTTACAAACCATTTTTTTTTACTGCATACATGTCAAACATAAGTTACAGAAGCTCAATATTTTAACAGCATAATTAAATTAATGGTGTAGATACTTTAATTAGTATGTAATTGAAATGCTAACTTATACAAGGAGGGCAAACCTTTGGTAAAGGAAGAGTGGGAATTTTAACCTAGCCACCGTCTGACAGACCATGGAGATGAAATCCTTGACAACTGTGCCAAGAATGTTCACCGCAATTCTGGAGTGTTAAGCTATGTGGCTGCAATTCATTTACGTGAACTTGATTGGATGGGTTCTTGGCCACCTATAGGAAGTGTGGGAAATTCTACATCTTATAAAAGGTGAAATATTTCGATAGGGTTTATGTTCTTCTCAATGAGATTTTGGAGTACTTAATGGCTTCCAATGTAATTTCTTTTTGTATTTGAATGTGGTTTGCAGTGGGAATATGTTATTCTTTGGTTGTCATATCCAGGTATTCATGGATGCCCTCAGAAGTTGAAGAAGCCCAGGGAGCTTCTCTGCTTGTTGCTGCTGATGTGATATACAGCGATGACCTTACTGATGCCCTTTTCAGTCTTTTGGAGAGATTAATGTCATTGGGCACTAAAAAGGTATGCTTGTCAATTCATGAACAAGGAATGACATAATGCGTGAATCAAGGACATGAAATTTTCTTTTTTTTTTTTTTATTCTCTTTGAATTATTCAATCATGCTAAGGAGATCCTTTTCTCATATAGCTGTCCCATGCTGGTAAGATTAGTTGCCATTGCATTACAGTTTTGTGCAATCCTTGTCTATGTTGATATGCTATTGGAATGATATTCAATATAATGTGTTGCTTATCACTGTCTATTGGTCCTCATCTCCCACATTGCTGATCTTTATCAGCATACTCTTGGTTTTATGTGACCTAGGATGATGTTAAAAGAATTTTTTGTTCTGGTGTGGTTTTGACAGAATCCCTTTTAAGTCTCAGATTTAGTTGGAATTATGTGACAATTAGTTCTTCCCATTATAGGTTTTATATTTGGTGCTGGAAAAGCGGTACAACTTCAGTCTTGATGATCTCGATGTTGTTGCTAATGGTTACTCCCATTTTCGAAGTTATCTTAGGGATGAGAAAGGTAAGCATGCTGACCAGCTATTCTATTCCTTTTTCTTATCCATTGTCAAGCTTTGAGCTTATGATGTTGGGGTGTGGTGGTTAATGCAGAAAATGGGGACCTTGCATATGGACTTGACCCTTGTTTCGTGGGGAAGTGCATTGACCTGACACAAGTTCCTCAATATGTAAGAGGCTATGATAGAGGAAGTGATTTAGAGCTTTGGCAGATTGTGTATGATAAGAGAAACCCCAAACATGGTGAAACTAGAGTTTTGGGAACTGAAATTGCAGTTTGAATCTGTCTTTTAGACAAATTACATAATTGATATTCTCTTATATTTCCATTGTTGGAAATTCAAGTGGTTACCACCTGGTGGCTTCGCAATCCAGCAGCACCTTAAGTCTTTCTCAAGCTTATTCATTTCCCATCCTCCATATGTTCCCACGTTCAGCATTAGCCAACCATGTTATGGAATTTATAATCTGTGTGATGGCAGACAATTAAAACTGCATTATCAAATGATGGCAGAAGACTATCCTACCAAGGCCATAGTTGAGACTTCTTGAGCGCCTGTCTTTATGCTTTTGGCTAATGGCTAGTGGTAAAGCAATACTTTTAGTATGACTTTTGTCGTGCCAAGACACAAAGCCTTGGTGGCCCCTTGGGCTATTCACTTTGGGAGAAACTCCTTCAGCCTGTTTACCATGACTTTGTCCACCACTTTGTAGCTGACATTGCATTGGCGTCTAGGCCTAAATTTTGATTGCGTATTGACGGAGCTTGATGGTTAAGCAATATTTTTTATTTGGTCACTTGTAGTTATTTCTCATGTTTGTATAGTGTTATGTTGGTGGCTTTACTTTATGAGCTCATGGACTTTGTTTGATTCTCATTTTGTGTGAGTAATTCCTTGACAAACTTTATCTTGTTTAGCACATCTGTTAGAATTAGAATGGAAGTGAGAAAGCAATGCTGGACAGTGTCCAAATGCAGTAGTCATAGTCAACAACATCAATGCCTGTAATAATCTGAGAGTAAAATTTGTTGTACAGGTAGAGTTCTCCTTTCAAAGTTGTTCAGCTTCTGTTATGTACACAAACTTTTCTTTTATTAAGGTGTCAGCAAATTCTTTGAGGTTCCAGCATTATGGCAATTTAGTGTCACCCAGAGCAGCAAAAAAGTCTTCTTGTGCGTTTGGTGCTTGTTTCGCCGAGGTTCACCCCAGTAGGCCTTGGAGGACAAGCTTTTACTAGTCTCTTCGCTGCGCACGGTGGGAAGAAAACAGTCATATAACTTAAGATCAGGCTTGTGACAATAATAACAATAATATTTTAATCTCAAATTTAATTGGGGTCTGCTAGCGAACTTCTCAAAAAGAGAGTAGAAATGGTGAGAAGAAAATTCATGCTTCAAGTATGTGACAGAATTTATTTGAAATACGAAGGTGACTAGCCTGCTTTTGCACTGGTTTCAAAGGGTTCTTTTCTTGTACTTTAAAGGTAAAAATTTACCTATTTCATGGAAAAGGTCATTAATATTATGTGAAGTTTTTGCTGATGTTTCTATGAAGAACATTCCATTCTCTTGCGCGTATTGTTCACCATCCTGCAAGTTTTATAAGAAAGAAACGAAAAATCCAAGAATTATTGTTACTAAAACTAACAAAAATGCATATTCAGCAAGCATGGACAGGCCAAGTGGCATGCATAAAAGAAATTGTATATGTTCTCCAGATAGAAATTCTATCTGGTATTGATTGACAAAAATACAATGATATACATTCTCTAAGGATGCAGAAAAGAAGATTATGCGACAACCTCATTCTGCACCTCTCTCTTTGAGTCCAGATCGGATTTGTTTGCCACCAATGCCATAACCAATTTAGGATTTGCTGGAAACATAAATGCGGAGGAAAAGATCACGTACCATCAAGAAAAAAAATGATAAAAGATCATCCTTTTTATTGGAATTATGATAAGGAAGAAGCTCAGATTTGATTAAAAATGGAGTTGCACTAAAGAGATGACGAGGAACAAAAAAGTGTCTGCTTTGCACAGTTTTATATGAGAGCTACTTTAACATGATAGGCCACCTTGTCTTTGCAGTTCTTGAACCCACTTCTTGGCCCTGGTGAATGTATCCTGGAGCAAGAGATCAGTAAATGATATTGGGGAAAGAACTTCTTAAAGAGATCAACAAACAACAAAGGATCCAGAGTCCAATCAAGGATCAAACACTGTTGTCAGCGAGAAATGCAAAGGCTACACAAAATTCAGTATAAGTTGAGAGAACTTTGTACAGAAGCAACTCAGTGGTAGAAGCAAAATAAATGAGTATTCAATAAGTAAGAGGCTGGAGAGGCTAACCATGCTCGAGATATCATACACAACTACTGCTGCTGCTGCACCGCGGTAGTACATTGGAGCCAAGCTATGATAACGTTCTTGTCCTGCCGTGTCCCATATATCAAACTTCACAGTTGCTTCAGATAATGACAGAACCTGTGTAAAAAAGGCTGCTCCTATGGTTGGTTCCTGAGGACATGCAAGTACATAATTTTCCCAGTGAGAAAAACAGGAAGGGATATGAAAATGGACTTGCAGAAGAAAATAGTTGATGAATGCGAACCTGATTGTCAAAGAACTGGCCCTTGATAAATCTTAATACCAAACTGGTTTTCCCAGTTCCCATATCTCCCACAAGCACCTGAAAGAGAAGTAATTAAACATGATAAAACACAGGACAGTTTTCTTGCTGCATTGAGTGTCCAGAAATTAAAATTTATTCAGCATCACTTCCAGAAAATAATCATTAAAAAGCGGAATTGGCCATGAGTCATGTGGCTAAACTTAAAATTCCTTTGCGATGGATTAAGAAAATTTTTGCTCATCGTTAAAGCAATATGACTACACGAATTCAGAACTGTAAACAGCAGACAAAGGCACAATGCACTACATTTGGTTCTCAGAATCTAGGTAAATGGTCATTAACCATGGCGATGGCTCAAGAGCTATACAAAAGTTTTCATTATGTCTGCAGGTGACATGTTTGACTAGATAAGCAATCAAAGTGACCATCAAATTCAATGAAACATCTGAACATGTCCCATATTTACCACACATTTAACTTTGATTGCACGGTCAGATAAATTCATAATCATGCTCATACATCATTCCAAAGATTCATCCTCATCCTATGTCCATCAAAGACGATGCTCTCCCATCATTTATTTGCCAAAACATCACCTTAAAATCTCTAATTCATTAGATATAAACACCAGCACAATAATTTAAAGGCTCACTACCTAAAGAAAATGACAAAAAGAATAGAGAACATGGACAAGATGAGGAACGGCCTAACCAAGCACATACAAAACTAAAAGAAGAGAGAGATTTCTATCAAGAACATGAACACGAACATGAACATGAACACAGGTTAATTGAAAAACAATTGGCCCATTGATCCAAAAGAAAAAGAGAGATTGAAGTAGTACAAGGGTAAGACATACCCACCAGCTTGGATTGTATGATCCTGTTACCAGGCCTTGCCATTGCACACTTTGATCAATATCTCCAACTTCAGACACAAAGCTCTTTGATAAAGGAGAAAGAGTAATGCTTTCAAGTTTTATCTCTTAAGTAACTTTGAAAGCAAAATGTTTCCTAGTGATAGTTGAATAAGGAATGAAGAGTTGGGATTTTCACAAGACACTCAAAGTGATGGACAGAAGGAACAAGAACAAGAATGGTAGTTTTGTTCCCTGAGTTGTGCTTAGTTTTGGCATTGACTGGTAGTTTTGCCTTGTTATCGGTCCTCGGCCAGCTGCATGTTTTGACCATCTCCTTCCCTCCATGGCTGGCCCCTTCCGCCTCTCCTTCATCTCTTGTGGGCCAATATAAGACGGGCCCACTTCAACTCTCCCATTGTATGCCCATGGGGCCTCTAAAAGGGAAGGGTCTTCTGGACCTCTAAGTAGCCATCGGCTTCAACAGAAAATTTCTGCAGTTCAAAAACTACTTCCAAGTTGTATTACAAACCAGCGTAGGTGCACCAAATCAATATCAAATTTATCTATTCAGTCTGATCAAAGATTGGGATTGGTATTTGGACCTTGGTCCCACATAAAATGGGTCTCCCTGGCCCAAGACTCTCGAGCCTAGTCCCTTTGAACCTTCACTCTTTTAAGTCCCGAGCTGTCCAGTATGCCTGTGCCAAGTTGTTACCCAGCTGTGGATCAGTATTGGTGATTCGGAGATGCAACTACTAAGCAAAGATGCCGAGGAACTCGGCTTGGCCGAGTGGTTGTTTCATGGGCGGCGGCGGAAGCTCAAATCCCCGCGCCTCCATCTTCACTCTTCTCCTTCCCTTCGAGCTTAAAACCCTCCCTATAGACCAAACTAAGATGCTTGTTAGATTCTACAAGCATATAAACTAAATTCTCATATTTCAAAATTCTGAGCTTTAATTTTGAAAAAAGAATATAAAATTTATGAATTTCTTAATTACATAATTCATAACATAAGAAGCCTTTTAAGGGAAAAAAAAAAGAGAGAGAAAGCATTCCCTGGGAAACCAACCACAGGAAAAAAAAAAAAAATTACATTATGTGAATCAGACAAACTCCAAGCTAGCATGGCAGATAATAAACAAAAACTCCAATCACACTCATTGCCCCACATAACATTTGAATCATCATGATCATGACCCCCCCCCCCCCCAAAAAAAAAAAAAAAAAACAACCCCATCAACTAGGAAGTCTCCCCTACAATTTCCTCCACATCAAAACAAAACACCTAAAAGGGCAAACCAACAAAAACCTCTTCCTCCCACTCAAACTCAAATAAATGCCTCTCCTTTGAAAATCTAACACTTCTCTCCTCTTCTCTTCTCCTCTTCAAATACAAACACAGACACATTTTCACTCCATGGCTGTCTCCAAAACTCCCTTTTCACCTCGACAAGAACAGAACTACGCCGTTTTACCCTCATATCACCCGGCCAAAGGCTGCCGCCGGTGGCGCCATGTCATCATTTTCGTCCTCCTCTTCATTGCCGCCCTTTTCTATGCCTTATGGCCGTCCGATCCCACGTTGAAGATCGTACGGCTACACTTGAACAAGATACGCGTCCACACCTTCCCCACAGTCAAGGTCGACATCTCTTTGCATGTTACTCTCGAGGTACGCAATGCGGATGCTTACTCCGTGGATTTCACAAGCCTCGACGTGGCCGTGAAGTATCGAGGGAAGAAGCTTGGGCACGTGAGGTCAGGAGCAGGGCACGTGAGGGCCCTCGCGTCGTCTGACATGGATGCTGAGCTGGAGTTTAGTGGGGTCAGGGTTCTGTCTGACGTGGTGGCCTTGCTTGAGGACTTGGCTAAGGGTAGGGTGCCCTTTGATACAGTCACCGAGGTCATTGGCAGGTTTGGCTTCTTGTTCTTTGAGTTCCCTTTGAAGGTGAGAAATGATTGCGTGCAATTTTCGTTTAGATCTCCACTCTTAAAAATAACGAAAATTCTTCATTTTTAAAGAGGAAAAAATAGATGGACACGGGTCCAATCCTCGTTCATTAACAGCATGTTTCGTTGTTTATTTAATTCCATTATTAAATATATCATTAACCAATTATAATTAAATGATATAAACTCAAAATTTATCTAAAAAAGAGTACTTCCATGTATTAAATTAGTTCATAACTTACGATAAATACTATCATTTGATTTAAATTTTGACATATTTTAAATTTAAAATTACATATCATATTTTTATAATTATTATTTATATACATAATTACAATTAATGATATTTAAAATCGTATAATAATTAGAAATAATTAGAAGGGAAAAGAGGTTAGTGTGGAGATACGTACACCAAGTGGTGCATACGTCTCGAGTAAGGCACGAAGAGTTGAGAGGTGGATCATTCCGTGCATTTGATATGTTTAACCCTTTTTGTAACCCTAATTGAACGGCAGCCATTCAAATGCAATCCAATGTCTTATTCTCGAAAAACAATTTGGGTCGTGGGCATGGACCCTTCGTTTTTGTTTGATTGAGATCTCAAAATCTAAACGATGTCGGACTGAGTACAACTGGAAGATGGAAATGGGCAAATTGTCTCTATGATTAACATTTTTTGAGTTCTTAGTCGAAGTCAATTGATTTTTTTTTTTTTTAATTTTTTCAAAAAGGAGATAGAAATGAAAGGTTTTGCCTTATCATTCTAGTCCCCGGGGAGTGGATTATGTGGCCCAGATGCAATGGGCCGGGAAGTCCACATGAGATGGATAGGAATTTTGTCCGTATCATTAGCATTTATACCCTAAAAGGTCATTGGGAGGTTTTATTTATATTCAAGGTTTTTGGAAAATTAGAAGAAAAGAAAAAAGAAGAATTATTATTTTATATTAGATTTCTTTTTGATTCATTAAAAATTTTATTGAATTGTAAACTAAATAACAAAGGGTAATTATTTTTATTCATATAAAACTTAATTCTTTCTCTTAAAATTTAAATTTAAAATTTTAAAAATAGGAATTTAAATTTTTAACTATGAAAGTATTTTTTTTTTTTTAAAATAGAAAATACAATGAATCTTCTTGCTTGGTGAACAAAGAGATGCTAAAAATCTTAATTTGTAGAAATTTTTTAGAATAAAAGATAAACTAAATTATTGACATTTTTCATACTTTAAAACATTCAATACTTAAATTTAACCTTACAGAAAAAAAATATATATATATATATATATATTCAAAGGTTAATTGAACTGTAGAGTAAAAAAAAAAAAAACTTTAAATTCATGTGCTCCAGATAAATTCTTATGCAAACTAATTTATCATATAACTGGAAATCTTAAAAATAAAATAATGATTAGTGTGCTTCGGATTTTATAAATAATGGAACTTAAAGTCTAGATTTTGGTAAGAATTTCAAAAGCTTAGGATTCGAATTTCCAACCCCTCCCCAAGAACTTTACTTTCGTGGTTTTCTTAAAATTTTTGTCATCTTGAACTTTAAGTGGGCTTGACAATTGACAAAGTTGCATTTCTCAAGTCTATAACTAGAATTTGAATCTCCGACCGAATTAATTGAAAAAAATATATATAAAAAACTTATAATAGAAAAATGATAATAATAATAATAATAATAATATTGAGAGTTAAATTAAAAATTTTATATTAAACAACATAACATATGAATTATTAATTCTATGTGATTAGACCCAAAAATTTAGGCAGATAGATATAATTCACATAAAACTAGAGAGCAAATAATCACAATGTTTATCATGTAATAAAAGAGAAAAAAAGAAGGAAAGAATTTCAATAACTCTTGGAATTCTGAACATTTACTCCAATAACGGTGCTAGTCATGGCACAGTAATTAATTCTCTGCGCACGAATGGCTAGGCCAACTGAAAAGAAGACTCGTTGTATGTTCCCAAACAAAAAAAAAAAAATTTTCCAAAGAGTTGCATTTGCAACTTTGTAAAGCTCTCCTGTATTTGCCGAGTGAACAAAGGAATGGAAATAATGGAGTATGCAACAAGTCTTGTGACTCTTGTCTCTCTTGCTCCAAGGAAAGATGATGCACCAATGATTTTGAGGGTGTAGGCATAAGACAGAGCAGACATGTGCTATAGGATTGGTAGAAGCACACCCATCAGAAGCTTAATGCTTGATTCTTGCATTCGCATGGATGCTGTC
Organism: Bruguiera parviflora; assembly: GCA_019804595.1. Lineage (NCBI taxonomy): Eukaryota > Viridiplantae > Streptophyta > Magnoliopsida > Malpighiales > Rhizophoraceae > Bruguiera > Bruguiera parviflora. Next base: position 3,272,084 of record CM034061.1, on the reverse strand, counting down.
TATGGGACTGCAAGGTTTACCTTTGATGGTTCACAAATTGATCCATTTGATACCCCCAAGAAAATAGGAATGCAGGATGAATATGCTATTGATGTTTGGGTTGATGAGCTTGGTGGTTGAGATTTGCAGTTTTCACCCTTTCACACTCTTACCATTTTAAGTCTAGTGGATAGCCTAAAACTGTTGTTAACAATCTCCCTGTCTCCGATCTTTTACTCGGTGCTCGTCATGGAAATTGTCATTCCATGTAGTCCATGTTCTTAATGAAGATGGTTCCCCAAATGATTATTCAATAGTGAAATGATTTTGTTGAACTGGGGGTTTTGTTTTGCACGCAATTCGATTAAGACTAAAGTTTGCTTGATCTAACTTTGGTGGCGATTGCCACCATGTCTGTTGCTTTTCGGTTCCAAGTTCATCCATTTGTTCCCTCTCATTCAACTTGACTAACTTGGCAAGGTAATTTCAGGGTACAAGTTTTAAGGTATTGGTTGAGGAAACTTAAACTTCTGTTCTGTACTGTTCTTTTGAAGGACAAGTCTCTTTTCTCTTCGTTGAATCGATATTATTACATTTCAATTCCTTCTCAACACCTTCCAAGTAAAACCCCGAATTGAATATTAAGATTCTGGCTTTCTTACAATGGTGGTCTCCGAGAATGCTAAATTAATGGTGGGAGGGTGTATCCTTAAAATTTCAAAGAATGTCACTTCTGGTTTATAGAATGTTAACTTACATGTGATGAATCTGACATCGAAAGCATGATTCATACATCAGTTGTTGGGCTGGTCGAGTAGGATTTCCATGATAGTCTAATATTCATGTACAACTGCTTCAAAGTCTTGAGAATCTGAGATTTCAAGTAGAAAGGTTTTACAAAGTGAGCATGGCTTGATGCTTATATCATTAGGATAAAGTATTCATGATAATCATACATATACAACATGCAGCCTATCAAAATGCAGCATTATCATTAGGGGCTTCGACCGTGCCTCCGGCTACCTCCTTGGGAGTGAGAAGTATTGAATTGCATTAGGAATCCTTAGTCCACGAGAGTTGGAAGATCTTTGTCTGCAATTAGTACATCAGTTCTGTTCTGTTAAATTAGCAAATGTAACATCTTTTCTGATGCTCAATAAACTATCGTAACTTTGTACATTGGATACGCAGCTAGACCAAAGAGTTATGTCGTCCAGCTTTATTGATTCCACATTCTCTGATTATGATCTTATATCAATTTAGTTTTTTCACAATGTTCTTATTTTGTGATTCTAAAACAGGCGAAAATGTCGTGCGGAATTTTGGTAAACACAAACAATCAGACAATTGTTCGTCAAAATTGTTATCCTGCGGTAAACATTCACTACCAGTTTCTTGTTATTGGCAGTTGCTGTTTATGCTTGCGTCTGCATTGCTCTTCTTTCGTGTTACAGTAACAGAAAATGGGCACAGACCGTCAGGGGAAATACACCTTAGTTAGTCTTCTATCTGCCCCATTTAGACGTTCAAACTGCTAACCTCTTTCGGGATTTCCCAGTGATTGATTTATTTTCCTGAAAAACTTGGGGCGGCATATGAATTGCCAGTTTCATGAAACAGATTTTGATGCGCTTACCTATAATTTGTTTTTATGAACAGAGATGAATTTGCAGTCCTGAATGAGATGCAGCAGAAGCTTAAAGATTCAATTCCGGGTGCCCTTCCGGAACCCTTCAAGTCAACACAGAAAAGTTTGGGTTATGTGAATCTCAAGCATGTCTCGGATGTCACAATATTTTATCTGCTACATGCCTGTTTAATATCCAAGATCACATTTCTTGTGGCTAAGTGTTACTTTGGGTGTGTTGTCCTTTAATGTACGATTGATGTACATAAAGTTTAGCATGCCTTTGTCAATGCATCAGGGAAAAACCAAAAAAAAAAAATCAACACAATGCTTCAACAAGTTCCATATGTGCTTCAAGACCTCAGCTTGGTATAGATGTCCCTGACCGGAGGCTTAAGGATATGCATACAGACCTGAGTGAAACAGTGCGCAATACATATAAACAGTTGCAATTTTGTGCCTGTTTTAATAAAAAATCAAGAAACATGATTTCTAATTAGTAAGTTTATCTTTTTTTTTTCTCTGTTTTTTCTACTATTCTACTTATAACATTCAAATTAATGTATAATAACTTTAACGTTACGTTATAATTTTCCCTTTAACACTTTTACTTCATAGATAATTGTAAATAGCATGTAAAATTACTCTAATAACAAAGAATATCATCATTTATTTGGGGCTTGGTTTTACAAACTCAATCTATTGGTATTCAACTTGATGATACCTACACTTAAAAGGATCTTGGATGGCTAGTGGGTGAATAAATGCTATTCTTTGTGGCGCAATTACCATCACCTCGTCCACCAGAGCCAAACTTAATGGGTGCTTGTTGGCCCCCAACAACACCACTTAGCAGCACAACTTGCTGGCCCTGATGTACCATTGAATCATCTTTCATACAAAGAGAAGGAAATCTAGAGTAACACATCTAGAATTTGCTGCTTGTTCCAGCTGAGCTTCTTTGAACAAGAACGAGACAGCTGATATACATGTGAGAAACGGGAAGGGATAGATGTCCAAAGTCTCAACTTTATTCTTATAGAAGAATGACAAGTGAGGAAATGCTTATAGGTTAAGCTGTAATAATTAAAGGTTTGGAATCATTCCCATTGAAAAGGCTTTTTTTTTATTCACTTTTTGCTTGGAATTTTAACTTGGTTAGTGCTAAAATTAGTGCTAAAATTAGTACGGGCCTTATGAGGTCACTTATGTATTTTCATCCCTTTGTGTGTGTGTGTGTGTGTTTTTTTGGGTGCATATTGTTGCGTCGCGAAGTCATTACTTTCTTTCCAAAAGGCAACCTTTTAGAGTGTGCAGGTCATTACTATATAGCACCACATTTATATGACCCAAGGTCATTACTATGTAGCACCACATTTATATGACCCAAGATTCCAAGATTCCCTTCTTTCTTCTTATCTGATGTGGGAAA